>CAJHQQ010000085.1:0-409679 GCA_905132885.1 Moricandia moricandioides
TACACGAAATCATAAAAATTCGATGGGATATGGTATTCAATTTATTTATTATTGAAGTAAGTCATATAAGTTTGACAAGTGTTGCATTCTATATATTTTATAAGATACTGATGTGTGTATTGGTTTCTATAAAATTTAAAATAATGTGCATATGTTAAAATTTTAAAGTATTCCAAATCAAATTTATCAGATTGTGATGAATGTTAAAATGAGTATAATAATACATGGATATGAATTAAATAAATTTAAAGTAATAATTTCAGAATTGTTAAAGTAAAGCTATAAACAAAATAATGGTAAACAACAGTTTAACATTACAATATGGATAAATGCACATTAGCATGATACTTCTGTTCCTAATAATTCATGAGATATCCCAAAATACTTAGTAGAAGTATATAGGATGGAGACTCACTTTTTTTTCTTTTGTACAAAGATGGAGACTCACTAGATAAATAAAATTCAACCTATTGGTAGAAATAACAACCCATAACCAAAAGCCCATTGGGCCCAATACGAACAAGGCCTATTTAACAAATGTATTTTCATACAAGTTTATAATTGTTATTGAAGAGAAATGTAAGTTTTAAAAATTGGTAAGGGTGGTCCATCAAATAAATGTCAATTGTAAAAGAATATAAAATTTTTATATTTTATAATTTATAATTTATAATATACTATAGTTTATTATACGCAATGGACATAAAAATTCCACCCACTTCACCAACCATAAATCAACTCCATTATTATTATTTACATTTCAGTGTCTGCGAAATGCCTCAACAAACTCCTTTAGTACTCTTTCACTCCTTCACATATTAATGATTCATTACCACAGTAATATATGGCGACAAGAATTTTGCCGAAAAGTACATAGACACATATCATCAATTCATGTCCATGTTCATGGATTTATAACAATGGCGCATCGATCATATAACAATCACTCCAAATATTAAATGATAATTGGCACACATACATGAAAAAAAAATGACTAAACTAAGCTAATCAAAGTACAACAAGCAGAAACATCAAACCACACACCACCGACAAGAAAAGTCTCTTAATTATGCTGATCAAACTTATTAATCAACAATGCAAACTACAAAAGGAGGCAAGGACTTGACATTTAACTGAAATAAAATTCACTTAGGTTAGATTCTAGAAGAATCCAAGAGCATGACAGTACTAAGGTTCATAGGGTGCATATACTTGGAGGAACCAGTGAGGATCTGATTAACAATGATCCTATTAGCTTTCTCTGTCGGATGAAACGCATCCCAAAACGCATATAAGTCTCTGTTAGGACATAAGTTCGAGATTGGTGTGCATAGTCCTATGCCATTGTACGGTCCTTGTCCACAACATGCCACCTTTGATGTCACAAACCCTACACGTATATACATGCACATAACGATTCAAATCAAAGTGTATTTGCTAGAAAATATGCATGTGTTTATTTATGTAGAGTACTTTTTGTATAGGATTTAAGACATAAATAAATGCTTTCAGGGAAAAAAACCTTTCAAATAGAACTATTTAAAGACCAGACAGTTATGTTATTACAAAATTCTAATAAAATGATACTGCTATTTATACAAACCGACACATACGTAGTGGATACTTAGATCTATATGTAGTATTGTTTTTCAAAAAAAAAATGTGAAGTGAAATCAATTGTATGCATAAATGTAACAACATGTATGGGAAAAAATGGTCCTACATAGTGGTCATGCTCATTTATTATTTTTCACGTACGCATACGATCAGACACAACTATCACTACTCCCGCAAAAGTACTGCTTATATCATTAAATCCTAGACAAGCTTGAGTCAACCTCACTAGTCAAATCTTTGTTTAAATTGTTACTTTTTGTTCTTTAATTCGAAACCAACAACTAAGACATTATATCAAAATATCTATTATTAAACATTTAGCTATAATTAACTACTACTAAAAAAAAAAATTAATAATTACCGAATTGTTCTGGATTAGATAGATAATCCATGTTCATTTGATAGGCATTGGCTGCTACAAAAACGTCCTGACCGATCTCAGCATTGATTGATGCGATCAAATTAACTAGTTGCGGATTGAACAAAGCGGCTGCTGATTGGAGGGCACCATAGCACTCGCCATTACGGCTATGCTGAGCCAGTTCCGCAGGTGCACATCCCATCGCACCAGTTCCGGTTACTAGAACCCGTCTTGCACCCAACTCGTACAGTTTCTTTATCAATAAAGACAAAAAAGAAAATATAATCATGCACTATGAAAAGATTAAATTATTATCACATATATATTTTTGTAAGAACAGAAATTAAATTTTCCCCATCATTTAAAAAAAAAATATCTTCCTCATCTTTTAAAAAACAAGTTATGTCCCCTCTTTTCAAGAGAATAATGTCATTAATTACATGGAGTTATAGCGAAATAAATTATTGAGGAGTCGACACTTATTAAAGGCAATTTCATATACTGAGACCAACAATTCAATAAGCTAATTGGTAATGAAAGAATCAAGATTCAAAGATCTTAGCTAGTTTTGTGTACATCATCAATTTATTACTATATGGTAGCATGACACACACTTATATAGTTCAGTATTATCACGTGAAAATAAAGTAGAGAAGAGCTGATTATAGTTTTGTTTTAATTGTCCTTACCCTAAGGATCTTTCCGTATTCGGAAATGAGGTAAACGACGTAGTCTGGTAACGCGAATTGACGAGAACGAGCAGAAAAAGGAATGAGATAGTAGTTGTTCACGAAGTCGTTGCCACCAAGTGTGATTAAGACAAGAGCTTGGTTAACTAGCTGTTGTGCAGCCTCTGGTCCGATCAATGCACTAACTCGTTGCTGGTACTGTTCGAAGTATTCGAACTGCTTAGATATTCTAATAATGTTTACCTGCCAAACCAAAAAACATATAATCTCTGAACTAGTTGATGAACATCAACAATTTAACAAAATTTACAATAGTATAGCTTTGAACCCTTGTTCTATACACTTTTTAAAAATTTCCGAGTTAATATACATAAACTTATGTATTCTAAATTACTAATTATTATTTTTTATTTTTTTTGCTAAATTACTAATTATTATTTTTTACTAAAACTGTTTAGAAATTTTAGGATATCCTTCTGCTTGAATCGATATAAAAGAATAATTTTCGAAAAAAAGTTAAAGACCAAAATGACCATAGCTTTTCCTAGAGTTTTTTATTTTGTTTAGTATATTGCGTTAAATTTAAAAATCATCGAAGTTGCTTACGAATTGGATTCCAGTGTCGTTGAGGATTCCAATTCCGGCGGAGGCGAAGTTAGCACCGACGAGAAGATTTTCTCCGGTGAGATGCGGGCTAAGGTACGGCAAAGTAGACGGCATGCCTATAGCTTCACCTAGTAAAGATTAAAAAAAACATTAAACCATGGTTAGAGACAATTAAAAAATAACCTTTCTCGAACTAAACATACTTACTGATAATGTCGGGGATGTTGAGGCCGTTAGAGAAACGTCCGGTGGGTCTACGGGTCGGGTAATCGATACCATATGGGTAGTTGTCGGCACGAGCAGTGGTGACAAGGTAATCGTTGTTTCCATTGTCGACGAGAGAGTCACCAAAGACGTAGAAAGCCCTAGATTTGACTTGTGGTGCAAGAAAAGTAACGATGAAGAAGAGTGAAATTAGAAACCCTAGTGGAGAATAATTAATATCCATAGTTATGGGACTAGAAAGGATTTAAGTTGACGAATAATATGAGAGCATATGGAGAGTGTTATATAGACTCAGTGACAATGGATATGTAGGTTTCAATCAGTAACGTATACATATATATATATATTATATGGGTGTATGTTTCAATGTATTTTGCTTGTGGTTGTGAATTTTTATTTGAGAAATTGCTAAGAATGATACAAAATAAATATCACTTTTCAAAAATACCTTCAATCAAAAATATATTAACATTTGTGTTTACACTTTAGTAGTTATTGTTTAAGGTTTTGTGTTAAAAGGGATGTAGTTGAGTTTTTAAATGTTTTATAATTATTTAGAATAATAATTTAGTTTATTTTCATCATAAATTTAGGATATTTTTAAAAATAATCATTGATTAATGGTAAATTTAAAAAGTGATATAAAATTTATGATATAACTGAAATTTTCATTTTTTTTTAATAAAACCAAAGAAACATTAATGTAGGCTGCCAACTGATACACTATGATCTTGTTTGGTTGTTTGGATGTAATAAATGTTTGAAATGGAATAATTTTTGAACCCTTCAAAATTTGATTGAATGTTAAAACCGAATCACATGCATTGTCGTAACTTTTGGAATGACTAAGTATCTGCATCTAATGAACAGACAATATCTATGTGAGAAACTAACATGTTAAGACTTATTTGTTTCTTTTAAATTTTCTGTTGTTCTTGTTCCATTTTGTGTAGTGTTTAAGTGTTTACCATAATGTAATGACTGGACTGGGATCTAATGAAACTACATTGTATAGCCAGCCATGGGTCCATGTACAACTACTTGATTAGTTAAGATGCGTGATATTTTTTAGATAACGTATCCTCTCGCTTTCTTTTTTTAAGTCATGGGTTATACATGATTCTTTAAAAAATTGAATTGATATGCAAAGAAATGAACTAAACTAAGATCATTGTGGCTAGCTGGAGAACATCTTAAACACTACAATGAGCTTAAACATCATCCTCATGTCAAATTCATTCCATCTAAAAGCTCAAAAATGGAAAGTTAGACGATAATTAAAAAAAAAAAGCTTTACAATAACCTGATGTGGTTTTCTCCAACCAAGTGCATTTCCTTAATTAAAAATGTCATCATATTAAAAGTACGATTAAAGTAAAAATATAAATTTCATTTTTTAAAAGTAAAAATATAGATAAAGCATTCTGGAAAAGTGAAACGATTAAAGCCATTAATGTGAATGGAATGGGTTGTGTTCAATCCCATGCTTTTTAAAAAAATCTTTGTGTATATTCAAGTATTATTCTAGTTTTCTTTTCTGTGTCTGTAATTCCTTTTATCGAAATGATGCTTATATATGCTTAATAATTTCTCTAAATATTATCAGGCTGCATTAATTTGGTAAAAGAACAAATCTCACATTACACTACCTTTGTTAATTAATCACATATTTACACCTTACGCTTATCTCTTGTTATTGCAGAAAAACGAAAGAATTGGGTTAAGAAAAAAACCTATAAAGGAGAAAATTCGCAAGTTCTGTAAATAAATTAATTTAAAATAAAACTTTTGCTTTGTCATGTTCTTTTTATATGTATTTTCTATACAAGAAAATAATTGGACAGAGAGCCATAAGTGAAATTAAAAGATCTACCAACTCGACCAGCTCACGTCTTAAATTAACATGATGAAGCTACCTTGTCCAACTGAATAAAACATAAAAATGGTAAATGTCATATCAAACCAACTTTTTCTGGCTATTTATTACTTCTTTATATAACCTAAAGGTAAAAAAAATCAATGTATTCATTTCAAAAGCCATACAGTAAAATTGAATGATCTACATAAACAAGAGTTAACCATCCCATATTTCAGATAGTGTATTAATTCTCTAGCGATTTTAAAATAAAAGAGAAATGAAAACATATAGCCCAGCCCATGATAGTTATTTTTGGGGACAAGCCCATCAACCGAACGGTTCTAACCCAATAAAGAAAACTAAATGCTTGGACTACTGGACTCAAATAACTTGGACTTGGACCTGGTGATACATGTTCTTGATTCTCACTGAGCTTCATTTGAAAGAACTGCCTCATCAACATTCATAGGTACCTAAACAACACAAGAATCCTGGTGTATAAGCAAGTTTCCAAGTTAGATATTAATATAGACAACAATTTTAGTGATATCATGTTCATTAATACTATCAACCTTGTGCGGACATGTGTGCTATGTTTCTAGCTTGAATCTTAGCAAACACCAAGTCTTTCTGTATAAATTACCATGGAGATCAGAGGTTATAAGAGGCAAAACGCAACCAGAACAAAGGCTTTTGATGTGTGAAATGATCAGAGACCAAATCAAAGCAGGTCTTCATGATCATGAACCTAACTTCCACTCATCATCTAGTTGTGTTTCATATTACTCGTCTGAAAGTAAAAAATATTGCAAATACTAGCATGCAAAGGATATGAATCTCTCTAAACATGTGAATGTTTGCTTATAAAATATAGTAAGAAGTATACACTAAAGTACTAATACGCACATGGATGCAATGACATAATAGAATAAAACAAACAAACAGAGCCAGTTGGGGAAGCAGCCAAACTAGAGGTGGGCTACACATATCAATGTCCCCATTTATCACGTATCTTCCACTGAAGAATCAGTCAAACTTTCTCAAAACTAGAAAACAAAACCATATAATAACTTTTCCGAAGATATGATTAACAGTCTTTAGAGAAGAATCATCTATTACTTGTTGTCAAAGCAGATCTCAAGCTACACAAATCTAGATATCATGTTAGTAGTCAACTGAAAAAGTTCAATCCTCTCGAGGGTATCTACTTGATCACTGGAGAATTCAGATGGTGACCACATTTGCCTGGAGACTAGTCTCAGCCTAGGAGACTCCGTTAGTTGTTAAAACGTGAAAAACAAAGCATAATGGAGGCAGGGACAAAACAGACGGGGTCCATGTGGTTGCAGACTTGGTCTGCATTTGTAATATTATATACTTCTAGAATGGCTATCTAAAAAAACGTAACTTAATGGATGTGTCCATTGACTTTGTTTTGTATCCATCCTGGGTCAAAGTGCTTCTTTAAAGATTCCACTATCCTATTATCCCTTTCAATACAAGGGAAAAAGAAGAAGTCACTTTCTTCATACCTGTTTATATATATACACATGCAGAGCAACTACTCTGTCCTTCATACAAATACATCTCATAAACCTACTTTCTTCCTATCTTCCTTTATCTCTGTTCTATCTTAATAGCACTGAAACATCGTTAAATTCACCTTATATCCTCTTCCAGAATGAATATAGTGATCGAACACAACCCTTCGAGCAAAAAGCTATCTGACCTTGGAGTCATGTCATGGCCTAAGTAAGTATCAAACAAGCACATACTCTGTTTCTATCCCTCACCTTACTGGTAATAACATGATGAATTTGTATAGATGGTCTTGTCAGCCAGGGAGATATGCATTGGTATTTGAAGAAAGAGAGACATGCTATTTGGTGAAGGGAAATGTAAAAGTGTATGAAAAAGGGTCATCAGAGTTTGTAGAGTTTGGTGCAGGAGACCTTGTGACAATCCCCAAGGGACTTAGCTGCACTTGGGAAGTATCTCTTTTCATCGACAAGCACTACAAGTTCGATCCTCCTACTTCTCAATAACTTCTCTTACTTACGATCTAGTTTTGGGTTAGTCTTTATCAATAGGAAGCATATAAGATTCTGTATTCAGACAATAAAGTATATAGGACAAACCAAAAAGACAATCTCGTTCGAGTGGGGAGATAGATAAAAGAAACAAAACTCTATTACATATCATAAAGAGAAGAAGATTCTCATTCCAGCTTAAATAAGCTTAGGATATGTACAAAGCCCCTCCTAGATTATGTTTTCAAATGCGACTCTGCTTTGTTTGTCATAGAACAAAGAACTGGCAATGATCTATAAGATTGCCAAGAAACCCTGGCAAGATAAGCAAATCACACGATTTATGGGCAAACCAACAGAACTACAATCTCAGAGAACACTCTAGTTAGTTCAAAGAGACTAAGGTAAGGGGTTTCAGATCATCGGAGTAACTGTATTCCTAAGCTTCTGAAAATTCGTTATAAGTAACCAAAACGATAACTCATTTTCCGACCACAATCTTCAAAATTAACAGTTTACCATCACAGATAGGAGTTCCAGATTCGTGCTAATGAAACTTGCTAACTTAAGGATTCCCAGTAAACTGATATTGTTCTTTATTCCTAAACGATCATTATCAAAGATTCTTATCATGAGGCCATTGGTTATTATCACTAACAAGTAACAAAAGCATAGAAAGAACCCTTTAAATAGTATAATATAAGGGTACATGTGAAAGCATATATTCTAGCAGTATTGCTCCCTGACTAGATAAAGTAGAAGAGGATGCACTCCCACATCTAACATACTAAATTTTAGTAGCAGTATCTGGTACTCCATCATCAACTGTTGGTGCTGATTAAAAAGACTATTAAGATGCTACTTAGGGTATACAAATAAGAACCATTACACTTTTTGTATTTATAGAAACACAAATCTCTGACAGGCATATATTCTCAACTTACAGAATATCCATTGTTATCAAAAGTAAGATATGTACTCTAAGTTCCAAGATGAGTGAAAGCTAACCTTTAAGATTCCAAGAACATTGCTTTCATTTGCAAGACCAACCGCAAGAGAAAGTCTAGTCCTTTATCGACCCACATGAGTATACAGCACTTCCCCAAGCTAAAAGGGCACAAAATAACAATTTGGTCCATGAACTTAAAAAGGGGAAAGCAGCAATTAGCATACCTCTCTTAAACTGTTGCTTTGGATGAACATTCTCGTTTGAAGGAATCTCATTTCGTTTGTCCAGATCATTCCAACCTCCGTATCTAGAACCTGAGCTGTTATAATCAGTATCCTCTACCATCCATGACTTGTATCCTCCCTTAGCCACATTTTCTGCTCGCCTAGCATTCCTTGTTCTTGGAAACGTTCCTCTTATGCTTCTTTCTATAGCTTACTAAATACAAGGGACAACACGGACTGCACTAAAGGAACAGCTAATGCCATTAAACCGGTGTCTGAATCTGTTCCTAGAAGCAAAGATAAGCCAATGGGTAATCGCAACAAAGCCCTAAAATTGATAAAGAAGTAAGCATCACAGATCGAAAGTGAGCAACTTTAGTGTTGATCATCGTACTAAGAAGAAACTATGGCTCAAAAACCATACTTCAGCCTTCTTCGTCCTCCGCGAGAAGCGCGGCACACGAAGGTATCAATGGAGCAGAGATCAATCTCGCAATTCACAGAAGAGTATCTGCAGCTAAAGCCAGCGGCTAAACGCGATGAAGAAGGATAGGAGTGGAGCAGATTCGCCATAGTTAAAAGTGATTAGCTTATCAATTTTTATGTCTACGTTAACATTATACTGCAACGACCAAATTACACGTTACGTTTAAACTGTGTAATCCTCCAAACGACATCGTTTCAGAGGACCAGAAAGTATTTGAATGAATATATTGTTACACAGACAAGTAGGCAGTAAGAGCAATAACAGACACGTCCCGAGAATAATAAGAGAAGAGGACAAGAAAACTTTCAGTTTTAAGAAATGAATCTCAAGTCTCAAGCTTGGCAGACTAAACTAGTGTCAAGTGCATCATCTGGTGAGTAAAAGAACAAAAGTTGCAATCCGCAACAAATTTACTGCGGAATCTGCAAGAAAACTCTTATCATCATTGGGTCTTTAGGTTGGTGTACTAAGAACTACAGTTTCTGAAGAATCTCCAGCATCAAGGAAGCTCCTTGACAATGGCTGCAACAGGAGAAAATCAAAACATAGAAGAGATATGAGTAGAATGAAGATATTCGAGTACTGATGAGTTATTCGAGTTCATACAAGTTTTTAACCATTTCTAAGAAAAGCAATGTAACTCTGTGATCTATGGTTAAAAGGTTCGGTAATGGTTGTGATACTTGCCTCGTTGTAATTGGTTCCAGAGAGAAAGAAAGGTTCCTTCTCCCGAATCCCGCCATTCTCATGCATAAGTCTTTCTAGATCCTGCAAGCCAAACAAAGAAACCAAAACGTTACGATTTTTCTATGCAGAGATTGTCTGAAACATCCTTCACTCTAATATTTCAGTTGCACAATGGTTCCAACATCATGAAGATTTTACCTTTTGGGTTAATATCTCAAATTCGAGCAGCTCCTCAGTGATTTTCTCAAGGACACGGCGATTTTTGAGGAGCATTCCCTTTGCCTTTTCGTACGCTAAGTCATAAATCTGAAGAGCAATAAGATGACGTTAGAGTAGTTCTACAGTTAGCCTTGGACAATCCTTTAACCAACTGAGAAGACAAGCTGGAAGAAAACTATTAAAGGCTAGAGACACGGCAGTAGTTATGAACGTACTGGAAACTAGAGAGCAAAACAAACCTTTTCGACTTTACCAGCCATTTCGTATTCGTGATGGTTTCCCATACTCAAAGCTGATACCTGCTCCATTGAATCGAATAAATCAAACATAATAAAAAGAGTATAAAGCCAATCAGGTTTCAGATGAGACATCAGAATGACCAGAAACTGAATGCAAGATTGAATCATCAGTCATAACATATCTAGCATTTTGGTTCAGTGGTTTCAGAAAACTAATCTTCAAAAGGAATACCAATGTGGAATATAAGAAAGACGTTTACCGCGTTAGTGGCATAGTAAACTGCAGGACTGTCATCGGGTCCCCAGCCATACTGAAGCACCATGCGTGTTGCAATCTGTGGGTGCATGCCGCAAATTATAATCAAATGGGCGACGGCACATTTAGTATTTAGACAACAGGTTGGTGCAAAAGAGTAAAAAGAGTTTACCTCTTGAGCTTGTGTTATTTCTGAGGACGAAAGAAAATTTTCTTCTCCAGGAGGAAGCAGCATTTGGGATGCAATGTGAGACCCAAAACAGAAAACGAGCTTCTTTTCAAGATATGATCTTGATTCCGTATTCCCACTTGCAGAGCCACCACTTGTGACCTTGGTGATTTTTGTGCACCCAATTCCTTCCCAGGAACTAGGCTCAAGCCACAGATTGTCAACAACGTCAAAGTTTGGTATTAGAAGTGCAATCAGAGCACGACCAGCAGCCCAGACAGCATGTGGGAACTTTGTCTCCCTCGTCCAATCAACAGGGGGATTCAAAAGTTCTATTCCATTGCTTATTTGTCCATATGGTTCCATCAGATCAACCACATTCTCCAAATCTTCTTTGGTTAAGTTGAGTCCAAGATGATTAACAAGCATTTTGCCCATTTTATTGGCAACTTTAGTTTTCCGCAACCACCGGGGCACTATATGGCTAAACGTCTGTCAGAAAATAAAAAGGAGTCACCTTAGGAAACCAAGCTCAGGAATGATCAAAAATGGTTTGGCAAAAGGCTAAGAAGAAGAAAGATTGTTTACCGCAAACCAGCTAACGTAACTCAGAAGTTCATCTGTGTCCAGAAATTTGCTCCTGAAGGCACTACTTTCGAGAGCCATTGGAACAAGTTTCAGTTCTATCGGTCGTAACAAAGATGTCTTCTCCGAAACCTGAAACCATGAACTTGTTAACTAACCAAGATAGTGGAACCAGAAAATACAAAACTACGAAGAGATATAAGAAACATGACGTGATAGAACAGTCACAAGCAAAATAAAAATAACGCATTAAAACTTTGATGGTGCAGAATAAATTAATCAGTAGATAAAACATATATAATCGCTAGCATATATAAACAACTTTGCACAGCTAAAGTTCACCTTACGCCAATCCACCAGATCAATGAGTTCTCTGTCCATGGTTTCTTCTGCAGCATTGTGTAAAATCCTCTCCCTTTCCGTTTCAGTTGGACTTTGAAGATGAAATATTCTATCCATACGACCTGGCCTTCTTAACGCTTCATCAATCTGCTTATGATTTCGGGTAGTAGCCATCAAAACTACGCCATCCTGCTTCTCAAAACTGCATAATTATAAATTATAGATTGGATTGACATCATAAATGTCAGCTGGAGAAAGGAGAAGCTACATGGGTTTCTAATGCACCAATTCTTTTGTGTTAAAGGCGACACTACAAATATGGTCTTAGTTTTCAGCGAACAAAGAAAATTGGCTCTTACCCATCAAGTTCAACAAGAAGCTGATTAATGAAAGATTCATGATCTTGCTGTTTTGTATGTACGAACTTCCCACGTACACCAGCAAAGAGATCAAAATCCTCCACAAATATGATAACAGGTGCCTAGTATTAACAACACAAACATCAGAACATAAGACAGCATGAAACTGATGTTACATAAGACTCGGAACCTGATTATCATGAGAGAAAATTAATATCTTTGAAAATATGAATCAACAAAACAACATGGGGCGAAGCAGCTAACCAAGTCTCTTGCAGTCTGAAAGAGTTCCCTGACATTCGCGGCACTTTGCCCAACCCATAGTCCAGCCTCCAACTCTTGAGCTTCAACATTAACAACAGGCACTCTTGCTTCGGCTGCTATAGCCAGCGCCAGTGACGTTTTTCCCGTTCCTCTCTCACCAACAATAAGAACTCCCTGCAATGTACAAAAGCACTTCCTATGAATTAATGCTGCTTGGAGTTGGACACTGTTTTACACAACCATAAAGCAACATACCCGTGGTGCACGGGCACCCATCTCCTGAAATGCCTTCGGATTCTGTAAAAACGCCACAACCTCGTTGATTTCTTCTCTCATAGACTCAACGCTAGCAAAGTTTTTTAACGGGATTGGTGGATTTTTCACTCTCTTCATTCTGTCGAATGCAGTTTTTATAGGGTCGACTCCAGCCCTTCTCTTTTGCTTGATTCTCCTTTTTCTAAAAGTAAAATATGATTTCTGCAAAAAAAAAGAAACAGATTTTGGAAATTAACTGTTAGTGTAACGAACCTGAATGACCAACAAGCATGATTGGTGTTACAATACTGCTGGCTACAAATTGAAAGCGTTGGGGAGAGAGGTATACGGGAAAAGGAAATTAACATACCACTCTCCAAAATTTCCGCACGTTTGGATCTCGACGGAATGGTCCATAGCCAAGAACTCTTGGAATCTTTCTTTTCAGAAAGCGGAAAACATGATACACAACATACCCGTACACAAAACTTCGAATTAGAAACCAGACGAACCACTTAAAATCTTCTGTATTGCGAGACCTGAAGTTCATTTCTGCCTCAGACTGCCATTGTAAGTACCATGTCGTGCCAACAGACTGCTCTATTTCTTCCGGCCAAGCCATTCCCAGACGCAGCCTTAGCTGTATCAAAAAAAAGTAGAAAATTATTAGAGGAAAAACTAGACTCATGGAAACAGTAAATCAAAATATTTCAGAGAGAGTAAAGTAATACCTGGTAAGGGATGATAAATTCAAGAACTGGAAAAACGACCGCCATCATAATGTCATCGTTTATATTTCTTATTCTCTCTAATAAAATGTCCTTTGCATGTGATACAAGCGGAGTCTTCCTCAATGCGGTAAAGGCTCGAGAAACCACCCTTGTAAACAAAAGAAACTGTTGATGGAGACTTAGCTCTGACACGGGTATCCACATCAGATGAACAGAAGTTGGGATTCCACAAGCAAGCATTTTGAGGTACAGAGCATCAAACCCTCCAAATTGCTCAAATTGCATCTCATATTCCTACAGCCATAGAAAAGAGTTAGAAAAAAAAAAAAGAGTTAGAAGCATAAAAATTAGAAATTTATCAAATAAATTAGGATTTTAATTCGTCTACCTTTAGGTCAACGTAGTACTCCTTGTCATCTCCTTTTAGTGCAACATACATTACAGCAAAATCATGCCTAATCCTGGCACTGTCAATCAGCTTCCTTGAAACTGCATATGGAACAGCCATATGGTCCATCTCCCACCTATCTTTGTCTTCATTATACCAAGTCTTTGAAACAACTCTATCTCGATCCAGGAGAACTTGTTCCTTCAAAGAGAAAACAAAACATATCAGTAACTAATTGGTTAGTGATCAATAAATGTCCAAATAAGTTTGGAAAACACACAGATTATACATAAACTTTACAAGAAGGTATTACTAAAACTGTCTCATCTTAAGCGTTACAGCTATAATCTCAGTTCCAGGGAGATCAAACAGTAAAAGATTCAATACTGGTGTAAACCAGAAAAAGTGCTTCTTGCTTGGCCAAGTAAACTGATTTACCTTATAGCTTGTTGATAAGATAACACATAAACTTGCTGTATTCAATAAAAAGCCTACATAATCTACCAAAACCAAGACAATTCTTGAGGTTTCCATCATCAAAATAAAGCATTGTACATATCTGTTGTCTACTGAAATTTCATACCAAAAGCCAAAATTTACCTGTCTCTGCGCAATATATTGTTTACCAAAATCAACATCTTCTAAAAGTTTTTGTTTCAAATCTGCCTTTGCTTCGTCCTGCCACTTTTTCCAACCATGACGTAGATGGAGGTGGATAGCTTTCGGAACAACCACCTCCTTCTCTCCAAACATCCACTTCACCTCAGCTTCAGGAAAGCCCTTGACAACTTCACTTTCTGGAGTTTTTAGAACAAAAAGCTTTTCTTCACCAAACTTTTTCATACGTCCTCTGATACGATCCTGAAGATTTTTCTGCAGCTTTTTCGATTCCTCAAGGCGTTTTTTGATGCGTAGAGAAAAATCCACTGAATCATGATCGAACAAGGGATCAACTTCATCTAGTTCCAAAACATTAGGCAGTATCATTTGTTCCAAATGCTTTCTTTGAGCGTTCAGTAAGTCCTGCTTAATCTCATCTCTTGGGAGTTTCGTAACGGAACTCTCAGGAATACTACAAACAGAAAATCAATTGATTGTGTAAGTGTAACCTGAAACATTTTTGTCAGAGGCCAAAAAAGCATATATATGACAACGATATAGAAAAGACAACAAACATGTACTTAAACTAGGCATACGGGCATAGCAAGATAAATTGGTAAACTAGAAGTGCCTTTTACCATCACCATTAGAAGTGCATGCAATTAGATATCTATCATCAAAAGGTAACCAAACTCTTAGTCAAAGGTAAGGCAGAGTGATGTTATCTCCACACAAAATCATGGCCAGACATATCATTACCTGTCAAAACTTTTTTGCTTCATTACTCGGTTGAAGCTCTTAACCAACTCTACACACTCTCTTTCAATGAAAATAAGCTCCCTAACTCCAAAACTCAAAGTCGTTGTCTCTCTCTTTAAAACGGTATCATCAATCTCATCTATTTTCTCCCATATCTTGTTGTATTCGCTCTCCAATACATCCACGCTCTCTTCCAATTTCTTCACTTTCTCCATATCACCTTTCCCCAACAGTTTTTCACTCTCTTTCTTCAATCCCAGGGCCTCTTCCACAATTCCATCTGCTCGTTCCATCAACACCTCTCTCTCTTTCCTAAACCGCCTCATATCACTATACAACCCACTCATTATCTCTTCCTCAAGCTTCTCCTTCTCCACCTTTACTGCATCCAAAGCCGTTCTCACTTCCTTAACATCTCCATTTCCCTTTCTCACCTTCTCAACACTCTTAAGCAGAATCGAAACCGTCTCCAACAGTCTCTGAGTATAACCAGAGAACTCATGATCAATTGACTTCAAAATCAACTCTTTTCTCTCAAAGTCTCTTTCTTTTTCTTCCATATCACATCACTAAGGAAAGGCACAGCTAAAGCTGGAGCTTGAAACGAGTGAACTGGTGAAAACCCGATTGCAATACAAAACAAGGCGTAAACTAAAGGTTTGGATACAAACTGTATTACGCTCTCTCTCGTCTTCGCGCTATACCCAGAAGATGTCACAAGCTCACATGATCTCACTGATCCCGAAACAACTTTAGTGCTCACGTCTTCAGACTGGTTCGAGCTCGCGAAACTCCCATGTGCGCCGGAAAACCCGAAACAGCCTCTAATGGGCACGATTTTCCTAGATCTCTTGGATTCTCTAGACCCAAGTTTCCGGGTTTTGACCCGATACCTAGGCTGTAACGATGCTAGACCTGGGCTGAGAGAAAGCGGAGACAACTGTGTGAGAATGAAACCCATCGCAGCAAAATCGAAGTGAAGTTCAACGACGGAAGGAAGACATTGATTGATTAAATCCTTTGGATCTTCGCCGGAATTTGAACAGCAATTGACGACGAGAGTGAAGGCAGTGAACAATGAGTTCGAGAGAGGTTTATCAGAACAAGATAGAGAGAGTGCCGAGCGGTTCAGGTTTTCAATATAACACAATGTTAAACCGGATAATCTAAACCGGATAACATTAATTTGTTTTCTACCGTTCCAACAAAATTATAACACTAAACGGACGGTATACAACGGTTAAGGTCTTCTGGTTTCTGGTTTAAGGAAAACCGATTCATCTTCTCCTTATCACATTGATTTGCTTCACTCTTTTATTCCGGGAAAAACACAACAACATCAAAATCAAAATCAAACCATTCTACTCCTACTCCTAAATCACTCCATCATTCAACGATTTACACAACTTCGGGTTTTTTTGTTCACTGTTTATTTGAGGAAGATGCAATTAAACCGAAGTGGTGTTTTGATTTTCTCCAAAGAGGGATTGCACACAAGCTGCTCGACAAAAGTCCCCAATGGATATATTGAGGAAAGAGTTGTCCTAAGACGCCACGTGTTGGGTCTCTGGTTACAGCGAAAGAAAGCAACGCTTCCCTGCTCGTTCGTCTCTGTTGTCACGTGGATCGCACGTGGTTAAGAAAGAAAGGTTCAACCTTTTGCTCTTATATTGTTTTTTTCCCTCGCAAAGAGCGTTACCTTGTATCTGAAGCAAGAAACCCTAGAATCGCAAGAAACCTTGAGAGAGAATCGTTACCGGTACTCTCTTCTTCTCCACCATGGATCCTTCCTTCTTCAAAATCGCTGAGGAGGATGCGCGGCTCCACAAAATCGCACGAGATCACTTCGTTCAAGGAAACCACATCAAGGCCTTGGAGGTAATCGAAGATGCGTATTCAAGGCTCAGGCAAGGTAAAATTCCAGGAATGTTTCCTTTCCTTCAAGGTTCCATCTTGCATCTTCTAGCGAAAACTGCAGAGAACAGTGACATGAAGTTCGCATTTTTCTTGGGTTCTGTGGAACCTTTTACTGAAGCTTTTGGGATACACGCCTACGCTTCGGATTCGTTATTCATGATTGCCAAAGAGCTTGACTCGGCATTTTATTACAAGAAAGCCGTGAAACAGGCAAAAGAAAGTTTATCTCTTTTGGAATCTTGTCGTGAATTGGACTCGGTCGGGCTAGAAGTGAAACGTATACTTGCGAATATACTCAATGATGCAGAGTTAAAGATCCTCCATGGTTGTACTGGAAAAATCTCTGAGCCAGCACTTGTGGAGTCGAAAGAAGCTCGAGGCATGATTGGGAGTGTCTCCAATAACGCTGCAGATAAAAGATTGAGGTCGCATTGGGCGAATATGAGTGTTGAGGCTAAAAAGAACTTTATGAAAGTAAGCATTTCGAAGCTTAGAGGTTACGTTGAGAGATTATATGGCAAAGAGGGAAAAGACGCTTTGGAGGAAGTTCTGGATTCTGCAAAGACAAACAAGAAATGGAGATTCTGGATGTGTCGAACTTGCTCACGGAAATTCTTTTATGTCAAGAAGTTCAGGAATCATCTTGAACAAGAACATGGTGCAAAAGTTAAACTTACTACGGCAAAGCATATGCCTCAGAGGGTAGATGAAATGTGGGCTGGTATGATATTGGTTGGAGGTTGGGAACCAGTGGATGCAGTAGCTGCTGCTGAAATGATCAAGACTCGGCTCGAGTTTGTGAAATGGTTTGTGTATGAGAATGGATGGTCTAAGGAGTGGCCTTTAGCTGCAGATGAAGAGCGCATTAAGTTACTCAAGGAAATCCAATTGCTTCTTGTGTCACTTTTGGAGCGTAAGGTTCTTTCTTTTCCCGTTCTTGAATGGATGATGGAGCTTCCGCTTGATTATCTTGCAAAACTGGAAGTTACTGAGCATACTCTTATAAACGAGAGTGGCCTAGCGGGAACACCTCAGCTTATCTGCTTTTTGGACTGTCATGAACTCAAACGAATTTTAGGCCTTCTCAAACTCATCAAGTTTGAAAGGGATGATGGTACAAATCTGGTTTGCAGAGCAGTGGAGAGATTATGTGGTCGTACTAGAGTTAAAGAAAAGATCGAGTTTGACAAGCAGTTTTCTTATATGCTTCTGGATAGAAGACTTCTGAGTGGCGAGATTGCTCCATTCGAGGATGAAGGGACAATAGATGTTTGTAAGTATGACTACTACGCCAAGACACATCCTCAGGGCGATGATATTATAACCTGGTTACTTGACTATCCTTTGATAGATGGGAGCTTTGAGTTTCCAAGGTCTGTCAGGGCACACAATCTTGATATATGGGTGGCTATTCTGAGAGCCATTCATTACACCTGTAGGGATTGGAGAACCAAATTTGTAAAGAAGTTGGACTACTTGTGTTATTATAAAGTTCTTACTGACGCCAAAAACTTGTGTACGAGCGAAGATGAAAGGAGAAGGATTGCTCCGGAAGGTGAAGGGGACGTCCTATATGCATCTCTTCTAGGTGACATGTGTGAAAAGTTAAAAACAGACAATGGAGATTCTCACAACGGAATACAATTCGTGTGTGCAGTACGGGATGTTCTCGAAGGAGCATCGCATCCCACATTTGATTTCGACGATCTAGAAGCTTCCCTGGATCTTATACATAGGCTTCAAGATATCAGTGATGATACAGTGTTAGAGTCCATAGACCGTCTGAAATCTGTGGTCACCGACAAGGTTTGTTCCTGATCTGAGTTTTAATTTGCCATAAAATAACATAAGTAAATTGTTATCGTAAAGTTATCTATTGACTTGCAGGTTGTAGTAGTAGATTCAAAGATTTTACTGGTTGAAAGTTCAAGGATTAGTTTGCTAAACGAGCTCACCAGGCTTTCTGCTTTTGACTACCGGTCGTATATCCTTAAATTGCTCAAACGGTTCATGAGGGTTGGTTTGAAACTTTGGTTTTATACATAAGAGTTTTCATCTTCGGTCTGGTTTTCTCTTTGTATGTACCTAAGGTACAGTACCTTATATTGTGGTTTATGTCTCTTCTTCTAGGAAGAGTTAGATGAAATTGTAAAAATGGACGCCAAAGCCAAGGTAGCTGCAGCAGAAGCAGATCGTTTATCCAGGGAAAAACAAGAGAAGACAAAGAAATCAGGGTCAAGGAAAAAGAAACGTGGAATCATCAAGGTTGTTGAAGATTTATATTATGTTATTTGCTTCTCTGACTTTTCGGTTATTCAGTTGTAAGAATGAATGGTCTTCATGGCGTAACAGAGAACTTCAACGAGCACGTCTACTGATATTGAGCAGAGTGTCGAACCGTAAGTACCCCTTCTCTAGAGGAAAAAAATTGGTTTCGCAACTTGTTTCTTACCAATGTTTAGTGAATCTTCTCCACCAAAACCCGTGGAAGAAGACGGTATGGAACCAGAAGATACCCTTACAGGTGAAGGTGGTCCATTGGATATTTCAGCCAACACTGACAATCAAGAGGAAACTGCTAAAGGTGACCCTGGTTGTTAGAAAAGCTTCTCAATTGACGAATAGTCTAAACTACTTTGTTTTGAGATGTTCAATCTTTATTTCTTTAACTTTTGGCATCTTCTAGATATGCAAAATATAGCTGGAGAAGATTTACCGTTGAAACATATGGAGTCACCACATGTTGCAGCTGCAACCAGATGCAAGTTAGCTCTTGACATGACACTGAAGGTGAAGCAGGCACCAACAAACATAACATTCTAAATCTAAACTCTCGTCTTGATTCCAGCTCGTTCTCTATTTTTGTTCTGTTCTCTTCACTTCCTTATTCTTCTATATATTGTGCAGGCCCTTTGTAACATTAAGGTTCTTAAAGAGTATTTGGTGTCAAATCGGCATCAATTTGCGGACAACCAGGAAGGACAAGTTCCGTATGCATTACGAGATTTCTTTACCGCTTTTGTCTCAAAGGAGATAAAAGAAGAGGGAATCTACAGTTACCTCCTGGGAAACTTGCTTGCTTCCCTAGAAGAAGTTCATTCAATGGTTTGTGCAGATAAACTATAAGCTTATAAGTTTATTGACTGTTGTGTTAAATATCATTATGACTTTTTACTCATTTCAGTCAAGGGATGCTGCTGAGCTACTCGTATCCATCCTTGAGTTTTGGCCTTGCTGGAAAACTCCAGATATAGAAAGCTTCGTAACTCATCTTTTTACACTGGAAGAATATGAAAGAATGAGTTGTAGCAAATGCAGAAAGAATCCAAATTATCCAGAGCAAAGTTCTTATGGCGTTGTTATGGCTGCAGATTCAGTCAGAGACCTGAAGGTATGTTTCATTTATTTCCCTTTTTGTCTTTCCTACAGAAACTGATAGTACCCTTTAAAATGTTGTTTATGTGGTTCAATATATAGTGTGCTTTTGGGAATATGAAGCTTGTGGACATTCTTAAGTTGATCCGCATGGAAGATAAAATGCTATGTGACATCAAAACAGAAGGTTGTGGAAAGGCAAACTTTGTTCATCACATTATAAGTAGATGCCCGCTTGTCTTAACAGTTGGTAAGATGTGACCATGACTATGATCTTATCAACTCATTTCATTAATTATATGCGATGATAAAACAGCGTTGGGTGTTTTGTGGACTTGCTACATTAGTGTTGATATGGGAGAAGAACGAAACCGAAAAGGAAATCCATGAAACAACAAAGGCTTTAGACTGGGAAATAGATGTGAGTAGGCTATACGAAGGCTTGGAACCAAACACAAAGTACCGGCTTGTGTCCATGGTAAAATCAGAAAAGCAAGGTCAACCGAATGTTTGTCTTATTGTTTCTTGGTTACAGTCTCAGGATGTGTGATGCAGGTTGGTTGTGGTGAAGAAGAAGAAGAATACATCTGCCTAGCTTTTAAAAAGAACAGGTGGGTCAGTTTCAGACATGAAGCTTTAACTAAAAAGGTAAGAAGTGGCATTTGCATTTGAATTGTCTCTAGTTGAAATGTGAACTTAACATGTGGGGGTGATGATC
Organism: Moricandia moricandioides; assembly: GCA_905132885.1. Taxonomy (NCBI): domain Eukaryota; kingdom Viridiplantae; phylum Streptophyta; class Magnoliopsida; order Brassicales; family Brassicaceae; genus Moricandia; species Moricandia moricandioides. The sequence continues at coordinate 20,910 of CAJHQQ010000085.1, forward strand.
ACAGGGTGTTGGTAGCTGGAAGAATGTGGTCAGATTCTGTGAAGAAAGGAAGGTTCGGCCAGAGATTCTATTCTACGAAGCTGTGCAATCACCACCTAACAAGTGATAATGTTAGATGAAGATCAATATGCAAATGTAGCAGGAATGTGAAGGAAGTTTTATTCGTACGTTTTCAACTCATACCTTTCAAATTTTCACAGTTTAGCGCATCAAACTAAACGTTTACATCACCAAAAGTAAAAGAAAATTATACACACTTCTTTTTTTTTTGTTCTCAAGTCGCAGAATGACTAATTCGTCTACAGCACTAAGATTCACTACTTTGTTGTTATTATATTTCTTCTTCGTGCTGTCTCCTTCTCCAAAACATTGATTGATTAACTCCTTTGGATCTTCGCCGGAATTTGAACGGCAAACGAGAGAGTAGACAGTGAACAAGTGTAGAGAGAGAGAGAGAGCGCCGAGCGGTTCAGGTTTTTAATATAGCACAGTGTTAAACCGGATAATCTAAACCGAATAACAATAATCTGTTTTCTACCGTACCGGCATAATTATAACACTAAACCGACGGTAGAAAACGGTTAAGATCTTCTGGTTTCTGGTTTGAGGAAAACCGATCATCTTCTTCTTATTACATTGATTTGCTTCACTCTTTTATTCCGGGAAAAACACAACAAAATCAAAATCTTCTACTCCTACTCTGAAGCCACTACTTCCCCCAAATCACTCCATGATTCAACGATTTACACAACTTTTGGGTCTTTTTGTTCACTTTTATTTCGTGAAGATCCAATCAAAACCGAAGCAGTTTTGTGAGGAATGCACACAAGATGCTCGACAAAAGTCCCCAATGCATATATCGAGAGAAGAGTTGTTCGAAAAGACGCCACGTGGTTTCCTGTTGGTTTCGTCTGTATTGTCACGTGTTTCTCACGTGATAAAGATCGTTCAACCTTTTGCTGTTATATTGTTTTCCCTCGCAAAGAAAGTTACCTTGTAACTGAAGAAATAAAACCCTAGAATCGCAAGAAACCTTGAGAGAGAGAATTATTAACTGGTACTCTCTTCTTCTCCACCATGGATCCTTCCGTCTTCCAAATCGCTGAGGAGGATGCTCGCCTCCACAAAATCGCACAAGATCACTTCGCTCAAGGTAACCACATCAAGGCATTGGAGGTAATCGAAGATGCGTATTCAAGGCGTGGGAAAGATAACGTTCCAGGAATGTTTCCTTTCCTTCAAGGTTCCATCTTGAACCATCTAGCGAAAACAGCAGAGAACAGTGACCTGAAGTTCATATTTTTGTTGAGTTGTGTTGAACCCTTTACTGAAGATTTTGGAACACACGCCTTCGCTACTATTTCACTGTTCGAGATCGCCAAACAGCTTGATTCGGCATTGTATTACAAGAAGGCTGTGATAGACGCAAAAGAAAGTTTATCTCTTTTGGAATCTTGTGGTGAATTGGACTTGGCCGATCTAGAAACAAAACGTACACTTATGAATATACGCAATGAAGCGGAGTTAAAGATCCTCCATGGTTGTACTGGAAAGATCTCTGAGCCAGCACTTGTGGAGTCGAAAAAAGCTCGACGCATGATTAGGAGTGTCTCCAATACCGCTGCAGATAAAGGATTGAGGTCGCATTGGGCGAGTATGAGTGTTGAGGCTAAAAAGAACTTTATGAAAGTAAGCGTTTCGAAGCTTAGAAGCTACGTCGAGAGATTATTTGGCAAAGAGGGAAAAGACGCTTTGGAGGAAGTTCTGGATTCTGCAAAGACAAACAAGAAATGGAGATTCTGGATGTGTCGAACTTGCTCACAGAAATTCTATTATGTTAAGAAGTTCAGGAATCATCTTGAACAAGAACATGGTGCCAAATTTAAACCTTCTACGGCAATGCATATGCCTCAGAGGGTAAATGAAGTGTGGGCTAGTATGATATTGGTTGGAGATTGGGAACCAGTGGATGCAGTAGCTTCTGCTGAAATGATCAAGACTCGGCTCGAGTTTGTGCAAAGGTTTGTGTATGAGAATGGATGGTCTAAGGACTGGTCTTTAGCTGCAGATGAAGAGCGCAGTAAGTTACTCAAGGAAATCCAGCTGCTTCTTGTGTCACTTTTGGAGCGTAAGGTTCTTTCTTTTCCCGTTCTTGAATGGATGATGGAGCTTCCGCTTGATTATCTTGCAAAACTGGAAGTTACTGAGCATACTCTTATAACCGAGAGTGGCCTAGCGGGAACACCTCAGCTTATCTGCTTTTTGGACTGTCATGAACTCAAACGAATTTTAGGCCTTCTCAAACTCATCAAGTTTGAAAGGGATGATGGTACAGATCTGGTTTGCAGAGCAGTGGAGGGATTATGTGGTCGTACTAGAGTTAAAGAAAAGATCGAGTTTGACGAGCAGTTTTCTTCTATGCTTCTGGATAGAAGACTGCTGAGAGGCAATATTGCTTCATTCGATGATGAAGGGACAATAGATGTTTGCAAGTATGACTACTACGCCAAGACACATCCTCAGGGCGATGATATCATAACCTGGTTACTTGACCATCCTTTGATAGATGGGAGCTTTGAGTTTCCAAGGTCTGTCAGGGCACACAATCTTGATATATGGGTGGCTATTCTGAGAGCCATTCACTACACCTGTAGGGAGTGGGGAACCATATATGTAAGGAAGGTGGAGAACTTGTGTTATTATAGAGCTCTTATTGACGCCAAAAACTTGTGTACGAGCGAAGATGAAAGGAGAAGGATTGCTCCGGAAGGTGAAGGGGGGGACGTATATGCATCTCTTCTAGGTGACATGTGTGAAGAGTTAACCACAGACAATGGAGATTCTCACTACGGAATACAATTCGTGTGTGCAGTACGGGATGTTCTCGAAGGAGCATCGCATCCCACATTTGATTTCGACGATCTAGAAGCTTCCCTGGATCTTATACATAGGCTTCAAGATATCAGTGATGATACGGTGTTAGAGTCCATAGACCGTCTGAAATATGTGGTCACCGACAAGGTTTGTTCCTGATCTGAGTTTTAATTTGCCATAAAATAACATAAGTAAATTGTTATCGTAAAGTTATCTATTGACTTGCAGGTTCTACTAGTAGATTCAGAGATTTTACTGGTTGAAAGTTCAAGGATTAGTTTGCTAAACGAGCTCACCAGGCTTTCTGCTTTTGACTACCGGGCGTATATCCTTAACTTGCTCAAACGGTTCATGAGGGTTGGTTTGAAACTTTGGTTTTATACATAAGAGTTTTCATCTTCGGTCTGGTTTTCTCTTTGTATGTACCTTATATTGTGGCTTGCGTTTCTTCTTCTAGGAAGAGTTAGATGGACTTGTAAAAATGGACGCCAAAGCCAAGGCAGCTGCAGCAGAAGCAGATCTTTTATCCAAGGAAAAACAAGAGAAGACAAAGAAATCAGGGTCAAAGAACAAGAAACGTGGAATCGTCAAGGTTGTTGAAGATATATATTATGTTATTTGCTTCTCTGACTTTTCGGTTATTCAGTTGTAAGAATGAATGGTCTTCATGGCGTAACAGAGAACTTCAACGAGCACGTCTACTGATATTGAGCAGAGTGTCGAACCGTAAGTACCTCTCTTCTCAAGATGAAAATTTTGGTTTCGCAAGTTTATAAATGTTTGTAAGGTTTTCGCTGAGTACAACGTGTTTCTTCTTACCAATGTCTAGTGAACCGAAAGTTACTTCTCCATCACTAAAACCCGTGGAAGAAGAGTGTATGGAACCAGAAGACATTCTTTCATGTGAACGGGGTCCATTGGATATTTCAGCCAACACTGATAATCAAGAGGAAACTGCTAAAGGTGACTCGAATTGTAAAAAAGATTCTCAGTTGACGAATATTCTAAACTACTTTGTTTTGAGATGTATAATTTTTTATTTCTTTAACTTGCCATCTTCTAGATATGCAAAATATGCCTGGAGAAGATTTACTGTCGAAACAGATGGAGTCACCACATGTTGCAGCTGCAACGAGATTCAATTTAGCTCTTGACATGACACTGAAGGTAACACAGGCACCAACAAGCATAACATTCAAAATCTAAACTCCCTTCATGTTTAAGCTTGTTGTCTATTTGCGTTTGTTCTCTTTACTTCCTTATTCTTCTACATATTGTGCTGCTACTGCAGGCCCTTTGTAACATTAAGGTTCTGAAAGAGTATCTGGTGCCCAATCGTCATCATTTTGCGGACAACCAGGAAGGACAAGTTCCTTATGCATTACGAGATTTCTTTACCGCTTTTGTCTCGAAGGAGATAAAAGAAGAGGGAATCTACAGCTACCTCCTGGGAAACTTGCTTGCTTCCCTAGAAGAAGTTCATTCAATGGTTTGTGCAGATAAACTATAAGTTTATTGACTGTTGTGTTAAATACCATTCTGACTTTTTACTCATTTCAGTCAAGGGATGCTGCTGAGCTACTCGTATCCATCCTTGAGTTTTGGCCTTGCTGGAAAACTCCAGATATAGAAAGCTTCGTAACTCATCTTTTTACACTGGAAGAATATGAAAGAATGAGTTGTAGCAAATGCAGAAAGAATCCAAATTATCCAGAGCAAAGTTCTTATGGCCTTGTTATGGCTGCAGATTCAATCAGAGACCTGAAGGTATGTTTCATTCATTTCCCTCTTTGTCTTTCCTACAGAAACTGGTAGTATAGCCTGTACCCCGTTTAAAAATTGTTTATGTGGTTCCATCCATATACAGTGTGCTTTTGGGAATATGAAGCTTGAGGACATCCTTAAGTTGATCCGCATGGAAGATAAAATGCTATGTGACATTAAAACAGAAGGCTGTGGAAAGGCAAACTTTGTTCATCACATTATAAGTAGATGCCCGCTTGTCTTAACAATTGGTAAGATGTGACCATGACTATGATCTTATCAACTCATTTCATTTATTATAGGCTATGATAAAACAATGTTGGGTGTTTCGTTGGTCTGCAACATTAGTGTTGATATGGGAGAAGAACGAAACTGCAAATGAAATCCACGAAACAACAAAGGCTTTGGACTGGGAGATAGATGTCAGTAGGCTATACGAAGGTTTGGAACCAAACACAAAGTACCGGCTTGTGTCAATGGTAAAAATCAGAAAAGCAAGGTCACGATGTTTGTCTTATTGTTTCTTGGTTACAGTCTCAGAATGTGAAATGCAGGTTGGTTGTGGTGAAGAAGAAGAATACATCTGCCTAGCTTTTAAAAAGAACAGGTGGGTCAGTTTCAGACATGAAGCTTTAACTAAAAAGGTAAGAAGAAACATTTGAATTGTCTCTCTAGTTGAAATGTGAACTTAATATGTGTGGTGATGATCACAGGGTGTTGGTAGCTGGAAGAATGTGGTCAGATTCTGTGAAGAAAGGAAGGTTAGGCCAGAGATTCTATTCTACGAAGCTGTGCAATCACCACCTAACAAGTGACGAAGTTCAATCAGATAGGAATGTGAAGGAAGTTTTATTCATTCAAACGTTTCATCTCAATACCTTTCAAATTTTCAAACCAAACGTTTACACCACCAAAAGGAAAAGAAAATTATACACACTTCTTTTTTTTTTTGTTCTCAAGTCGCAGAATGACTAAACGTTTCGTCTACAGCACTAAGATTCACTACTTTGTTGTTATTATATTTCTTCTTCGTGCTGTCTCCTTCTCCACCGCTCCCACCGCCGCAAGTAATCGAGATCTCACATCCAAACACGTTTCCAAAACACGAGAACAACCCTTTTTTACCTTCTGCGTTTCTCCTCCGTTGCTTCTCCTTTCTCCTCCTCCTCCTCATCCGCCTCCTTCCCCCTCCTTTCCCGCTAGATTCATCGCTCGATCCAGCCGCTCCACCGGCACTTTTACCTGTTTTCTCCGCTCTCCACCTCTCAACTCTATGCTCAATCCCTTCCGTCTTCCCTTCAAGTATCGAACTCGCGTCTTCCTTACCCGCAACCGTTGTTTTCTGTCTATTATAAAGCCCCTGAGCAATCGCAGCCGCAACCACAGACGCAGACGGTCCAATATCAGAGCTACAAAGCGAACCATTCACCATACTATCCACACCACCACCTCCTCCTCCTCCACCACTACCACCTCCTCCTCCACCGCTTGGAACAACCCCTGTTTTCACTCCGTAATCATTAGTCGACGTCGTTAAGTCCGTCTGATCACTATTCGTACGACGATGCATCGTCTTCCCACCATCTTGATGATCTCTCTTACAATCTCTTCGACTTCCATCGAAAACCTCAATAGACAACGGCATGCTCCGTTGACCACCGTCAAGAAGCGCAACGCCTAAACGTAAAAAGCCTTGTAGCCTCCCCGAAGGACGACGGATCTGAAGCGTCACGAGCCTCATGTTGTTGTTCCCGCCGCCACCGTCGTCACCATCTCCGAAGCCAGACCAAGGAGCAAAGAGATCGCTTAGGAGAACGTTCACTGTGCCGACAAGCGCGTCTTTCGCCCAAGCCGCTGCGTATATCTCGATGACTATCGCCGATGCGTCGACGTCGAGGATCTTGTCGTTGACACGGAACACGAACTTCTCGTTCCAGATAGGGTTAGCTCGGTTTGCTTGGTCGACACGTGTCGTGAGTTTTCGCATCGGGTCGTTGTTGATCCACGCGACGGAGTACGTTTTCATGTTTCTTGAGATCGGGGCTAAGTCTTGTGCTGAGATTAAGTTAATTTCGAGAACAGGACATGCGAATTTGAGCCGAACCATGTTTTTTTTTAATTGTGTGTGTCTAAAACCTAAATGGATTCGTTTAATCTTTCGCGAGAAGCGTGGGAGTCAAGAAAGGGTTAACCTTCTTGTGTGTTCACTCGTCTCTCGTGAATGATTATACGATCAAGTTGAGAAGAGATTGAGAAGGAGAATAAAAAGGAAGGAGAGAAGAAGCGTGAGATTAGGGAGAAGCTGGTGGTTTTTAGACATGATTAGAACTCGACCGTTGGTTTTTTTTTTTTTTTTGAACGAAACTGTTTTCAACGGAAGATTGGTTATAAAAGCTGGAGATGTTAAGGACTCTTTGACTCTTTGATTTTAAGAGTTTTGACTTTTTGTTGTCATGAAAAAACAGAAGATCTTCTGACAAAAGATAATTAGTTTCTGTCATAAAAACGTAACGGAATTTTACGAAAGAATAGAGGAGTTCTGTTATCTTTTAGCTCTTTATATTTCTTGTGTAACTTTTTAAAAATGAATTCTAGTTTTTTTTTTGTATACATATCCTTGCTTTGCTCTTTTATCAGCTTTGGGTTTGATTTAGCCTTGAGTATTGGGATTGCACAGTATATTTTATTTTTGAGAAATTGTTAATTATACCACAAGTTAAGTATTATATTTTTAAAAATTATTTTAATCAAAAATTTATTAACATAAAAATTTACATTTTAGTAATTATAGTTTAGGATTTAATGTTAAAGATGTGAGGTTGAGTTTTTAAATGTTTTATAAATATTTAAAAAAATTATTTTAGTCTATTTTCATCATAAATTTAAAATATTTTTTTTAAATAATCATTCATTAATGGTAAATTTAAAAATTAATATCAAATTTTTGGTAAAATTGAAATTTTTCCTTTACTTTTTGTTTATAATCGTGAATCCATTCACTCGTCTAGTTTCTTTATTTTACGTAATTTCATGTTCATTAAAATTCAAATAACTAAAAAAAAAATCGAATGGTGTTCTGATAACAAGCTAGGTAATACAGGCTATTCAGTTTACTATATAATATGATACAATTGGTCTAAATACTGATTAAAACTTACAAAGATGTCCCTTAGTACTAAACGTGTATAGGTATACCACCTTGGTAGGTCAGTTTAGTTGAGCGGGAATATATATATATTTGGTTACTGCTTTCTAAGCCTTTATGAAATTATATTACTTGCAAGTCCAGACTGTACAAGTTATTATTTCGTTCAGACCGATGAGAAGTTGATTAGAGAAGAGTTAGGCTAGAAAATAAAACATTGTCCTATCTACAAACTATTGAGCTTTATATTTTGTAGTCGAATTTCATTTTGGATCAGCCAAATTCAAAAACAGATAATAATAATAATAATAATAATAATAATAATAATAATAATAATAATAATAATAATAATAATAATAATAATAATAATAATAATAATAATAATATCTAACGTCGATGATCATGGAACGTTGAGTGTTTTGTTAGTGTCACGTGTACTTGAGAGCATGATTATCGTTCCTATTTTTTTTTTTTTTTTTTTTTCTTTTTCCTTTTTTAAAAAAAAAATAATAATAAAATAAAATTAAAAAACAAACCAATTACGGATCGCCACGTGGCAGTAGGACTCGCAAACAGTGTAAGAAACCCTCTAAAAACAGTTCTTATTTAGGAGTTTTAAGAAGCGGTTCTTGCACTGTTCATGAGCCTCACATGTCAGTGGGGCCCGCGAACAGTGCAAGAGCCCCTCTTAAAAGCTCTCATTAATCATGCCCTGACCTCACAAGTCACAACTAAACAGACAAGTTGACATATATGTTAGGTTTTTAAGTAGAGACACCTAGAGAAATATCTAAACTACCGCAACATCCATCTCCATTAACCAATATATACTCAATGAACTTATAATCTTTCCCTCTGGATAATTTTCTCAAATATGGTTGGCCACTTGATCTCTCCTATCGCACGAATCCTAACCCTAATCTTTATCTCTCTTCCCTCTCTCATTAACACATCCCAACTCGATTACGACACTCTAGTATTCAGCCAATGTGATTCATCAGACACAAACATACTCCAAAAAACAACAACTTACTCAAATCATAATCTCTTTCTTCGTGCACAAGCTCTTTATTCTTTCTTATGCAAACTCCAATCAGAATCCCCTCGAGCGAAGTTCTTTAAGACTCTAGTTGGTAACGAAGAAAACGCCGTCTCGGGATGGTTCCAATGCAGAGAAGATTATCCGAGTGAGATTTGCCATAGATGTGTTAGTGAGCTTCGTGAGATTTCGTCTAGATTGTGTGGAAATGCCTCGTCAGCTCGTGTTCATCTCCGAGGATGTCACATGGTGTACGAAATCGAACTTGTTGATTCCTCTACTGCTCGTAAGTATTACACTGTATATTGTATAACTTTATTTTATGTAAAATTAAATTGCAGGGCTAATGATATTTTTAATGTGAATTTGCTACCGATACATAAGTACAATGGCTATATATATACTAATATACCAATTTTTTAGTATTTTTTTTCCAACACGTTTTATTTTTGTAGAAGCTAATATTAATCATCATAACTACAAGTTAATGGAAACACCGGAGCGCGGTCTCATCCACAAGATATGTGACGGAGCTACGTCGGAGACGTTCGCAGGATTCGAAGAGATGAGAACGGGGGCACTCACTGCTGCCGAAACAGGAGTCGTTGACGGGCACGGGTTCTACGAGGAAAGCTACAAGCTCCTGCACGTTGTGGCTCAATGCGACGGCCACGTTGAAGCCTGTGATTGCGGCGAGTGCGTCAGTGCGGCCGCGGCAGTAGCGGCAGAAGAGTGTGCGTGGTCCATCGCCGGTCAGATATACTTGGAAGGGTGCTACGTTGGGTATACGTATAACCCGCATGAATATCCCGGTGATTCATACCATGGTACGTATGCATGCATATACAAATGCCAAAAACACACCCAATGGAAGTTCTAGTTATGAGAGTTTTCAAAAAAAAAAACATATATATATATATATATATTAATATTAATATTAAATTGTAGAGTTTTTAAATTTACGAAAAACATTTTTCAATATGTTTTGGATTGTGTTTCTAGTTAAAAACTCCATAACTAATATTAATATATAAATATACATATATATATATTGAAAATCTTAAAGAACTTTTCATTAGGTTGCTATAATACGTCTTAACACATTATGACTTATTTGAATATAAATATTTATCAAAAATGATTTTTTATATTTATGAACTAATTAGTATTTGCACTAGGTCCAATTAAACATTTTAGCTAGGGATTTAGGGGTGTTTTCAAAATTTTAAGACCCTTTTCAAAAATTTAAGGTATTTTTTCCTGAACTTCTTTTTAATATTATTGTAAAAGTAAGTCTTGCAAATCAGTTTTGCACAGAGTACACATCAAAATTGAGCCGGACCTAAGTAAATTCATAATCAAACATATAAACAGCATCTTGACTTTAGTCTAGCCAAACCGAGTAAATAAAGATTGTGTTATATATAGTCAACAAACATTAATTATTTATGTCGTAATAGTTGTTTTCAAGTCAAACCGAACGTGAACTTAGATAATCAAACAAATATAAGTTGGTAAGATACTTTTGTTTTGGCAGAGGGAGGGGGAAGAGCAAGCACGGGGAAGTCGTTAGCGATAGTTGTAGGAGGAGTCGCGGCTTTGGTCTTTGTTGCTATTTTCTTTGTGTTCCTCAAGAGCTTGCGTAGAAAAGGAGAAGGTAGGTTTAATCTATTACTTTTTGGTTTTATTTAAGTCTATCTAATATAGATTTTTACTCTCTCTTTTCTTGAACCACTTATAGAGATTTACTCATACAATAGTGTATAAGTTATGTTTATTCAATATGTCAAAACAAAAAAAAGATATAAATGATGGGAACTAGCTAGTTAACTATATAGTGAGAGATAAATGAGTTGAATATCTAGAACATTCTTGATGAAATCTTCAAATTTGTATTGCAGATTGTTGAAGAGAAGGTCTACATCGTAGAGACGTTGGGAATATATTTTTTGTTAACTCTTTGTACTTGTTAAAGCAACCGACGAAAATTTGGTTCTTACCATTTGCTTTCACAATGAAAGATATAAAAGCTTCAGCAACGGTTACCAGAAACATGGCCAAGGCCTTGGGAGTGCAAAATAATTAAATTTTCGAGATCTTTTTCTTAAAAGATATGTTTCTGAGAAAATATAATAAAAAATAAAAATTAAAAAGAAAAGATAAAAAATATGAGAACCAGTTTTTTTTTTTTTTTTGTCACATGAGAACCAGTTCTTTTAAAGAGATTTCGAGTGTAAAATTGTCTTCTTCAAGTGTCTGTTTTATAGTGGTAGATATTCCTTATAACATTAAATTTAATTGCATAACAAAATGCTTTTACAAATCTATGGTAATAAACTAATATTCGGATACTTCGTTTACGAAATTGATCACTAAAATGCCCTAATAATATTGTGAAATATATGTATTTGATTAAAAATTACGTACAAGATATATATGTCTATATATATGTCACATTATATAAAATCTTTCATCACTTACAGAGTATTTATATATACTGAAAAACATGTGGAAAGATTACGCCATCCACCTGTTAGCCTATTAGAAATTTATAGACGTGAAATAATAATAAGTTGTTTAAAAATGTAGTTTTTTAACACAAATTGGAAAATGTAGGAATGTATGAGAAACGGCGCTGGTGATCCAAATAAGAGGAAAATGTAGTCTAATGTGACCTTTTAACCGATGTAAGAGCACCTCCATTGGTTAGAAGCCACGACAGTTTTTAAAATAATAAAAATATTAGTATTTTAATTAGTTATTTATGTTTTATTTTCTTAAAACCAACTAAATTATTTATTTTCTTTCTATCAAATGAAATCTGTCTTTTCAGTATATTGACAGTTTTTTAAAAACTCTTGATGGTCAACTTTTGCTCATTCTATTTCTTAATTCTATTAATTTCTTTTTTCTTTAAATGTTGAGAATTGTTTTTAATATTATTGTTACAAGTGCTCTAAGAAAGAGTGTTGGGTAGGTTCAGTCGGACTGATTCCAAATTAGAGTAAAGTACACTAAGGTTTTAAAAGAAAGATTTAGTATACGCGTTTTTGGGCCTCTCTAGTCAATGGGCCTACAAACATAGTATACCAAATAGTACAGTTCTCTCCTTTTTTTTTTTTTTTTTTTTTTTTTTTTTTTTAATTTTTAGTAAGAAAGATAAAAGAAGAAAATATCTAAACAAACAATGTACTCCGCCGTGAATCGGATTCTCTGACTCTGTGAATGGATCTTTTTAACTTTTAGTGATTATTTTAGATAATTTTTTTTCTCCTGAGTCTCAGAGAAAAAGTTCGACATCGTCTCTGCATGCAATTCAATCTGCTTCCTCAATTGTGATTAGGCTGCTCACTGAGGTTTTTTTCTTCTTCTTTGTTAAGTATTCGTCTCTTCCTTTGTGCATGCTCTTATTCGATTTTTGCTAGATTCGACTTCTTATTCCGCGAAATCTCCGATTACCTTAGAGGTCTCTCTGTATTAGTTTCGAGATTCGGCCATTTTTTTTGGCTTTGTTTAGTCTTGAATCTCCCAAAAACTTGGAAACGTTTATCCTCGTTGATCTGATGATTCTGCATTCGCCGTTTTCTGATTCGCTTCGCTTCGACTGAGATTTGTTTCCGTGATTGCAATTCACCAGCTTCTTAGATTTTTTTTTTGTATTTGGTGAGACTTTCCTCGATAACTGATGCTGGTAACTGCTCCCGAATTTAGTTTGAGTGATTGCTGGGATGAAACTAATATTATATACTATGGTTTCGGTCCGAAGCATAGTCTTCGGCTCGAACCTCTTGTATTTAAAGAAAAAATAACTAAGAACTTACCTTTTCACATGAGTTTGATTTCAAGTTTTCTTTAATGATTTTTTTTTTTTTTTTTGGTGTGTTAAGTGATCTGGATATGCAACCTCTGTTGCTCACCGACGAGAGGGTACGCAAAGCTTGTGAGATAACAAGGGAACTCAAGATTCCAGATGAAAAGACTCTGCCTGTGCTTAGGAAGCTACTCCAAGAAAATGGTGAGAATTGGAATCTCATAAAACTGGATAACTATACTGCATTGATCGATGCTATCTACTCTCTTGACGAAGAAGAGGACAAGAAGCAAACTGAAACTTCATCTAACGCCACTAGAGGGAAGAATGTTGTGTTCAGTGTCTTTGACTCTCCTCCTAGTGCTACTCTGAAGAAGCAAAACGAAGGTTCATCTAATAGAGGGAAGAATGTTGACTCTCCGGCTACTCTGAAGAGAAAATATGAAACCCGTTCTGCAACCTCAGGCTCCTCCACTGAGGAAGCTCAGAAGCAGCCACATGACCAGCAATGGTGTTCGCAAGAAGAAATATAAAACCATTATTCGTGACATAACTAAAGGTTCAGAGAGCGTTGAGATATCTTTGGTGGATGAGGTTGGGACTGATCAAGTGCCCAAGTTTACTTACATCCCTCACAACATTGTCTACCAAAGTGCTTATTTGCATGTCTCTCTGGCTCGGATTTCCGATGATGATTGTTGCGCAAGCTGCAAGGGGGACTGTCTTTCAGCCGACTTTCCATGTGCTTGTGCTCGTGAAACCAGCGGAGAATATGCGTATACTAAAGAAGGGTTGCTAAAGGAGGAGTTTTTGGATACTTGTCTTAAGATGAAAAAGGCACCAGATAGCTTCAGTAAGTTTTACTGTCAAGACTGCCCTTTAGAGAGAGATCATGGAAAATGTGAAGGACACTTGATCAGGAAGTTCATTAAGGAGTGCTGGAGAAAGTGTGGATGTGATATGATGTGTGGAAATCGAGTAGTGCAGAGAGGGATACGGTGCCAACTGCAGGTAACACATTTTGGGGAGATACTACTTTGGTTTCTATATGCTGACCACTGCTTCATGTTAGTTACGTCAACAAAAAAAATATATGTTCCAGGTTTACTTTACGCAAGAAGGGAAAGGATGGGGTATTAGAACACTACAAGACTTGCCGAAAGGAACTTTTGTGTTTGAATACATTGGTGAAATATTGACCAACACTGAGTTGTACGAGCGGAATATAAGATCTACTAGTGAACGGCATACATATCCTGTAACTCTGGATGCAGACTGGGGTTCTGAAAAGGATTTGAAAGATGAAGAAGCTCTCTGCCTAGATGCCACAATCTGTGGAAATGTCGCTAGGTTTGTCAATCACAGGTACCAATCAACTCTCCCTATGCTCTGTTTTGTTCGTGCTTTATCTTCTTATGAACTCTACTGTTGATGCAGATGTGAGGATGCAAACTTGATTGATATCCCGGTTCAAATAGAGACTCCTGACAGACATTATTATCATGTAAGTATATGATTTCCTTACTCTAACCTGATATTAAGGATATTGTTAGAGTATTTTTTTTTCTGCGAGCTTAAGGATATTCTGTGTTTGGTCATGTGCAGATTGCTTTTTTTACCATTCGAGACGTGAAGGCCATGGATGAACTGACATGGGTAAGCACCACGACTAAGCTACCTGGCTAAGAAGTTTTGCGCGACTGTTGAGTATTATATATCCTAAAAATTAAACATGCTGTTGATTTTTTTTTCCATTATATATATATCTTCAGTGTTTATAAATGACTCCACGAATTGAGATAGAATAAACACGTCTTCTATGTTCCTGCCGTTCAAATAACCCGTGTTTTTAATTTGCAGGATTACTTGATAGATTTCCATGATGAAAGCCATCCCGTGAAGGCATTTAGATGTTGCTGCGGAAGCGAATTATGCAGAGACAAAAAGCCAAAAGGTCAGTTATCTTTAGACATTGCCTTCGTTATTCAAATCTTTATGACAGAGCATTAGCTTGCATCCTTAGTATGCACACAGATTCTTGGCTAACTATGCATTATGGTGGGATGTATTTCAGGATCTGGAGGCAAGTCGGGAGAAAAAAGAAAGGTTGTTCCTGCTAAAAAACAAGCAGGTGAGGAAGTTGTCCTAGTCTTCAGACAAGATAGGGCATCAGTTGTCCCTGATCAAATAGTTTGTAGCTCTTGATCCGATTATGATGAGTGAATGATTTAGTCGTTGAGTGTTTACTAACAACCGAGAAATCTTGTAACGCAGGTACCAAAGCGGTGGCATTAAAGCGCAAACGAGGGTGATCATTAGAGTTGTTAGTTTCATTTAGAAAACATAACCCACCTACACTATGATCCCATTCTGAGCTGCTTACTTCCAATAGAGAAGTATTATTGGTTGCAACATTTCTTCTTTGGTAAAATGATCTGAATTAGAGTAGATTCTTATCAGTAAAAAGCTGACAAAGATTGTTTAGACCTGAATATGCTGGTTAACCAAAGAAACTCATTCTTAATGGTTGTTCTAGAGACTTCATTGTCAGTGTCTAATATTTTTAACATTAGGCCTTCTTATAAAGAAATAAATTGGTTATGGTTCCGTTTTAAGGCTTCTAGAGTGAAAATTAAAGCACGTGACGGAAAAAATCGGAGAAGTAAATTAACTCTGATGAAGAACACATTACTTTATTGACAGTGATTGCATTGTTACAATCAACTTTCAAACATGTCATCTTGTTCGAGATTAGAGTGTGAAGATACTTGAGAAAAGGGGTTTAATCTGCGTTGCTTTATAGGGCTTACTGGTAACTTCTCGGGCCCAATAATAAATTATAATTTGTATTGCATTAATGGGCTTGTTGTGAACTTTTGGGGCCCATAATAACAAATCCAGGTCAAAAACCCTAGCATAGGAAGATAAATACCGTGTCTCCTCACTGCCGTCCAACTCTTCCCAACGAGAGCCTGCAACCATGTCGAAGCGAGGTAACAATCTCTTCCTTATGTCAAGATCTGTTATTCATATCTTCGTGCACGCTCGTGAGATTCATGTTTGATAGTCCTTTATGAAGCTGAATCTGCGTTTCCATCAACTTGTACTAACGTGATTGTGATTAGTTTAAAGTATACAACTTTGTCATGAATCATATGTTTAGAAGTTGATTTAAAGTGTTGCTCATCTGTGATGTTTTGTTTCGAATGTATATAGGAAGAGGAGGAACCTCTGGAAACAAGTTCAGGATGTCACTGGGTCTTCCAGTGGCAGCCACGGTGAACTGTGCTGACAACACTGGAGCCAAGAACCTTTACATCATCTCCGTTAAAGGTATCAAGGGTCGTCTTAACCGTTTGCCATCCGCCTGTGTTGGTGACATGGTTATGGCTACCGTCAAGAAGGTAAACCGGATCTCCGTAAGAAGGTTCTGCCAGCTGTCATTGTTAGGCAGAGGAAGCCTTGGCGCCGAAAGGATGGTGTCTTCATGTACTTCGACGGTTAGCATTTTGAATCATCTCTTCTTCATCATGTCTATTGTTGTTTAAAGTCTAATTAAAGTTGGTTGTTAATTGCAGATAATGCTGGTGTCATTGTTAATCCCAAGGGTGAAATGAAAGGTAACAAGTTTAATGTTTTTAGTGTTACAATAAGCACCAAATTAAGCTAATGACTTTAGCCTAATGATTACTTGCTTTTGTTGTGTGTGTAATGTATATAGGATCTGCTATCACTGGACCAATCGGAAAGGAGTGTGCTGACCTGTGGCCAAGGATCGCTAGTGCTGCTAACGCCATCGTTTAAGATCTCTCTGTCTTTTTGTTTGTTGAACGTTTTATCAAACCTTTGTTGAGGATGTTTTGTTTTGTCTTAAGACTTGCGTTATGCCTTAATCTTGATTCTAGTTATTACTTATCATTATGGTTTTGTTCAACATTTAGTTTCGCCAGTGAGATTTTAATTTCTCTGTTTCAAATCAAACGAGATATGTGGACAGGCTTTTCCGCGGTTAATCTGGAATTTTGTAAGAATGGTTCTGTTCTGGTTTAGATTGGGCTTTAACTCTCTTACAAGTCGATATCGGCTCATTTGTGCCCAAAAGAAACTTGATGAAATTAGACTGACCAGCCCAATAAGCTGCGGAATGATAATTTATACATTTATGTGTGCACTTTTCTCTAACTGAATCAAACCTGCAAAATACGCCTAACTGTATTCTTTAATCTCGTGGAATAACATGATTGCTGGTTGAAGAAAAATATTTTAAAATAATTTTCTTCTATCACTTTCAATGGAGTTATTTTCTAGTGTCAATAGAAAATCAATTAAAACAAAACACATTTAAAACTACGACTAGGTTAGGTCAAACATTTTATAAAAATGTTTAAAATATAGTTTTGGGGTAGTGCCTTGAGGTAGTAAGCACCGAGCAACACTGGACCAATCAAAATAGAAGCAAACATCAGATGGACCCCTCATCCACTACATTTTATAACACGGCCATTCGTAATCCTCTACGGCATAGAACATCTATTCAACCGTGCTCTGCTCTACATGAACTCTTCTTTCTTCATAAGGTAGAAAGATAGTTTTGTTCTATTTGGGAAAATCGAGAAGACAAATACTTTTTGTAAAAAGACAAAACCTTTTGATTAAGTTCAATCATTCAAGCCAGCTCTTGATTTGGTATTGGATTCTGTGTTGCTTAGTGCTCGGTCGTGTAAGATTCTGTTTTTCCTTTCCTTTTTGGGTTCTGTCGGCAATATCTTCCCTTGAACTTGAAGGAGTGGAGCATCGGTTTGCGTGGTGAGTTATGTAGGAGTATCTCTTTAGGTCTTTATGATTGTGGAAGCGATGAACAATCACTAGTTCTTGAACTTTAGCTCAGCTTTAAAGTGATTAACTTTGCTGTTTCTCTCCAATTGGTTGGCTTGGCTCTCTATGTTCTGTTTTTTTTTTGTTGAAATTTTTTTAAGCAAAAGGTATGTTTTTTTAATGGAGGATAAGAAGGTTCAATCTTAAGATTGTGACTTGTTATGATCTGAGAATCGTTTCTATTCAATGGTCAAATCTATTTTCTTTTCGATTTGGTTCTCTGTAAGATTCTTGTTCTCCTTCAGGAGGTGTCAGTTTGATAAGGGTTGATTGAATGATAATATTTGCTCATAATGACTCCACTCCTTGTTGTTTGTCTCTGTGGTTTACCAAAAGCCATTTTGCTTTTTTTTTCTTTCTTTTCCCAGTTGCTTGCATTTGATTCCATATCTTCTTTTGTGGTCCCTTCCTTATTTTGATTTTGATGCATCTGTCTTCTCCATGATAGTTGATAGCTTCATGGCTGAAACAAGTTTTTTTTTTGGATAAGAATATAAGCATTTCTTCTTGTTTCCTTTCCTCTTGTGTTAATACCTTTTGAAGTTACAAGGCAAAACCAAAAGTGAAGAATATTCTTTGATAGTGTTTTTCTGAAAGGAAGAAAAAAGACTATAAGATATCAATTATGGCAAGGGAATTTGGTGAACAGTTCATGTCCTTTAGATTCATTTTCTGTGTATATAAGTTACTGATAGTGAGTCTCGTTTCATTTGCTAAGCCAATACACTTCTCTGTTAGAAGATTCTGTTATTTGGAGTTATCTTTCTTCTATGTCACTTACTGGCGATTTCGGTTTTCCAACTGCCATGTCTTCGTTTTTTCCTCTTCTTCCTTCAACTCTAGATGAGAGATACCATCACCATAAGTTTCCCTAACTCTTTGTGGGTTTCATCAGGACAGGAGCTGATGAATAACCCCGTCCCCTGTCAAGTGTTTCCTCTGGTCTCTGGTGGCAGTTCTTCTGGATTCTGCAATGGCATGTATGTTTCACCGCATGAAAGAAGCTCCTCACAGACTAGGCAATCCGTTCCTCATGTCTCCGTGGAGACACAATCCTTGCCAGTGGTTAACCAACCTCAAGAGCAGAAAGATATGAGCTGGCCTGAAGACCAGCTTCAGGGTTTCTTTGACTTTCCTGTTCCGGATCCACAAGCAGGGAGCAGCAGAGCTGTGGTCTCATCCGAGGAAGTCCATTCAAAGATTGAATGGCCAGAGTGGGCTAATCAGATGATCTCTGTTGATGATGGTCTAGAACCTAATTGGTCGGAGCTTCTTGGTCATCCTAATGTCCTCAATCAAGATTCAAAGGTTTGTTTTTTTCCAGCTAAATATAGCTATTCATTGGCCTCGAGATTCTTATTAAGAAAAGCTCCCATGGTGTGTTACACAGATACCAACACTCTCTTGTGATATAGCAAGACAACAGATAGTAGTCAGTACTCAGCATCAGCTGGATCCATCGAAGGAGCATTTTACTACCAAAAGCCCACAAGCTAGTTCAATGACATCTAAGCAACGAATGCGTTGGACACCAGAACTTCATGAAGCATTTGTCGATGCTATCAATCAGCTCGGCGGTAGTGAACGTGCGTGATCCCTTTTTTCTTTATCTTCTCTCATGCCTCCAAATTTTAGCTCAACCAACTTATTATTTCTTATAACTGCAAACCATAGGAGCCACACCTAAGGCTGTACTGAAGCTCATCAATAGCCCGGGCCTGACCATTTACCATGTCAAAAGCCATTTGCAGGTTATTATTTGCTCTTTTTTATCTCTTTTGGTTTGTATGCTTTTTAGCTCATCTGAACCGTCTTTATATTGTTGTCTTCTCCAGAAATACAGAACGGCAAGGTATAAACCGGAGACTTCTGTAGATACAGGTACTCTTATATGTTTCCATGGATTTAATTCTGAGAGGCATCTAATGAATCAAGCTCTCTTTTCACCAAAGCCTTTGGTTATACTACTCTGGAAAGAGCTTTACAAGCTTAGGTGCCATAGCAAACAAGTCTTTGTACTAAATTTGCTATCCTTGTTTGAACAGAAAAACCTCCACTGAAGACTTTAAAAACCATCGAAGATATCAAATCTCTTGACATAAAGACGTAAGCTAAACTTCAGAACTATGTAAACACGAGGAGTTTTTTTTCTTAAAGTTTACCATTTTGTATGTTTACTTCCTATTACAGTAGCATTGAAATCACTGAAGCTCTACGGTTACAGATGGAAGTTCAGAAAAAACTCCATGAGCAACTTGAGGTATGATTCAAAAAACTGTGTCCTCTCCTCTTCTTTTTTTCCGGATTCCTAGTCTTTGGTTTTGTCTGATGATGTTCGTCTCTTAATACAATGCAGGTCCAAAGAACATTGCAGTTACAAATTGAGGAACAAGGTCGGTATCTCCAGATGATGATTGAGAAACAACAGAAGATGCAAGAGAAGAACAAAGTCTCTTCTTCTGGCTCATCATCAACGCCAGAAGCTGACACTTCAGCTCCATCACCAAACCTTTCACAAGTGTCAATAACTCAGAAACTGCAGAGTGGCTCTAGCACATTGGATCAAAGCGGATCTCCCTCTGGGGCTACTAAGAAACGAATCAGAGAAGATTAAGACATATCTGAATCTGACTTGCGCTTGAAGTTTCCTTTTGTTGTTTGTATAGAAACTAAGTTAGGTTTTTGCTGTAAATTGTGTCTTCTTATATATAACGTGTTCGTTGCTCTTAACTCACACCAGAATCAAGTTTTAAATGAACTAAGATGACGTGGACAAATCATTGTCGTGTTGGACTATTGTCGGATGATGAGTCAGCTACTGTAATGTTGATGACGTGGCAAAACCTGGTTTTTAATGACGTAATAATAATATTTTCTCTCTCTCGAAATGTGTTTTTTTTTTCTGCTTCGTCTAATAATCTTCTTCCACAAAATGTCGGAGAAGCTAAAGGTGTCGCCTTTATCACCCCAAGTATCACTGATTAAAAGAAGAAGAAGAGGAAGAAGATGCTGTTTCAGGTGGGAGGTGAAGGAACACGCCCTACCTTCTTCGAGATGGCTGCAGCTCAGCAACTTCCAGCTAGCCTACGCGCCGCTCTCACATATTCCCTCGGCGTAAATCCATTGCCCTTCATTCTTCTTAGATTTGAGATTATTAACATATTCGATGGTGATTCATGTTCGTGATTTTTGGTAGGTTTTTGCATTGAGAAGATCGTTTCTTCATAAAATCTTAGACTATGAAGATGAGTTCTTTGCTGCTCTGATGCTTATCCTCGAAGGACATAGCTTACGAACCACAGGTTAGATTCTGGATCAATGTGTTGGGATTGGAGGAGTGTGAATGAATGTGTATAAAGTTTAGTTTTTTTTTTTAATGAATTGTTTGCAGATGCTTCGTTTGCTGAATCATTGTATGGTTTGAGGAGGAAGTCAGTGAGATTGAGAGTGAGGAAAGGTTCCAGTGAAGAAGTTCAACATTCCGGTTTAGAGAAACGCCAGAGGATCCTCTCTGTTGTGTTTCTGGTACTTACACTTTGTAATTGGTTATCTGTTAAAAGCATTAAGCTTGGTACTGCCTTCTGATAAGTGTTTTTTTTGGTAGGTTGTGTTACCTTATTTCAAATCGAAGTTGCATGCGATATATAGCAAGGAAAGGGAAGCGAGGCTCCGGGAGAGTCTATGGGGAACAGAGGATCAAGGGTTTGATGAAGCTGATTTCTTCACAGGAGAGGAACCAATTGCTTCAAGAGGGGATAGTGGGAATCAGGAGATTTCTGTTCGAGTACAGTTAGCTACGAACATTAAAAAGTTTGTAGCTGTGTGCTATCCTTGGATACATGCATCAAGTGAAGGTGATTATGACAGGGTGTTTCTGACTGTATATTAGCTTATGACTCTTTACATTGTTGAGCTTCATGCCTAGAGTTGGTAATCTTGATGTTCTAAATTGAAACCACATTCCACGCTTTTAGTCCATTTCTGGATGGTTCTGAGTAATATACTCTAAGCCTGCGTTTACTTTATTATGATATGAGGATTCATAACAGATCTCTTGCATCTTTTTATAGTTTAACTTATCTGGGATGATCTGGGCTTCACTGTGCAGGATTATCATTCACTTACCAGCTCTTATATCTACTGGACGCTACTGGATTTTATTCCCTCGGGCTTCAAGCTCTTGGGATTCAAGTGTGTCGAGCTACTGGGCAAGAACTGGTATCCACTTCTTCCTTATTTTTCTTGTAATTTCTTCTTACCACTCGTCTTCTTTGGCTTGTCCCTAGCAAAGGAGGTTTAAGCATATTGTAAGGAATGAAAATGTAGTCATGTTTGTTCTAGGATGTTGTGATATTATGTCTAACACATTTTTTTGTCTTGCTCTTTTCTTCTATTGATGCCAAGATAGATGGATACATCTTCAAGAATTTCAAAGATAAGGAACCACGAGCGTGGGAGACTTCGTGGTCCTCCATGGCTAAAAGTAAGACTTCACTTATCTTTATCTTCCTGTAACCTAAGGAATGAGATAAGCTGATTCATTCTACTGCATACACATTAATGAATGATCTAATGTCTGTCAGTACTGTTATGAATATTTAATTAGACAGTGCAAGGGGCACTTCTGAGCTGTTCATATGCGGTGCTTGACTACGCCCAAACCGGTTTAATTGCAGCAGTTTTTATCTTTAAAGTAAGAACCCATAAACTTTCTTTTTTACTAATCTTTTGCTTGTTTTACCGTCTTAAAACCATATTCGGAAGGAGATTCTTTAGGAAATGGGAGCTTAGATCACATTAGACTGGATTTTGTATTCTACTGCCACAAACTAAAGCCATTAAGCTAATTGCTATACTTTAAGCTTCTTTGTCTCTCAGTAGATTTTTCATCTTTGATTTGAACATGGTTCTGTAGATGATGGAATGGTGGTATCAATCAGCTGAAGAGAGATTGACAGCTCCAACCGTATACCCTCCTCCACCACCTCCTCCAGCCCCAAAGGTATTCTTATCAATCTGAAACTAATGTTCTATAGCTCAGTCCACTTTGTTACTGGTTTTTGGTTTTCTCAAACAGGTGGCTAAAGAAGGAATCCCTCTACCTCCTGACAGGACTCTCTGCGCGTTATGTTTGCAAAAACGTGCAAACCCGTCGGTTGTAACAGTCTCTGGATTTGTTTTCTGTTATTCTTGCGTATTTAAGTATGTTACAAAGGTGAGCTCTCCAATACGTTTGTCTATATTCCCTATAACCACAAGCTTATGTTGGTCTTCTCTTGTTAACAGTACAAACGATGTCCAGTGACATTGATTCCAGCCAGCGTGGATCAGATTAGGAGGCTATTTCATGACACTTAGGAACAATCTTTTTTAATGGCTTTGAAGCCAAACAGTGAGCGCTTTGTTCTCAATCGTTGGTTTAGAAATGGCGCAACACGGGAAGAGCTAAAAGGCTGCCAAGGAGACTCTTTAATTCTCCAATTGGTTTTATATGTTTATATAAAAAGTGGATAAGCTTTCTTGTAGAGTTCATCAAGTGCATCTTGTATTGCAAGAAAGGTGTATTGATGAAGACGAAGAAAGCATACATATGTTTTCATTTCCTTCTTAGTTTCACCTTCAAAATGAATTCCAAAAAAAAGGTGACATTACAAGAGCAATAAACAAGAACACTACCAAAAGGCCTTGTCTCAAAGACTCAATGATGGCTCAAAAAAATGAACATCTTCGAATCCAACGCAATGGACGAGCCAGCAAGAAGGGTTTGGTTAGTCAGGACTCATCATTCTTCTGCTTCTTGATTTGAACGAGTACTTGTGAGATAAGGAAACTTAAGACCTTAGGGAAAATAGTTCACATGTGATTATGTTGTCGAGGGAAGCAGAAGAGTTTCCAGCAGCAAGGACCGGGACGAGATTGAATATAGGTTCTTTTGAGTCGCCAACTCTACTTCCATGGCTCATCTCCTTAAGCTCTTTGAATGCAGTTTCAAAAATGTTGAATAATCTCTTTACGGACACACCAAGACTTGTAGAGAAGTGTATTCTCAAGCTCTGCATCAACCAAAAATAAGATATTAGCAAAGCTTTAGATGAAAGACTGACATTGTGTTCAAGAAACTCATTCTCACCGTCGTGTCTTGCCAAGAGAATGAATTTTCAGACAAGGTTTTGTTGAGAAGATATACACAGAATCTTGTTACTCTCTCCAGTTGTTGTTCCTCTTCAGGTTCATGAAGCTTCTTCATCACTTCAGCCGAGATGGAGAGAACGGTCACGCACATTTTCCCATCAACAACTCGTTTCTGCACACAGTCTTGGTGCCATTTCTCTGGTTTATATCCCCAACAACCGTCGTCTCCTTCACACACCTGATCTTGTTTGGTTTCATCGTCGGTATCTGAATCTTCTTGGACGTATAAGACAGGTTTTACTTCAACAAGAGCCCTACAGAACAAAAGTTCAAAGGTTAAGATTCACAGACAACTAATATAAGATTCTTTTGCCGTGTTTAATACCTTTTGGGAAGATCAGGGACAAGGATGTAAAGGAAAATAGGATCAAGGTCATTCGATGTCCTCCGAGAAGACTTTGCCAAATCCAAGAAAGAAACAAACTTTTCATGAAGTTGATCCCTCTCTGATTGCTCTGTGCGTGCTGAACAGAACACCACAAAGAGAATAGCTGATGAAGAGATTGAGCATCTAAAAGACTCTGCTATCGCCTCACTGTTCGTCAATGCTTGATTCAGCTCAGCAATTGCGCCTTGGTTTCGAAGATTCATCGTCGGAGGGTCAAGCCCTAACTGTCCAGCCATGTGAAGAACACCCTTGTGCAAAGTGGCCTGAAGAAAAACGTATTACAGTAAAATGAATTTCCTGATAGTAAAAACTTGGATCTTTATTATTTTCACCTGACTATAAGGTCCAATGCAGCTAGGTGCCCAGGACGAGATACTTTGTACATGGAGAACCCTTTTGCTGTGTTCGTTTGCTACTAAAACCTCAACGTAAGCTTTTCCAAGACCAGCTTGTACCAAAGGAAGCTCTATTGTACTACGTGAAGGAACACCAAAAGGGCACTTCTCATGTGTGATAAACTTCACATATGTCTCATTGGCCACAGCAAATTCACTCATACCAGAGATATAAAGATGAATGTACAAGACATTCTCCCAGTTGAATCCTTGTTTCAAAAGCTGCAACTCGGTTTCTGTAAGAACAGTCTCAAGGTCTTCTTTCAGACCTGTTGAAGATTCACTAGCGCCTTCCAGCCAGCAGCAAATGGAGAATGTGTTTTGTTTCCCGGTCTTTGATAAGTTAACTCTGTTTCTTGTATGTTCAGCTACATCAACGGTTCTATTATCTTGTTGGTGAGTAGATTCTGGTGTGTTAGGACCATCTCCTTCTACCTCAAACACTAAAACTGGCTTCTCCTCAAGAGAATTTGAGTCTGGATTTCCCTTCTGTTCGAGATGGAAGATTGTTGGATGAAGAACTCCAACAGGTGCAATAGAATCTGGAGAGTGTAGCACAACTTGAAATTCATCAAGGACAATTCTCGCATTCTAAGAAAATGAAAATTGTCAAGCAACAAATAAATGTAATGAAACAATGAACAGAACATTGTTAAGAAGACATACAGTGAAAAGCGGGCAATCGAGAGTCAAAGTCTCATATTCTCCTCCTTCACCACAAACATTACTTCCATATAACCTAAGTAAAGATACATTCAGAAGCCACATCAATGTTACATAACTAGATTACAATCTTAGTGAAGCGTTAAAAGAGAACTGTTGCATACTCTTTCAACTTCAAAAGATACGGCTCCATGAAAGCTAAGTCTTTGCCTAAATGCTTCGAGGGATCCAAGCCTATTGCCGCCACCTGTTAACTTGAAAGAAACCATAATTATAAGAAGATGTCGATTTTAAAAGAAGCAGGAAAATACAACAGTACCTTGACTAAAATAGCCTTTATCCCATTAGCTATCTGCAAGTAAACGAAAAACGAATTAAAGAAGACAAATTCATAAGATAAAGATTTGAGATTGAAAGTAACTTCAGTTTACCATTTCCTGAAGAAGCAAAGTCTGATCTTGTTTCCACAAAAACGCCAAAGAAACAAGACCTAACCGTGAACAAATACTTTCCACACGCAGACGTTGGTAGTCTGATGCAATGGCACCAGACGAAACTGCCGTGATGGAAGGTATATGTCTCTTCACTTCACTTAACAACACAAACATGTCTTCCACTTCATCATTTGGTGTCATTTGGTAGCTAAGTTTCTGATGCCTGCAAACATAAATCCCCAGAATGATAATCCATCATGTCTCCAACTAAAGAAAGGATTAGAATCTCAAGCAAAAGCCAAACCTGGAAGAACCTCGGATTCTCCTTCTGAACAATGGCACATTCATGCATTCTGCATAGCTCACAATAATCTGGTGGCCTACCTGAAGAAGAGACATTCAGGTTCCAATTTCATAAAGACTACTGACAGTATATAGTCTAAACCTTCTCTGAAGAAAAACTACTCAGATTTTACAAATGATGGTATGAGATAAGAAAAAAATCCAATCTTTCTTACAACCCTTGTTCCAAATTCAATTTAAGTATTCAGATTTACCTCACAATCATCAACATATATAGCTAACCATTAAAGACAAAAGAAGAAGCAGACAGAGTCTTACAGTTTGATACATGTAGCTGTCCAATTCATCGACCAAATCATCAACCGGTAACAAGTTCGCCAATGCCACAATCTGTTGGAAACACAAAGAAGCAACGCACAAGTGAGATTTAAGTTCATATAGCACAAAAAGACAACTTTTTGAGGTAGTTTGAGTGAAACTCTGACAACAAGTAAGAGAAGAAGATGCACCTCGTGACCGTACTGGATACACTTCATCATCACATAGCAGCTATCTTTGCCGCCACTTACTAAAGCCACCACCTTCATCTCTCTCTCTAGTTGGAATCCTTGAGGTACTTCTCTATGTGTCAAAAGACAATAGAGTTTGAGGGCGACTTTAACCAAAAAAAAAAAAGAATTGAATTTTATATTATTTAGGAATCTGGCACGACTTTTCTCTTTGTTATTCGATTGGACCCCTTAACTTTTTTATTTGTCAATTTCTCCAAAAGTTTTGGAATCTAGTTTAGGTCTTTTAATCCAACTGCTAATGTAACTGGACCTCCGATCAAAGACAAGGGTTTTGTGGACTACAAAGCCTTGTTCAATTATTACCCAGTTACATTGGTTTTGGTTCAAATTAATTTTCTACAAGTGTGTATCAAATGGGTTTTACAACCTAAGTATATTGGCCCATATAACTAATTGGGCCAATTATTAGGCCTTGTAGGGCCATATCATAAATGAATTCTCAAAGCCCGCGACACACACCACTAGTAAAAACATCGATTCCATTTCCCCCGGTTCTATCGCCATCATCGATCCCTTTCTCCGCCATTCACTCTTCTCAACGCCGCCACTTTCCTTCTCCGATCGTCTTTTTTTCCTCTTATACTCGGATGTTTAATGGAAGCGGTGGAGGTGGAGCCGAGGATTTGGCTCAGCTACAATCCACCATGCGCGCGATTGAACTCGCGTGCTCTTACATTCAGGTTTCGCTTCTTCTTTTATTGCATCAATAAGCGACTCAATCCATGGCTTCCTAATACATCGGAGGAAGCTTTAGCTGTGATTGTGTGTGTGTTCGTGCATTTATGAGCTATTTTTCTTTGTTTGGCTTCAAATTGAAGTCACTGGAAGTAGTTTATGAGTTTTCGTGAATTGATTAATTAACATAGACAAGTACTTGACGTTTTCTCTTTGTTTCCCAGCAGATAAATACTAATCCAGCTGCTGCTGAAGCTACCATTTTGTCGTTTCACCAGTCCCCTCAGCCATACAAGGCCTGCAGATTCATTCTTGGTAAAATTCGGAACCGGGCTGCCTCAGTGAACTTGAATTTACAGCTGTTTGACTGAAAGGGTGTGTCTTTTGTACTTCCAGAAAATTCTCAAGTGGCGTCTGCTAGGTTTCAAGCTGCTGCAGCTATTAAAGAAGCAGCTATCAGGGAATGGAGTTTTCTTTCCACTGAGGATAAAGGGGGTTTGATTAGGTGATTTTTTTCTTTCTTCTTTTTATGTTATTTTATTGATCAATGCTTATGCTTCCACTTAGTTGAACGGTTGGTTATCCTAAGTTTGGTTAGTGTTTTTGATTGCTTTGCGAATCAACTGGGAGCATTCATGCTTCGCAATATAGTAATTTTGGGTTACTGCAACTTTTACTTCTGGACTGTGAAATCTGCTGCTTCTTGACTATAATGTTTTGTGGTTGGTATGGACACACATCATTGAGACTGTTATTAATAAATTAGAGGTTTTCTTATTAGTTGTTGGCTCATAAAAGGAAAATTTAATTCTGAAATATGGCTATTTCTTTCTGCAGCTTCTGTCTTGGCTACGTCATGCAGCATGCTAATTCATCAGATGCCTATGTGTTTTCAAAAGTATCTTCTGTCGCTGCGCAGCTGATGAAAAGAGGCTGGTAAGCTGTGCTGTTTCTGGTATTCAGAATAATAAGGCATGCTTTTTAGATGCTCGAAGTCACTTCTATGCATACGAGAGGATTCATGAAAATTAGTTGTTGATCACACACGCTTATGACTAACAGCTTCTGGAAAAATAGAATAGTGCAAAGAAATCTAGACAAATTACTCCTCTTTTCTTTTTACTTGCTTAGTTCATCTAAGGCAACTTCTAATCTGAGTGAATAACTCTTATAGGCTTGAGTTTACTCCAGCCGAGAAAGAAGTCTTTTTCTACCAGGTATCTACATTGTATTTTAGTTTCTGGGACTCTATTTTTATTTTGTATCTAACATTTTGATTAAAATTAGCTGTACATATGGTTCAATTTGTTAGCCAGCATTTTATACACGATAGCTTATTTGATAAAAAAATTTGCATACTGACCTGTACTTCAAAACCTTGTTAACTGTACCAACCTTAAAAGATATGGACGGGGAGGGAATTAGAGTGATTGAGTAGGTTGACTAGTCATCATTAGGGTGATTAAGTAGTAATGGATAATTTGCTCCGTAGTTCAGGTAGTTCAGCTCGATATGTCATTCGATGGTCCACCCCTCAATAAAACGATATTGGGGCTTACAAATTTTGGCGGTAACACAATAGTTTGATGCTCTTCAGGGTATACCTTGAAAATTGCGGAAGTGCTGCTGTCTATTCTTAAAAATATAACCGAATCGTCTGATATTAATGTTTGTTAAAAGGATCATGGTATTGATTTGCTTTTGGCTTTTTCTTGCTCTTTATAGATCAACCAGGCCATTCTTGGTTCTCGAGGCTTAGATGTGCAGTTCATTGGTATTAATTTTCTTGAATCACTGGTAATGTTCTGTTTATAACTTTTTTCCTGGCTTTATATTATATGTATACCATATGTATCCTTATAGTTTCAGTATCTCAGGTATCTGAATTCTCACCCTCTACTTCAAGTGCCATGGGTCTCCCAAGGGAATTTCATGAAAATTGCCGCAAGTCACTAGAACAAAACTATTTGAAGGTACTCTTAGGATTTCATTTGCTTTCAGATATTGTGACACCCATCAATATTTCGTCTTTGGAAGAATGATAGCCTGTACCAGGGATTCTGTTACTAAACTGTGCTGTTTACTTTCGATGTTTCCAATTGCAGAATTTCTATAGCTGGGCACAGGATGCTGCTTTAAGTGTTACAAAAAAGATTGTGGAATCACATTCTGATGTCCCTGAGGTGAAGGTTTGCAATGCTGCGTTGCGACTGATGCATCAAATACTAAATTGGGAGTTTCGTTACAGCAAAGGTGGCACAAAGGGCAGCATAAATGTATTCTCTTATGGAATTAGATCTGATACTGCATCATCACGAAAGACAGAGTGTGTAATAGTTCAGGTAGTTAATTGTTATATTTAAGATATATTACATGCGCTTCAACTTCATTAACTTGCCGAAATTCAGAGATATCGTAAGGGGTGATACCAACATGTCATTATACTTTTTAAGACACTTTGATGGACTCTTCATAAATATCACCTTCAATGGTTCTGATTGCAGCCTGGTGCTTCGTGGTGTGATGTTTTGCTTTCAAGTTCACATGTTGGATGGCTGATAAATCTATATTCGTCGCTGAGGCAGAAGTTTGCTTTTGAAGGCTATTGGCTAGATTGTCCTGTTGCAGTCTCTGCTCGGAAACTTATTGTACAATTGTGCTCCTTGGCAGGAGAAGTCTTTCCATCCAGTGAGTATTCTATGCTTCTGTAACTTTTACTAATTACTCAGCATCGAGTGACTTCTGTAACTTCGCCAATTAAGGAACGATGGATGTCCATCATCTCTTCCTTATCAAGATATAAATTTCTCTGTTAGTGACTTGTTCAATAATCTAGACAATGCACAGATGCGAGAGCAGCATCTGCTCCTCCTGCTGTCAGGGGTGTTACCCTGGATTGATCCTCCTGATGTCATTTCAAAGGAGATTGAAGAAGGAAGGAGTGGAAGGTCAGATGTTCAACACTCTAACCCTGCTTGATTTCTTTGTCTTGTATTCCAACTTTAATGTTGTGTCGTCCTTCTTATTCCAGTGAGATGATTGATGGTTGTCGTGCATTGTTGTCTATCGCGACAGTTACTACTCCTGTTGTCTTTGACCGACTCTTGCGATCAATAAGGTCTTTGACAATTGACATATTACCTTTTTTCTGTTATAAGCCATTTAGCGATTGTTATTCATAAATGGTTGGTTCTTTCCTGTTTCTTCAGGCCCTTTGGTACTCTTACACTCTTATCTATGTTAATGGGTGAAGTTGTCAAAGTATTATTGGCGAATAGTAATGATAAAGAGACTTGGAGCTATGAGGCGCGCGATATCTTGCTAGATACCTGGACAACTCTCCTTGCTGTGAGTACGGTTAAGATTTTTTTAAACACGGCTACATATATCTATAACATTATGCATGGTTGTGTTCATGAAACTCTGGCCATATCTGGTTCTTTTTGGCTTACTTTGTAATCGTCAGGGACCTCAGGGTATTTATATACTTGTCATCGTCTCAGCCAACAATTTTATGTTTGAGAATCTAGAGGAACGATACAATTTAAATGTTAATTGCGTCTTATGAGATACCACTGCGCAATGTTTGACTAATGATTGTGATGATTCGTGTTAGTCAATGGATGGTTCTGGAGGTAATGCGTGGTTGCCACCTGAGGGGATGCATGCTGCAGCTAGTCTCTTTTCATTGATTGCGGAATCTGAATTAAAATGTAACGACTTCTGGACTTTTGCCACTGCTTTACAAATTTTGTCGTTTGGTACGATTTTCGTTTTCAAATCTATTTACGAGCTGCAATTTTGTTACTATAGTGGCATCTGCGTCAGCTACAACTGATGAAGATGATGCTGACTGTCTGGCTTCTGTATCTGGTGAGCAAAAGAATTGCAATTTTTCCTGTTGATCTAGATTTTGCAGCCAGTCTTAGTCTCTTAGAAGGCATATGTGATGCTATTCTTCTCAAAACTTTCGTATCATTTTCTGGCAGCCATGGATGAAAGACTAGGCTCTTATGCTCTCATTGCAAGGGCAGCAGTGGATGCTACAATTCCGTTTTTAACAAAAAAATTCTCTGATCGTGTTGCACGCCTCCATCAGGTGCTCTTGATCGACCTTCTTTTAGAATATACGCGAAAGCAACATTTCTTCATCTACTAAGTATACTTCTTGGCCTAATTTCTCTTAGCTGTGACTTTTTGTAACTGACATATCAATATACACCTGTATCAAAGCATTTATGATATTGATTAGGAATTGCAGCTATGTCTGAATTAGTTTATATATATTTTAAAAATTTATGGATTATTATACTGTTTGTCCTGAGAGGTTGCTTTTGCTTATCTTAATCTACCTGTTTTAGGGCAGGGGCACTGTTGATCCAACTGAAACTTTGGAAGAGATCTATTCTTTACTGCTGATAATCGGTCATGTACTTGCAGATGAAGGAGAAGGGGAGACAGCCCTGGTAATTCTTTATTTTCCTGCCTCTCTTTGATGTTATCACAAAAAGGAAGACGCTGACAAGCTTTCCTTACATTAATTTTTACCTGTCTATTATGATACATTGGGTTTCAATTCATATTTTCTTTCATGTTTCACTGATATAACTAGGTATACACAATAGTCACACACTGACGCTCCTTTCCAATGAAAAAAATAAGAAACGTTTTACCAAAGATATTAATTCAAACTAATGGGTCTTGAAACTACCTATTCTTAATATACGTAATGGAAATCCTTGGAGAATCAGTCTTATAGGTATTTTCACGAGGGCTGTTATAGTTCTTTTTCCTTATTTATTCTTTCCAAGACTAATTACGAGATGGTGTTATTAACAACCAGGTTCCTGATGCCTTGCAATCTCATTTTGTGAATGTTGTAGAGGCAAGCAACCACCCTGTTGTGGTACTCTCAAGGTAAGCTTTAGTTAAGACTTTCCCGACTGAACATATGACCGAACTTAAATAATCTGATATGCTTCAGTTTTCTGGTGATTGTTAAATCACCATCCAGACATTTATAAGATAGTCTTGAACTTTACTTGAGATTCTAGTGGCATACTAACATAAAATTACATAATTTTCACTGAACAGTTGCTGACTTTTGATTTGTCTTTTTTGGGTCATAGCTCAATTGTAAAATTTGCCGAGCAATGTTTGGATGCAAATATGAGATCATCGATCTTTAGTCCTCGTCTAATGGAGGTACATTTTTACTAGCTCCTGAATTGGGTAATTTGCATGTAAAACATCATGGTAATTAAACATTAAATTAAAAAGAATTTATACGCAGGCAGTCATATGGTTCCTTGCAAGATGGTCTTTCACATATCTTATGCTCGTTGAAGATTGCAATTTGGGTAGCAAACAGCTTCAGTCTCTACCTTCCAGAGCATGCTTATTCACGTTTTTCAATGAACATAATCAAGGGAAGTTTGTCCTTGATATAATTGTCCGGATCTCCTTGACATCGCTCATGTCTTACCCTGGTGAAAAGGATTTGCAGGTAATAATCTCCTCTCCTATAAACGTTGTTGATTTTGAAAAACCATGTACATGTTTTTTAATGTGTGAGAATACTATTTTTGGTATGTTGGATGGATATATCATTCGGAGTTGTTTTTGAGGGATCTAAACTGATGCAAGAAATCTCAAACTTCGTTTGATTTTACAAATTTTGACAACTAAAGGACTTTAGGCCATGGAATCCAATTAGCTACAGCAAGATTTCTTTTAGGGCTTAATGTGAATTTTGTTATAAGCAATGGTTAGAACTGTTGATTACTGCATTTCATGTCATTCTTCTAACCTTATTTTCCGCTCTCTGCAGGAGTTAACATGTCATCAGTTACTACATGCACTTGTTCGACGAAGAAATATTTGTTTTCACCTTCTATCACTGGTGAGTTCAGAAACTCTCCATAGATAGGCATACGTTGGATGTGTCATTTGTTTTTGTATTTTGCTTTGTTCCCAATACAAATGACATATTTTAACGTCAGTGCTCCTGTGTTACTATTTAGGGCACTTGTATTTTAGAATTCACAATCATTTCTCATTGCATGATATGGCGTCTAGAAAAGCTGTTAGACTGGGAATCGCTCTGCTTATTTCATTTATCCAATTGAAAAAGCATGTTCATTGATTATTATTTTTGTAGATGAACTTATTCCTATCTTTATTTAGCAACTAACTCTGTGTGCCAAATGTTCAGGACTCCTGGCGTAACCTTGCAAATGCTTTTGCAAATGACAAAACATTGTTCTTGCTAAATGGTGTTAGTCAGGTATAGTTTCCTTAAGTTTGCGTTGTGATTAATTTGTTCACACATATTCTGTTTCTTGATATGATGTAACTTCTGTGCAGCGTTCATTAGCTCAAACGCTTGTTCTTTCTGCTTATGGAATGCGAACTTCAGATGCATCAAATCAGTGAGTTTCAAAATTCTTCCTCACATCTTTAACCTTAAATTTGACATGACCAATCATCTTTCTTTATTTTCCAAAAGATATGTGAAGGACCTCATGGCTCATATGACATCATCTTTAGTGGATTTGGCCAATAACAGTGACCTTAAAAATTTGGCTCAGCAACCTGATATCATTATGCTGGTGAGGAAGAAAGACACTCAAAAACTTAGGTTTAGTAGTTTCAAAATTCTTATAAACAGAAGTTTTCTTTCGTATCTTTGTGTTAGGTGAGTTGTGTGTTAGAGCGGCTACGAGGAGCGGCAAGTGCCACTGAACCCCGGACACAGAGAGCAATATATGAGATGGGATTGTCTGTTATGAATCCTGTGCTCCGTCTTCTCGAGGTTTACAAACACGAGGTATTGTTCAAGGCCTATACTTAACAGTTCAAGACAGATTGTGCACTTCAAAATCCTTGCGATTGGTTTTTGATCCATTATGATTAGACAACTCACAGATGTGTGTTTATTGCTTAGTCTGCAGTAATTTATCTACTACTTAAATTTGTGGTGGATTGGGTGGATGGGCAAATATCCTACCTAGAGGCTCATGAAACAGCTGGGGTTGTTAATTTCTGCATGAGTCTTCTACAAATATATTCATCACACAATATTGGGAAGGTGACTGTGTTCCCCTATATCTTCCTTCTCTGTTCAAACTCAGCGTCATTGATTGAAAGCAGACAAGATAAATGTTTTATAACGTCACTCACAATCACATACACTTGCTATATTCCATCTCAGATATCATTGTCTCTCTCGAGTACCTTGCTTAATGAAGCGAAAACCGAAAAGTACAAGGATTTACGGGCTCTGCTTCAGCTACTTTCTCATCTATGCTCAAAAGATATGGTAAACGTTCTTTGTTTTGTCCTCACTGTAGAAACTTAACACATTGGCTAGTATTCCTTATCTTCTAAGTTCTAATAAGTGGTACTACCTTTTGCAGGTTGATTTTTCATCTGACAGTATAGAGACACAAAGCACAAATATATCCCAGGTAAAAATGCAAAGTTAATTAAGATTAAATTGTACAAGAATGGTATGTGTAATTCTTTGAACTTACAGGTGGTGTTCTTTGGTCTCCATATAATCACACCACTTATAACTTTGGAACTCCTCAAATACCCCAAGCTTTGTTTCGACGTAAGTCCTTGATTTCACCATCGACTAATCCTATCATAGTAGTTTTACTGTTATAAACTTCCACTAATTCCATAAAATTCTGCAGTATTTCTCGCTCATATCACATATGCTCGAGGTTTACCCGGAGACGCTTGCACAACTCAACAGTGATGCATTTAACCATGTACTTACAACAGTTGACTTTGGTCTTCATCAGCAGGTGAAGTGAATTAAGTAAATCCCTTTTGTTCTTGGTTTACAAAAATGTTAAAGCAAATGCTATCTATTGATATGCTCAACAGGATGTAGATATAGTCACCATGTGCCTACGAGCTCTAAAGGCTCTTGCTTCATATCACTACAAAGAAACAAAAGCTGGCAACACGGGTTTGGGTTCAAACGCTGCTGGACACACAGATCCTAATGGAGTTTTCCACGAAGGAATCCTGAGCCGATTCCTTCGGACACTACTTCAGTTTCTTCTTTTTGAGGATTACAGGTATTCATCATCACTCTATTGAACCCAATATCACTTAATAAGCTAACTCTTAAGGTTTACTCAAGTGTGTTTACGGGTTTCTTGTTACAGTACCGACCTAGTCAGTACAGCAGCAGATGCCTTGTTCCCTCTTATCCTCTGTGAACCAAATCTTTACCAGGTCGGTCTTTAGGTTCGGTTGTCTCTTAAAAACATAAACCGTGTGTTTGCATGTCTGAAACCGTTGTAACTTAAGCAGTTTGTGTTATTACCTCTAGGGATTGGGCAACGAACTGATTGAGAAGCAGGGGAATCCTAACTTCAAAACGAGGCTAGCGAACGGTCTTCAGGTGCTCACTACATCGAACCAGCTATCGTCATCCTTGGACCGTCTCAACTACCAAAGATTCAGAAAGAACCTCAACAACTTCCTCATTGAAGTTCGTGGGTTTCTCAAGACAAAATGAGCAAGTTTCTGAGCTAAGTAGCTCAAATATAATATTGAATATTTTAGTTTTGTTTCCTTCGATAATAACACTAGTGAATTAATGTGATCATTTCAAAATGCGACTATTTTTTTTTCTTCCAATTGGCTATTGTTGATTCGGCAGAGTTACTATTTTTACACATCATATCTTTTTTTGAACGACCACACATCATATACTAATGACATTTATTTTATGATAAGAAAATAATAGACATCTATTCAGTTTTTAATACTGAAACTGAAAACCAAAAAGGTGAAATAATAGTAGTTAAATGATTCATTTACAGAAAGACCTCGATAGTTAAGAGAAAAATTCAAGTTCAATTATCTTTTATTTCTATAAAATGATAGTCTAGACTCCAACTTAATTGGTTGATAACAAAAAAAAAAGTGAAAAATACAACACGTTCTGCTTTTTTTTCTTCTCATGCGAACTGATCACTTGTGGAGTACGCTTTTCTTCTTCACTGTCTTTTGCTTCTTATTGCTAAAATGCTGCATTTACCATCAAAGAGAATCATGTTCAAAATCAATAATTAAGTTGCTAATTTATCTATCAAAACATAAGAGTCAAGACACTTGCCTTTTGTCTTTCTGCAGCCTCCTGATCTGTTCTCTCTTTCCAGCTGCTCTTTCTTAGTTTTATCGGACGGTTCCCAACATACTTACCTGTGTATTCATATGAAACCAACGAACTTCAACAAAATGTTCAATGAAATAAGATAGCAAGATGAAGCAATACAAACAGATACTAAAACTAGATGCTTACCATTCATTTCTTTTAGGGCTGCAGCTAGATCCGCAGGATTTAAGAAACTCACAAAACCATAACCCTTGGTTTTACCAGTCCGCTTATCTCTGATGACCTGTCATTGTAGATAAAATTCTTATGTTCTGTAAAAGCTTTTAACCACACAAAAAACTCGCACTGAATACTTCTCTTTGTGAATTAAGTAGTCATGATCCCTATATCTAGGGTCGATTATGTTCTGTACAAATCACAAATGCATCACAGTTGACATTCTTAGAAGTCCAACCAACTAGAGGAAATAAAAAATTACTGCTATCAACTGACTTCTTTCTCAATATATATTCATACGACATCAAAGAAGCATAACAGAAAACAGAAAAAGAAGCGAGAGATATTCATACTTACCTTGGCCATATTGAAGGTGGGGAATCGAGCAAATGCCTTTGAAAGAACATCATCATTTACTTCATTCCCAAGATCACCACAAAACAGGCGATAGTCATCTGTCAAAGAACAGAGAGTTATAAGAAATCCATTTTAACAAAAGAGCAAAAAACACCCAAATCCTATCTCTGAACAACTCTAATACAATCTTCAAACTAAAAGAACAATCAGAGAACTCAAGTGAAAGAAATATAAGAGCATTGCTTACTTTCAGGCCACTCTGCAAGAGTAGGATCCTCCCAAGACTGTCCAGCAGCTTTACGAGGAATAGCTCTCTTCTTAGTTTCGGCTTTGTGTTCTGTTTCGCTACTAGCCAAAGCAGCTTTTACATTCTCAAGCGCTTCTGGTGTGATGGTTTGTGCATCTCTCTGGAACAACTGATGTGCCTGCCAAATGCCAATACACACAACCAAAACAAACAACGTTAAGCATGAATATCACACAAAACAAGTAAAACCAAAACCAAAGATCAAAGCTTTAACTGCAATCATGTGAGATGAGATTCGTAATTGGTAGAATTCATCAAGAGCCAAGCTTTCATCACACAATCATATAAGGAACTGCTATCTAAACAACAACAAACATCAACTAAATTCAAATTAGAGAAATTTCGTAAACCCTAATTCGAACCCCAAATCTAAAATCCGCAAATCGCTATAAATGAATCAACAATATTCTGAATCCTCAAACTCTACCTGGTACTGAGGGTAAGAGTATACGGCAGGAACGGGGCCAATAGGCTGAGGATAGACAGTCGCTCCGGGAACGGGAACAACCGGAGGCGCTGGAGCAGGCGACGGCGCTACGAAAGGCTGTGGAGGCTGGTAAGGCGCGGAATAGTAAGAATATGCTGAAGATGATGAAGAAGAAGCTGAAGACGGTGGGATTGACATCGGAGAGAGATCGTCGAGAATAGCAAAACGCCGCCGAATCGCAACCGATACGTTCTCAGGCAAAGATGATCGACGACGACAAATTTGTTTTTCTTAAAATTCTAGTTTATTATAAGCTTTTAATTAGAAAATTCTCTATATGGGCTTATATATGGGCCGAGCCTATTAGTTTCTTCAAAAATAGAAGCCCACCCATGGAGTAAGAAGTAGGTAAACCGATTTAAACCTGGTTCAGTTGTGTTCTATGATTCTATCTAGGGGTCTATATATGACTGAGTTTTTCAAATCAAATCGAAGCTTGATTATATGAAAACAGTTTTATTTTCTTAAGGTATTTTGATATATATTTTTTCATGGTTTGAGATATTCAACTTAATAATTGATAATATATATTCCTTTATATTTCAATACAGGTTATTTTGGTAAACCTAATCATTTATTACCAATGTAAGCCTTTTTCACCAGTGCTACTTCGTTTTTTTTACCAAACATTTTTCTTGTTGGTTTTTTAACCACAAATCCTGAAAAGACTTAGAAAAAATCTGGTCAACAATCCAAAACTGTAGTCGCATTTAACTGAAGTACTATATATTTATTTACATATACAAAAATGTGGAAGACTCTGAAATAAAAATGCAAGTGGGTCTAAAACATTAACTATTAAAGACATGGTCCCTCCCAAATAGTGAAAAATCCACAGGTTTTGCCAAATAAAGCAAAAAAATAATAATAATAGTAGTAATAATTATTATTATTATTATCATTCAATGCTATTTCTTACCCGCTACGAACCCTACCTCGTACGGAAGCACAAGTTTCATTCGTCAACGTGGTTCAATAGCCAAGAAACGAGTCTATAAAAAAAAGAAATTAAAAAAAGGAACCAATCGTGGTCCGTCACGTGTCAGTGAGGTCCGCAAACAGTTTATGAACATGGTTCTTAATGGGGAATTTTTATAAGGCCACCATTAACCAAGGCTCTTACGGGGTGATTAAGGGGTGGGACCCACTAGCACCCCCAAAAACCAACTCCAAAAGTGCTCGAAGGGTGTTTGCACTATTCGCGGGCCCTACTGACACGTGGCGGTCCGTGATTGGTTTATTTTTTTTTTATTTTTTTTTTAAGAAAACAGAAAAAAAAAAATAAGCACCCCATTTGGGGTGCTAGGGTTAATCATGCCCTTAGGGCCGGTTCTAAAAAATTATGGACCTCACAATGTTTTAGAACCCCTAAAAACCATCTAAGAACCCCCGTTGAAGGTGGTCTAAGAGCAAGATTAAAGGGGGTTCTTAGCGGGTGGGACCCACCAAACCCTTAAGAACAATCTCCTAAATCTCTTAATTAAGAGCTGTTCTTAAGGGGTTCTTGTACTGTTTACGGGCCCCAGTGACACGTGGCGGCCCGCGATTAGTTCTTTTTAATTTTTTTTTTCAAAAAAAAAAATAAAAAAAATAAGAACCTCTTAGAGGTTCTTAGAGCATCATTATCCCTAAGAACCCCATAATTTTATTTTATTTTTTTTACTAATTTTTTTAAAAAAAGAAAAATAAAATAAAATGAACCAATCGCAAGCCGCCATGTGTTAGTAGGGCCCACGAACAGTGTAAGAAACCATCAAAAACAGATTCTTATTTAGAGATTTTAGGAGATGGTTCTTGCACTGTTCACGGACCCCACGTGTCAGTGGGACCCGCGAACAGTGCAAGAAACCCATTTAAGAAACTGGGATAAAAATGATCTTAGGATTAATCATGCTCTAAGATTTTTATAACTCTGATGGCTCGACGCCATGACTATTCTACGAAGCTTTTACTAATGTCAGAGATACACACGTGACGCAAAACAGGTTACACTTTGTCTTATCGTTTTGATCCTAAACCGTTCGAAATTTGATTGTTAAGAGTGAAAGAAAACACCAGACAACGTGTTTGGTAACTAATTCAGGTTTATATATCACTTGGAAACTCGATTAGTTACTGTTTGAACCGCTTGTGCAATATTTGCTATATGAGCGATTCAATCATATAAGACGCTAGCTAGTTTTGTTACAAATACGCACTTAACAGAAAATATTTTTTAAAAAAACATAAAATCATAAAAAAAAAACAATTTCTTTTGTTGATTAGTTTTAAAATTTATATATATAGAAGTAAAATATTTAAAAGAATTCCAAAAACAGTGAATCGGGGCAGTGCCACAGTAACGGTAGTAACACGAGTTATTAGTATAACTTTAGCCAAAGAAAACGAATTATTAGAATACATGGTATAGACATTATACAAAATCTGAAAGTGTCAACTCCAAGGTCGGCTAATAAGAAATTTGTGTCACAAGATTAGCTGTCTTCAATAATTGACAAATATGATATTATTTTGTCTTTTTTTAATAATAGATCGGCTTTAGAGTTACCTCTAAACCTAGAGAATCTTAAACCTATAAGTGTGCAACATTCTCTTCATAATTTTAATGAATTCCAAATTGGACAAAGGTAACAAAATACAAATATGAATAAGTAAAATTGTTTTGATCCATTTCTAGCTATTTTCTATATGTAGATAATCGTCATGACAAGACTAAGAAATTTGCCAAAAAAAAAACAAGACTAAGAATTGAAAGATCAAACTTCCAATACTTTTGCAAATTGTTAATAAGGTCTGTTTTGTATCAAATTATTTAGTAACTTATTTCTCGCTAGTCAATAAAGATGTAATAAGTTAAGTCGTTAAATACTAGGCTGCAGTGTAAATGAACAGAAAGTTGACGTGAGCTGTGAGCACATATGTGAGTATACAACGAAGGTAAAATAAGAGCATGATTATCAGGGTTTCTTAGGATCACTGTTACAGTATAAGAACCGCTTCTAAATAAGAACCGGTTTAGAGAATTTCTTACAATGTTCACGGATCTCACTGATATGTGGCGGTCCGTGATTGGTTCGTTTTTTTTTTTTTTTTTAAGCAACAAAAAAAAAAAAATTAAGAACCCCTAATGGGGTTCTAGGGATAATGATGCCCTAAGGCCATCATTAACCCAGGAACCCCAAATGGGGTTCCTGTTTTTTTTATTTTTTTTTATTTTTCTTTTTTTCTAATTAAAAAAAAATAAAAAAATAAAAAATAAAAACGAACCAATTACGGATCGCCACGTGTCAGTGGGACCCGTGAACAGTGTAAGAAACCCTCTAAAAACGGTTCTTATTTAGGAGTTTTAAGAAGCGGTTCTTACACTGTTCACGGGCCCCACATGTCAGTGGGGCCCGCAAACAGTGCAAGAACCCCATTAAAAAACTTGGGATAAAGATGCCCTAAGGCCTATGATTTATGAAGATAAAGAGAACCTGTAAATAGGTTAGGTAACATGTATTAGCATTAAAATGATTATTTGCTTCTCTTTTACAACATTTGGTGCAGTTTTCTTTATCAGCAAAGTAATGGTACGTTCAACTTCACTCAGTGAAAGAAGATCGAATCTTATGCGTATGTTCATGCATACTATAAATTAAACCCTAGTAGTCTACGACCTTTACTTATAGAAATATCGAAACGTGCAGAATAGTTATCGATGTAATATATAACATATCCATCAAATAAGGTGTCTTGCTAGAGTAGATAAAATCAACGTACGTCCCGATTGTGTGTCAATCATTCTCAAGCTAGCTTTCGATCCTCCTCACAAAGAATATAGATTCAACCGTATATTGATCCAGTTTTATAAAACGTAGACGCATGACGCGTCTCATAAAGGGCTTTAACTAAAACACTCATAACCTAGGTTTAAACGATAATACAAAACCAAAGACAATACAATACAACCCAACTTGATTCCATTATTGGTTATAAAAAAAAGGACTAAACAATAGTCCAAGAAACAGTTGACAACGGTGGATATATGGAGTAAAATAGGGATACCATTACACAAATACGTATAAATAGCTAGACACGATAGCATACACTGATTGAAGTTGTATGGTATCTCCTCAAGTTGCACTGTGGTGATAATTAGCCATCATAGATTGGTCTTGCTGCTGTTGAGGCGGCTCAGAACACGACTGAGTTATTTTCTTGTTGTTGACCCTTTTCCTCTTCTTCTCGTAGCTAACGCCACGTGATTTAGCCTGAAAATCTCTAACCTCCCTTAGGTAAATCCTGACAGAACGTGAGCCAAAAGGGCTAGTCTCGGGAGCTCCACCGTTCTCCTCGTAGGCGGCACGTAGACGACCGATAAGAGCGTCAAGTGAGCCCCAAGCTTGTCTGAGAGGACAAGGACATGGAGCCGGAGGGTTTGGGAAGCCAAAGAAGACGCAGTTTTGGTGGTGAACTTTGGTTTTCCCAAACTGGTCAAGGTAACGCAAAAACTCGAGAACATGTGCGCCGCTGCAAGATTGTGGAGAGAGCGGTGGACGATAGTTTCTAAGGTATTGGCAGAAAGTGTTCCAATCACGGCGTTTCTGGTTCTCGTAGCGGCTAGAGGACGGTGGAGAAGAAGCATGTTGTGTGGAGAGAGTTGTACAAGGGCTCTTATTATTGTTATTTTGAGAGATCAAATCCATAGCTTTAAAACAAGCTATATAAACTAGGGTTGTACAGATTTATTTTCTGGATTTTGAAAGATTTAGGGCAGAAGAAATTAGGTTTTTTAGTACTTTGTAGCTAAGATGAAGTGGATATGGATTTAAAGTCTTGGCTTACTAATTACAAAATAATCAAAAAGGGAGAAGAGAGAGAGAGGACTTGGATATCACCTTTTACTAGTGAGGTAGATGTTACAAAATGATGGTGATAGTGGATGTTGTGCAGAAATGGTGAGGCAAAGAGGAACAATCTAATGAAGAGATCTTTCTTTTTGCTTCTTTTGAAGATGAGAGATATAAGTGGAAGAGATCAAAAGTGAGATTTCTTTCCTTTTCTAAATTATTTCTTTTTCTACTATTTTTTTGTGTTTTCCCTCTTTTCTACCATACATGGGAAGACGGATGGCAAAATGCATTCACAGTTGTATATATATATAGCTGCAAAAACATCATTGGGTCATTTAGAGAGAGAGAGAGAGAGGCTGTGAGACTGGTCATCATAAATTTTCCATTTAAGACACAAAAGGAAGAGAAATAAGAGAAGAGGACCTAGTGTTAACTCTTCAGCTAAGGTCATCATTAACCCAGAAACCCCCAAAAAAATAAAAAAATAAAAAATAAAAATGAACCAATTACGGATCGCCACGTGTCAGTGGGGCCCGTGAACAGTGTAAGAAACCCTCTAAAAATGATTCTTATTTAGGAGTTTTAAGAAGCGGTTCTTACACTGTTCACGGGCCCCACATGTCAGTGGGACCCA
Organism: Moricandia moricandioides; assembly: GCA_905132885.1. NCBI lineage: Eukaryota > Viridiplantae > Streptophyta > Magnoliopsida > Brassicales > Brassicaceae > Moricandia > Moricandia moricandioides. The sequence continues at coordinate 64,018 of CAJHQQ010000085.1, forward strand.
CAAACAGTGCAAGAACCCCATTAAAAAACTTGGATAAAGATGCCCTAAGAGAGACGGACACCAATGGGTTGGTCGGTCAACTGAAGAGAGACACAAATCTTTTCTTGATTTTCTTATGTCCATATTTTCAATACAATTTATTAATTGATTCCGGACCAAAGTTCACATGTGGAATAATTTTTTTTATATTTCTTATTTAAGTTTCACATTTATTTTCTGAAAAGAAAAAAAAATCACCGTTTTACTATACTCTCTCCGTTACGAAAAAATACATGTTTTAAAAAAAAAATTATTTCAAAAAATTACATTTTTACATTTTAAATATACTAACTAATTATAAAATACAAATTTTAAAGTATTAATCAAATTTTAATTGATTAAAAGTTACGGAAAATAGTTACTACGAAAATTAAGATATTGGTAATTAAAATTTTAGTTATTTTCTAAATACATGTGAAAACTCTATATACATTTTTAAAAATAGAGGAAATATAATTTAGTGGTTTATTACAACTAATTTTATATATTTAATTTATATTACTTCTATATATAGTTCTATTCTTTTGCATGTTGTATTTTGATAGGTAAGTAATTTTACACATGTGTTCAAAAAGACCATATTATATATAGTTTCACAACGGTAATTTCTCTTAAATATATGATATGGTTCCAAACGATATGGTTACTAAACATATGAATTTAGAATTATTTACTAATTCTATACGCATTTTTAGAAAGCCTGGTTTAATAACTTATTTCCCGCTCATGAAATCATGGTTATTATTAAGATGGGTTTTATTGTAGTGTCGGACATATACGTTTTTTTAACTTAAATCCTTTCAGAAAAATGGCAAAACATCTTTGATTTACTTGACTAATAAATTCGAAGAGCAGATTAGTGGATAATCCTCAACCAGAAAATGAAATGCAAATATGACTATTTCCAACGTGTTAATTAATAGTAGAACGTTTTTGCAATCTTTTTGTATAGAAGCTATTGAAATCGAAGAACGTACTTCTGAAAATGACATAACAAAAGCATTAATAGATGATTCACTTACTTGACTGACTTTCCCAATAAATTTCTATTTCAATTGAGGTACCAGAAAACAAAATTTTGAACATAGTATAGAACTATATATGTATTCAGTTATCAAAAATAATACTATTAGTGTCTAGATATTTTTTGGGTCAAACTATTAGTGTCTAGCTATTTATCAAGGATAAGATGTATTTATTGAGCAATATATGAATATACTTGCATATAAATTATCCACTTATATGTAAATATATTTAGGGTAATTCTCGAAAATATTTTTTAAGTTTTTGTCACCAAAATAGTTCTCACGAAAAAGTGACTGAAATATTCCTTTTTATTTTGAGAATTTGAATATTTTTATTTTATTTTTAAATCATAAATCTTACTTCCAAAATCACATTTTATAACTCTAAACCATAAGTCTAGATTAGTTAATTCAAGAAGTATAAATGTATGTTTACATTTATTATAAAATTTATTTAAACATTTTTCTCTTTGAAAGATATTTTTATGACACAAAAATTTTTTTAGTGCTATAGTATTTCTCATAAATTTATCTTTCATATAAGTGGAAATTAGTTGCAGAATCAAATTTTTGATAGCAAGTCTGCAAAAAATCATATGGTCAAAATTTGTTAGTAACCTAGTCATTTTTATTTTATTGTTAGTAATGTTTATGGGTCGCAATGCGTTATAAACCTCTCGAATCAAGAATTGGTGAGTTCATTTTACTGTTAAAATACTCATAAGAATTTATTTTGCTAAAATTTAGATAGGTCATGTCTCCGAACCTCCTCATTCTTGTCTACATATTGAAGAAATTAAATTACAGGAAAGTACAGATAAATACACATATAGAGGGTTGGCTTACTGGGAAAACGTACCTAGTAGTAGAATGATTTGATATCAACGTCACGTTTATTGTGTATAAAACCTCTTCATTCTTTGTTTCTAATCAAAAAATTGTTGTTAAAACAAGAAAAAAAAAGTACTTAATTTATTAATTTAATTATTTGTCTATACCAACTAATTTCTCTAGAAGATGGCTCCGGATATGCTCGTGAAGACATGGTGGGCCAATGAATAAAAAGTAACAACTTTTTGTTTTGTTGTTAATCACATAATTCATCATTTCATCATCAATCTTCACATTTCAACTTTAATATATAATGAAGTAAAAGTAGTTTACTTTCATAATGTTCAATTACTTGAATTATATATATTGCTTGACCAAAAGGTTTCAATTTTTTTAGCTAAACTTTGGAAAAGGTTTCAATTTGTAAAGCAAGAAAATAGATCAAGTAATAAATACGACATAGTCCAAAACGTGAAATTACTTCAAATCAAGCCGTCTCTTCTGGTACCGAGCTAAACAGTTTCTGAAAAGAAAAGAAAAATGATTAATAAGCAATTAATCAAAGAATTAAAAAAACGTGGCACAGAAATTTAAATAAAAATTATATCAGGATTTTGAAAGCAAGGTACCTCAAAACAAGAGAGCACATATTCCAAGTCGCTGTCTGAGATTTGGTGGTGCAGAACAATCCTGATTCTGTATATATACACAAGACATAAACTCAAAGTTATTTACCATTTTCTTAGCAAAAAAATGTTATTTCCCCCATTGCTTTTTGAACAGAGAATTAAAATATAAACAGGCCCAGACAAACCAAAACAAAAATTGTCGAACCAAAAAGAGTTATTTAGCAAGTAAATTTAATTATAATTGTGTACCTGAATGTAGTTTGAGGTATGACAAGCACACCGAGAACTTCCAAACTCTTACATGCGTCTTCAGCTCCAAACTTAGGATCTTTTGGTAGATCTACGTATATCTGCCAATAAATAAAACTTTGTATTATAACTTAAACAAAAGAAAAAAAAAACTTAAAACATTCGGCTCCAAAAACTAGATTCCATTGAACACACTCTATGATCATTCATTCATTTGTAATCTGGTGCATAAAGGATATATAGGCCTAGTTTCAAAAGTTTTGTAGAAAAAACTAATCAAAATTGACTAGCATTACCGGTTTACGAGTTCAGTTTTGGGTTAGAATAACCGGACCGAATATAATTAACCATTTATTTCATACACTTACGATATTTGTTTCCACTGCCGCTACGTCCACTCTTAACCGTTCAACCCGGTTCAGTCCTTCTGGCAATGCAGGAAACCAAAACCAATAGGTTAATACTCTCACATTAAATTTTGAGAAACTGAACCGGGCAATGATCACCTGCCAAGATCTTGGCTTTCTTGTGGTCATCTTGGAGCTTGGCAACGTTTTCACGGAGAGCCACCAATGCAGCGGCACAGAGCACACCAATCTGTCTCATTCCTCCACCTAATGTTTTCCTTAACCACCTTGCCTGCATGCAATTAAACACTTTAACCGGAAACTACAATTGCTATTTAACCATCTCAATTTGATTCTTAGCTACAACTTACTTTAGTGATAAAACTCTTGCTTCCCACGATTACCGAACCGACCGGCGCACCTATGCCTTTCGACAAACAAATCTGGTCACGTCAAAGTGACCGGTTTAGAACTCAATACATATAACGTTACATAGCACGGTTTTGATGAAGTATACCGAGACTGAATCAGCGGCTTGAACAATCCTCTTCACCGGTACTCCAAGTGCCTAATCAAAATCGAAATTATGAAACTCGTATACTTCAAAGCATTGACACATGCATTTGAGTGAAATTAAATTTCAACAAAAATACATTATAAAATGAATTATATATTGAAATGTTTGTATACTAACAACAGAAGCGTTGAAGATACGAGCTCCATCGATGTGAAGCTTCAAGCCATGTTTCTTGGCTAACTCCCCGACCTTGTCAATATATTCTATAGGCAAGCATCTACCTCCACAACTGCATCAAGAAAACTCCGGTTATATCAAACCATAATGTTTAAAATAATTAAAGAATCAAACCGGTTTTTCAGTTAAGTACCGATCCATAGTCTAACCATGACCGCAATAACCAACAAAATGAAACCTAAACTAAAGCTTTACACCGAGCAGGAAACCACTTGGCTACAAATAGTTCATATCACTTAAACACACACAAAACATTAAACTAGGTTTTGTGTTCTTTAATCAATAATACTAATAGCGGAATTAACCTTAAAGTAGAGTTCTTAACTTTTGTAAGAGACGTTTCTTAGCTTTTAACTAAGAAAAACTAAGAACCGTCTCTTAAATAAGAACCATAAGAGACATCTTTTAGCGAGAAAAATACAAAAAAAAAAACAAATTTTTCGTTAAGAATCTCACCTTAAGAGACTCGGGTTAATCATGGCTTAACTAGAATAACTTACTTTGCTTGAGTGGTCTCAAGGCATATAAGCTTAGTAACCGGATGATGAAGATCTCCTTTGGGACTCCTCACGGCAGCTTCAATAGAACTAATCTCCATCGTCCCGTCCTCTTCATTCTTCACCGTCCTGGGGTGAACTCCACCGAGGCTTGAAACGCCACCGTTTTCATAAATATGAATGTGAGAGTCATCTCCAAGAATCACTTCACTCCCTCTCTCATCACAATGGACCAACACACTTATCAGATTCCCCATTGTCCCTGACGGAACAAACATGGCCGCCTCTTTTCCTGCGATCTCAGCCACCTCTCTCTCCAAAACCAATGCCGTTGGATCGTTCCCCAAAACGTCGTCGTCTACTTCCGCGCTTGCCATAGCTGAACGCATTGACTCAGTTGGTTTAGTCACCGTGTCGGACCGGAGATCAACGGTTCTTATCACTGGCGTTACCATCTTGATGACTGAAAACAAAAATCTTATTAGACTTGGACTCAAATAAATAACAGAAATAATAATAAAAAAAATTGATGTTAGGTCTATACTCTTTGTTCTTGATGATAAGGTTAATGCATGTGTGTTTCGAGCTAGTGACTCAAATTGAAGAGAGAGTGAGTGATCTAATCGATTACGGAAGAAAGATAGGGAATCTGCGACAAAGAAGATAGGTCCAACCAACGCACATGTTTGATGCATAATGACAAACTGGTAAAGTAAAAGTTAGTAACAGTTCTCCCTAATCTTTTTTTATCTTGTTGCATACTGCTTTTTTTGTTCTGGCATCTCTGTTTAATATTTAACGTAAAAGTAAAAGACTATAGGTTATAAAAATATTTGTTGGATACTTACGTCACGGATATATAGAATTTTGTAGTTTTCCAATCATTTATCGAGAAATGTGATATTATTAACTCTTATTAATAATTCCTCTTTTCAGACCAACAATCATATTAATTTTGTAAAGAAAGTACAATTATTAATAAGAGCTAATTGTAAATAGACACGGATATATAGAATTATGTGTGTTATTATATATACCACTAATTGTAAAAAGACACTTATTGGAGTATTTTAACATCTTATAAAACTGATTTATTTTTTACAATGAATAAACATAACTCTTGAAACTAAAAATATGAAAATACACAACATTTGACATTTTAATAAAAAAAAATGAAAATACACAATTCTTAAAATCACTAATTGAAGAAAGATACTTATTGAAGTATTTTAACATCTTCTAAAAACTAATTTATGTTTTACAATGAAAAGACATAACTTCTAAAACTAAAAATAATAAAAACACACATCGTTTGACATTATAATAAAAAAAACACAAATTTATAAATAGTCGCATTATTCATTAATTTGACAACCTTTAAAATTCAGTTTTATAATGAAAGGAAACAACCTTTTGTATTAATCGAGATGTCTATTGTTAATATAATATATATATTATTTTTTGAGAACTATGTTATTATATATATTCATGGATTAAACATAACATTTTAAAATTATATGATTTATTTATTGAATTACTCAGTTAGAAATATAAAGAATCATTTCAACAATAACATATCAGCATATACAAAATTCTCTACTTTAATATGTAATGAACATGTTATCTAGGTTTAAAATATAAAAATATCATATCACTATTCCAATATACATAAGCAGTTCGGATCCCGTCGCAAACGGTTTTGGTCATTGAAGTTGTATGCGTCAGTTGTTTTGGAAAATATAATGGCAGCATCCACATCCTCCAAATCAATCTCATATTTAAATCAAGATGATTTTGCATTAGCAAAGTTACTAATTAGAGGGAGACAAGTGTTTATTTTCGTTAGTTAACATCATCTAGTGTTTACATACGTAATCAAATTATCAAATCAATTATTATTATTCTATTTTGTTTATTCATCAATAAATTATGTTTTGATTAGTGATGCTGTGATGTATATTAATTAGTTTTTAATGTTGCATGTCGGAGAATGCTATTGGATCAAGTATAGATGAATACCCTTTTTTAAAGTATAGATGAATACGTTTAGCGGAATAACAAAAAATGCAAACTGAATATTTTATTCGAATTTATCAAAACACACTACAGTGGTATGACCATCAATTTATTTAATCAAGATATCATTATTTTAGGTATACAGTACTTGACCATGTATTACAAAAACAAATTACATATACATTCATTCGTTTAGCTGATAGTCAACTATCACGGTATAGAAATGTTAAGTTCACAAATATGATACGGTTAAGTTTGTCATTCTGATTAAATAATAAAAGCCAATAGGAAAATGATATACAATAATGTTGTTTCATATCCATCATCTCTACTAGTATAGTATATTGTTAAAAAAATATCGGCCTAACAAATATTTATACACATCTAGATATATCATTATAAAAATGTGGACAAACCTATAGGCTTAAAGAAATCGTGAAGACGACACAAAGAAGAAGTAACCAAACTCTACTAAACCAGGAATCTTACCAACCTTTAGATGATGGATCAATAATGCGTTAAACAAATAACGATTTACTCAATCAAATAACGCAACTATTAGCTAGAGTCCTAAAAGCATGCCACATGCACATTCTATAATGGATCGTCATGAAAACTACTTGAGGTCTTTAACTTATATATTCGCATAATCACATCAAGCATATGACTTTTGTTTAATTTCCGTCGTTTATAGACTATATAATAAATTGATTTTTTTTTTTATAATAAGGACATGGTTATCATGATTTTCTGCGTTCTACTCATGTAATTTGACTCGTTGAAATATTATTTAATATAGATTCCATAAAGAAATATTTTGATACAATTTTGAAAGAGATAATAATTAAAATAGATTTTAAAAAGTTTTTTCTCCAAATAACATTTAAAAAATAACTAAAATATATTTTATTAAATGATGTAAATATACATTTATAATTAACTCAAAATTTATAATTAAATCATTGAGTTAATTAATCTAAATTTAGGATTTTTTTTGGGTAGAAATCTAAATTTAGGGTATAGAGTTATGGGATGTAGTTTAGAGGTGAAGTTTAAAATTAAAAATATATATATATATTAAAAGTTTTAAAATAAAAAAGATTTATTTTAATCATTTTTCATTAAAATCTATTTTTGTGATAAAAAAATTTTAAAAATGTATTTGAAAAATTTGACACACACATTAGAGTTTTTTTACTTCTATATATTGTTCTCCAACAAATAATTTGATAATTAAAAGAAAAAATAACACGTGGAGGTGTCTAACGTCGCCGTTAGTTAACTACAGTCTGTTATTACTTGCTTGCTTGACTTTTGACTCTTAACGATTAAAACAGAATACAGTTTAACCTCCTCCGTAAACGGAATATACTCTATTTTAGTATTCAGATTCTCTTTCTCTATATAATAACCGTCTCCTCCTCTCTCAAGAAACCAGCAGAGATACATACGAAGAGAATCATTAAAACAGAATATTCCGATGACCGGAGAATTCGAACTTGAAAACAGTTACCAGATTTGCGACGAGATCGGCCGAGGACGATTCGGAACAATCACTCGCTGTTTCTCTCCGGCGACGAAAACATTCTACGCATGCAAAACGATAGACAAGCGCGTCCTCATCGACGCTCTTGATCGCGAGTGTATAGAGACGGAGCCAAGGATCATGGCGATGCTACCGCCGCATCCCAACATCGTCAGGATCTACGATCTCTTCGAAACAGAGGACACTCTCGCGATCGTCATGGAGCTAGTCGATCCTCCGATGACGATCTACGATCGGTTGATCTCCGTCGTCGGAGGAAGTTTATCCGAATCGGAATCCGCCTCGTACGCGAGAGCGATCCTCCGCGCTATAGCTCATTGTCACCGTAGCGGCGTAGTTCACCGGGACGTGAAACCTGACAACGTTCTGATCGATCTTAAAACCGGCGGCGTTAAGCTCTGCGATTTCGGATCAGCGGTGTGGCTAGGCGGAGAGAAAACAGAGACGGCGGAGGGAGTGGTGGGGACACCGTATTACGTTGCGCCGGAGGTTGTGATGGGGAGGAGGTACGACGAGAAGGTGGATGTGTGGAGCGTTGGTGTTGTGATATACACTATGTTAGCTGGAGAGCCGCCGTTTAACGGAGAGACGGCGGAGGAGATATTCGAGACGATACTGAGAGGGAACCTGAGGTTTCCGCCGAAGGTATTCGGATCGGTATCAGGAGAAGCTAAGGATCTATTGAGGAAGATGATCTGTCGCGATGTTTCGCGGAGATTTTCAGCTGAAGATGCTCTTCGTTAGTCGTTTTTCCTCTGTTTTTAAAATATATTTATAAATTCTTTAAAATAATAATTTGAAAATGAAAACTGCAGGTCATGCATGGATCATGAACGTGGACAACGCAATTAACTGAAGCTCTCTGGTTTCGATGTTTTTGATTAGAGTAGTCAAACGTACGTACGTAGCTGCCATTTACGTCGAATCGTGAATGGTGACGAGGGTTATGGTTGGGCCCATTGTGGATGAAAGATGGATTTTTATATGGGCCCATTTTAGAGCACTTTATGTAAACATTTTGTAACGATTGGGATTATAGAAAGTAGCATGAAAACATTTTGTAATAAAAAAAATGGTTATGACTTATGACTTGAGAGATCAGATCATGCTTCCAATTACGACGATTTTTGAGATATCATGCATGATGACGATGGTTATTGTTTGCCCATCGTGGATAAAATGGTTTTTGGGCCCATTTAAGAGGATTTTGATCTATTGGGCTAGTGTATCAAACTGAGGGCCCATTTTCAGACTAATTATGTTTGGTTTACAAAATCACGTAACTATAGTATAAAAGTTCGCTGGAAGAAGAGTTTAGGTCTGGTTCTTTTGGTGTGAGGCCACCGAGATTATGAAAACTGGAATCAGCACCCATGTCTTGTAATAGGACTATTTGAGACATGAACATTATCAAATTTTTGGATAAAAGGTGGAAACTTTTTGTATCAAGACACAATCAGAAGAAAGAGAGCAAAGATTCCACCTATTTGCTTTCTAGTTCCTGTCTTTTAGTGTAAAAAACCATACAAATTAAACACTTTTGGTTTTGGTGAATGTTTATTAACCAAGCCATTGCTGTGCACGGCGTTCACCGGTGGCTCCAACAGAGTGCCGGATGCTCATTTTCTCGTTGGCGTATTTATCCTGAAGACTTTCAAAAGCAGTAACGTCAAGCTTTCCCGTCACTGACTTGCCCTGCTTCCTACGTAGATGTTGTTCTCTAACAGAAGCCCAGAGTTTCTCCACTGCTTGTCTCTGCTGTGATGTGAACCTTGACACGTTCTCAAACGCATGTTTCACCAGTATGTCTATAACTGTCTGGCACCTGAAAAATGAATCCCAATCATTCCTCAAACTCGGCACAACAACAAGTTCAAAAGGGAAGCATTCTTACCATGGAACTTTGTAACGGCGTGCAGCTATCTCCAGGCATGTAATCAAAGCTTCTCTTTTTGACCTTAGAAATTTCTTATTCTCCAAGGCATCTGTGTCTTCTTTTGTCATCTTTGTTTTACCATTTTTCTTCCCACGACTCGGAATCCAGGCATCCAGCCCAAAGGGATCAGACTCCACATTCTCTTGACCTCCAGCTGAAGCAGCTTCAGCCACGTCCTGTGTTGTCTCTCCATCTCCACTTTCCTTCACAGCCTCTTGTTCAAGTGCAGCTGCTTCTTCCGCATCATCTTCCTCAGTTGCCACAGGAAGATCAGATATAGCCTCCTTTATTTGAGTAGCAGTCTTGGAAAACTAAAACAGAAGAAAAAAAAACAAATGTAACAGGCCGTGACACTATGAAAGCCTCAGAGAATGATGGTTCAAGACATATAACGGGTCATAACACAGTGACGAGGCAATCTATTGAAAGAAGGTATTTAGAGTCTTACCATAAAGCTGTCATCAGTAAAGAGGTCATTAGCCACAACTGCTTTAATTGTCCATATGGTCAACAGATTCTTCTGGCTTTTATCAAGGCACTACATAAGAACGAAAGATAGGAACATGTATCTTCCCCTTCTACATATGCTAAAAATTTAAGCATGAGTTTTCTAATAAGTTTACCTCAGCGACATCCTGAGCTGCTGAGAACAATGCATGATAGTCTGCCCTAACCAAGCGATCTGTACAAGGAGTTTTCGATGACATTGCAGCTTCGAGCATCGCAATGAAGCAACTGCTTGTTTCAGGCTTCACACTTCCAGCTTGAATCAGGCGTATGGCAAGCTTTGAGGCTTTGGAGAACTTGGAAGGGTTCTTGATGTGAGATGTAATCTTCTGCATCGCTTCTATCACTTGTTCTTCTGATGCATCCGTCGATGTCTTAAACTGTAGGCGCTTCTTAGGAGCTGCAACTCAAACATTAAAGAGGATAATCGAACATCATACAATTTAATGGTTCTTTCTTATTCTAAAGATGAAGTAGCGAATTCACATTGAAACATATGTACCTTCCGGTTCAGGTTCGGGCGTAGATTCTACAGGTTTTGACCGCTTGAGTGCGCTCTTGAGAACAGGAGGAGCTGTATGATTTGAGCATTAAGTCAGATCAGTGACAACAACACACAAAAGTTTTAGTTTTTAAGTTCAAAGGCGTAATCTTTATGGCATAAGAGAGAATCTCAATCAAGAAACTTTCCGAAGAACAGAGTTACGAAAACATGGTAAAGTTTAATAATAAGGTTACAGAGTGAATCAAATTCAGAGAGTATAGATCAGAAAGTGGATAACTTTATCGAGAACTAAGCTTACCAGAGAGATCGGGTGCAGATTCTGCCGGTTTAGAGCGCTTCAGGGAGCTCTTGAGAACCAGAGTCGGAGCAGGAGAGGGACTTTCATCTTTCGACTCGTCTGGATTTGAAGAATTCGGAAGCTCTTGCTGTTGAGAAGACGGAGGAGGTAGACCTTCGAAGATATTGTCCGTCATCGCGCAATCTCTCCCTCTCTCTCTCTCTCTCTCTCTCTCTCGACGGAGAAGAAGACGTAGGGGAAGCCTGAGCCGACACCGGAATTAAATTTTGTTTGCCTTTTGGGCCTTCTTAAAAAACTATAGTCACACATTATCAGCCCATATGGTTTTGGGCTTTAAACAATAAGTTTAAATTTTATATATTTACGTTAATTTATGAAATTACCATTTGTTGAATTCTTTTCAATAAGCTTTAGAGCATGATTAATACAAGGTTATTAGGGAAGAGTTCTTAGTGGAATATAAAAAATAGTTTTTAACTTTCAAATACCTTATTTAAATATCGGTTCTTAACTTTTTAATTAAAAATTAAAAAACAGTTTTTTATATTTCGTTAAGAACTCAAAGAACTCTGCGTTAATCATGCGATATGTATGTGGCAATGAAAATAAAAATAAAAATATTGTTTGAAATGGATAATGCATATATTGATAGTTTCCTATATTTTAATTAACTTAACTGTTGGACAACATCTTATCTTCTTATGGAATAACACAAAATAGAAATACTCTAAAATAGTTCTAATTTTTTTTGTAACAATAATAGTATTAAAAGAAGAAAATAACCAAAATATACTTTATTAAATATGTAAATATATATTTATATCTTTTAGATTAACTAATTAGACATAGTATTTAGAGTTATGAAGTCTTTAGAGTTATGAAGTGAAATTTTGAAAGTGAAGTTTAAAATTTTTAGAAGTAAAAATAAATATTAACATTTAAAATTAATTTTTTTTTAAAATTATTTTTATAATAAAAAAAATTAAAAATACTATTTGACAGAATTATCCATAACAAAATCCATATTCAGTGTTTTGGAGTCTCTTGTAATTAAACTTCTTACCGCATATAGTAGACCTTCAAATCAAAAGAGTGAACTACAAGTGTAAATTAAACTACTCAATTATTCGTATGTGTTAATTGTTGAAAGAGCTAAGACTTGTGAAAGTTTATAAATAAAAAGTACACACACACATCATACTCCAATTGTTACAATTTATATTTTACACAACCAATGCTTTTTTTCTTCTTTCAATATTGTATGTTATATAGTCCCGAGGAGTTCAACTACCCTTTGGCTTTTTTTGTCTAACCTCAATTAGACTAACCAATAAATAATATTTTAATTACGTTTATATATAAATATTGTTTTAGTTGAGAGTTGTTGAGTATAACAAAAACGAACAGTATAATAGACTAAATAAACGACTTTTTTATTTTAAACAATTACTTGTGTTTTGTTATTTTTTTGATAAGTAAGTGTGTTTCTTTAGGATGTAATATAATTGATCAAATGTATATTTGATAAATAAAGTTTTAAATTACAAGGCGATTACCCTTTACATTAGAAAATGGATAATATGATAAGGAGCTGGCCGGAAAGATATACTGTTTAGTTTTGCCATGTTGAGTCACATAACTTTTTACTAATATGGCTACAAGCCTACAACTAGTAAGAAGTAACAATAAGTTAGTAAGCTTTGATTAATCTATAATTAAGTTGCGTGCGTGTATGTATATAAAAATGACACTCTATCAAATACATAAGCTAACGATTATTCAACGACTTGAACGACTAATTATTCTTATAATATTATATAATGAATATGATTGAAACATTGGAAACTATATTCAAGCGCTTCCCCTTGAAAAGGTCTATTCAAATTCTATTCACTCTTAAATTTTGAAAGGACTATAAATTGTATTGTTATAGTATATGTATATACAAACATTAATCATTCGTACACGTACGGAAAAAGTATATACTAACGCACGCATTCAGCCAGTAAGAGCATATTCAACCGTTCTTAGTTTTTTTTTAAAAAAAATAAAAAATAAAAATAAATTTAAAACGAACTAATCGCGAATCGCCACGTGTCAATAGGATCCGCGAACAATACAAAAAACCTCTTAAAAACAGTTCTTAATTAGAAAATTTAAAAAGTGATTTTTAAAGGTTTCGTAAGTCTCACCCGTTAAAAACCTCCTTAATCTTACTCTAAGTTACTAATTCAATCTCACTGAGTATCCACATTTTTATTTTTACGGCACAAATATCTTGTTAATTAAACAGTTAACAAATGTTTATAAATTTCTTCTGTGTCATTTTTAAATATTCGGTGTACAGGTTTGAATATCTATTATATTTCTTCTTATGAAAAAACTATTCTTATTTAGATCCAATGAATACTGCGTAGGGATTATATTATATTACTAGTGTTTTATATTCGAGAAAACCTTCGGATTCAACATTTCAACTATCGAAATAAAAATTTGTAGTGGGAAAACGATCGTGCGCCCCATTTCCATTTGTTCAACCTCGGCGCTCGACCCCACACATCAATTATAACGCTAACTATAAAGACAAAATAAAAAAAATTACAGGTTTAAAGAAAATTATCTTAACCAATTAAATAATTAATGTCTAAATACGGTGGTATCTGATTAGGGACGTATATATGTGTTTAACGATCTACTACGGTTTAGGTTGTATATCCATAACGAGATGTGTAAACTCCGGTAACAAGTGGTATTTTGTCAAAGTGTCAAGTAACAAAATTCTCAAAAATGTGGCAAGTGATAATAATCTTCTTAAACAAAATGTAACAAAAAATTAATAAAACCTAGAATGCATATTGTACCCTTATGTAATAATTAACGCCCTCGAGCCTTGAGTTGTGATTTTAGCTTTGTATATTCGATTATATACGTATATCCATTATATAAATTAATATCTACAATATGCTTCCACTTATTTAATAAGTTAGCTTAGGGCAAGATTATGGGGGGTTCTTAAGGAGGTTCTTATCGGGTGGGGCCCACTAAAACCCTTAAGAACCACCTCTTAAAACTCTTAATTAAGATACGTTTTTAAGGGGTTCTTGTACTGTTCACGGGTCCCACTGACACGTGGCGGCCTGCGATTGGTTCTTTTTTAATTTTTTTTTTAAAAAAAAGAAAAAAGTAAAATAAGAACCCCTAAGGGGTTCTTAGGGTTAAACATGGCCTTATATTACATAGTTTCTCTTTCTTGCTTAGTATCATTTTTTGTCGTGTTCCTTTCAATTAACTTTTCTTTGTCTTGTGTCTCTCACGACACAAAAACTTGTACAAGGGTTTTAAAACCAAGATCTGAAAATATATCTCCTCTTCTAGAATTGCTCATCTTCTCTTGATCTAAAGATCACTTATATTTCTATAGGGCTTCACTTTTTGAATATATAATACCAGCTATAATCTCTTTAGGGTTATAATGGCGAATCCATGGTGGACGGGACAAGTGAACCTCTCCGGCCTCGAAACGACGCCGCCTAGTTCATCTCAGTTAAAGAAACCAGATCTCCACATCTCCATGAACATGGCCATGGACAACCATCATCATCATCACCACCAAGAAGTCGACACCAACAATAACAACGACGATGATAGAGACAACTTGAGCGGCGAAGACCACGAGCCACGTGAAGGAGCCGTGGAAGCCCCGACACGTCGTCCACGTGGACGTCCAGCTGGTTCCAAGAACAAACCAAAGCCACCGATCTTTGTCACGCGCGATTCCCCTAACGCTCTCAAGAGCCATGTCATGGAGATCGCTAGTGGGACTGACGTCATCGAAACCCTAGCTACTTTCGCTAGGAGGCGCCAACGTGGCATCTGCATCTTGAGCGGTAACGGCACGGTGGCTAACGTTACACTCCGACAACCGTCAGCCGCTACCGTTCCAGGGCCTCCTGGTGGTGGTGCGGCTGTTTTGGCGTTACAAGGGAGGTTTGAGATTCTTTCTTTAACCGGTTCTTTCTTGCCTGGACCGGCTCCACCTGGATCCACCGGTTTAACGATTTACTTAGCCGGTGGTCAAGGTCAAGTTGTTGGAGGAAGCGTGGTAGGGCCATTGATGGCGGCTGGTCCGGTGATGCTAATTGCTGCCACGTTTTCTAATGCGACTTACGAGAGATTGCCTTTGGATGAGGAAGACGCGGCTGAGGGAGGCGGCGGAGGAGTGGTTCCAGGGCAGCTTGGAGGCGTAGGTTCTCCGATGAGTAGCGGTGGCGGTCGAGGGGATGGCAACCAAGGACTTCCGGTGTACAATATGCCGGAAAATCTTGTTTCTAGTGGCGGTGGAAGCGGTGGAGGAGGACAGATGAGCGGTCAAGAAGCTTACGGTTGGGCTCAAGCTAGGTCAGGATTTTAACGTACGTTAAAATGCCTTTTTTTTATTTACAAAAGTTAACAATAAGAATTATGATGATGTCTATTATGATAATGATGATAAAAAAAAAAACTAGTCAGTTGCTATTAGTGAGCTATGTAGTGTGTGCGTACATTATATTATGCTCTATCTTGACTACGTTTATTATTTGCTAAATTTCACTTGTGTGTTTCTGATCTCTTATTAAAACTTTTTTTTCTCTTTGTTGGATTCTTCATTTTTATTTGTAGTAGAGGTATATATGTGTGCATGCATATGTATATGATTGATCCTCACTAAATTTGAACTCTATAGGGTTGACCATTTTTTCATATATATGATTAGCCTTATACATGCTATATATAATTGGTTTTATTATGTATATGTCCATGCATTTTTTGGACACCTACTTGGGAATTAGTTAAAAGCCTCACACTCACCTGCCCACATTAACAACAAGTTAGCTTAATTAAGTTTGCTACAATTTATGTAGAAAATGATTAATCAATTCACATCTAAAATGATTACCATAACATGCATATGTCAACCTTCTAAACAAAACATCAAATTCTGACTCGAGTAAAAGCAACACGATCACGTATAAGCATTGTTTAAGCTATGCACATCAGAATACATTTATATATCATATATATGTGAAAGCAAATAAAATAATTATTGCGAAAGATCAATTAACTCCGGTTCCAGGAATTTGTTTCGCTTCCACATACATGCAAAAATCATCTTATTCTACTTTGGTTATGATCTGATCTTCTGGTGATGGTGGACATATATTATAATTTCCTAAGAACATGTTCCCATCATGATTAGTACGATGCCAGGGGCTAATGATATTTAACATTAACAAAAAAACAACTACTCCCTCCGTTTTTTTTACATAATGTTTTAGAGGGTTTATGTTGTTTCAAAATAGATGATGTTTTAAGATTTTAAGGTATCTTTTGAGATTTTAAAGTTAATTTTAGCTTTATTGGAAACAGTTCAACCAATAAAATTTTATAATTTTTTTTATAATTGGTTGAATAATTTTAAAATTATATCTTTAAAAATACTTTATAGATAAATGTAAATTTCTTAATTTTTGTGCCGTGAGCCAAAACTTCATCTATTAAAAAACGGAGGGAGTATTAGATAAATATAGATAACAATGCATAAATTTCATATGACGATAAGATGTTCTAATAAAATATAAATGCATGTGTTTTCTTGAAAATCAAATCGTCTGGATTGAAACCAAACTTATAATTAATGGATTTTTGATTCTGCAACGGTCAAATATATACAAATTAGAAGTGATAGTCAACCTCATCTAATATAACTATTTCAATCGAGTACAAAAAATTAATATATATATACATCTTTATAAGGCACACTAGTACACTACTCTGCAAGTTCGATGCAACTAATCAATATACCAAAAGAAAAAGAGTGAAATGAAATTATTATACTACCATTTTTTGAACATATTATACTACCATTTTTATTATTTTATACTATAACTAAGTGTGGGTGTGTGTATTAATAATCCCCTTTGCTGTCAGCTTATAAGTGTCGTCGTTTAACCAAATTTTCAGGCTTTTCTTGACCATCTTTTAATTAAAAATCATAAACAAAAGTATGGTAGTAGAGGAGCCTATTCACATGGTACCACATGCGTTCCTCTTGCAAAACGTAAAACCCTAATGAAACTGTCTATTTTATATATTCATATCCGTACTTTCTCGAGCAGAAATGCACAACACTAATGAATAATCAAATAACTTTTGAATTTTGAATTATTCATATTAGTCGTTCTCTTTATTTATGTATTATTTAGGGTAGCGATTTATCAAGATCCAAGTAGTCCAGCACATAAACAGCGTAACATAAGATGATAAAAAACGATCATCTTGTGATTTTATTGTAATTAGCATATGTATGTCTCTAACTCCCTCTCTTTTTGGTCAATGATCACACCATCTTAACCTCTATAATCCAAAACTAGTGTTTGGTAGTGAGATGTGACAAATTTACTCATAAAATTAATAAAGTTCAGGCTTAAAGCAGTATTCATGAATATTTAGTCATGCATATTTAAGTACAACAAATTAGCAGACTTTTTCTCTCTACATTTTTTTTGGTAACTGGACTTTTTCTCTCTACGTGATTGTATTTAGATTGTTAATTTACACGAATGATTATTATCATCCAAACTAATAATTTACCCAATTTTTATGACATGGATAATTTTTCAAATCATAAATTCTTGTGGTACTTTATCAAAAGGGAAGCCCTAACCCGCAACCGCACTCAAAAGGCAGTAATAGTTAACTAGAAAAAGTCTAAAACTAAAGCAATTAACAAACAACTAATACTTTGAAAAGGAATCCATAAACAAGCATTATTAAAAAGTATAACAAATACCACAAGATAAAGCATATATAGCTCGGGGGTCCCCCGAATAAAATATATCAAAACATTAAAGAAGATTTACGCCAAGGTACTGCTCCATTGAAAATAGAATAAATCTGTTTCCGTTTTTCTTTTAACTTCTAGTTCTCAATAATTTTCAATTACATTATATATGGTCAGCACCGACCCTTAGATCTAGGATGCCCTAAAAATATTATTAAAAATTTTGACTAAATTTCTTTTACAAATTTGAAAGTCTAAACATTGTTTTAAAGATATATATCTAAATAATTCTCTTCAAAAAATTAAAATGTAAAGTAAAAATTTTATTCGTTTTTGTCCAGGACGACTCTGTATATGGTAGTCACTGAAAATAACACTCGATGATAATGCTCAGCCTTGATACATTTCCGTAATACATATAGTGTATTATTTTGTTCATCTGGAATTTGGAAAACATGTTCATAACCATTATCAACTACTGTTTCCGTGATACATATAATATTGTAAGTTTTCATAATAACAGTGGAGATAAGTTAAATATTTGTTATATTATGTTTCTAATGTTCTTGAAATGATACGAATTGATGTTTTATCGTCTATAGTTTCACTAGAACATACATACTGAATACTTTCACAATAGTTCGCTGGTTGTTAATTCTCTTGTCTGGGAGAAACAAAGATTTAAATTTCCAAAGAAAGTTGGAATGGGGACTTTTTTGTCGTCATGAATTATTTATATATTCCAATCCAAACTCCAAATAATAATACTAGTACTATATTTTAAGAAACGGACATCATATCTGTCGAATATAATTTATAGCGTTACGTGATGTTTCTTCTTCAGCCTACACAAAGCATTAAATAACACTAACTTTGGTACTCGTATTTGTATAACAATCAAACACTTGGTGTGGTCTAAGGCAGTTAAGCTGGGAGTGTAAAGTGTAAACATAAAGTATTTAAAGAACAAAATATTTAATAGGTAAAAGATTTATTAATATAAATTCTACTAAGAAATAATATTATACAAATTTGACATATATATATATATATAACAAATTACATTTAGTTTTTTAAATATCTTTATGATCAATCTCAAATTTTTTTAATGATCAATCCATAATGAGAGATGAAAAAGAAACCTATGTGTTTTATAAAGAGAACCACTAAAACGTAAAAACTAATGGGTAAAGTTAGATATTATTAAGACAACCACCATAGATATAAATGAAATAAATATCTACATCATAGTTTAAAATGCGAAAGCATTACGTATAAATAGATTCCGGGCCAACCGATATCCAAACTAGGCTTCTCATCATCTTTGAACAAGAGAACAACAAAAGCACTTCACATCTTCAAAGAATCATCACTTTGGTTTTCTTCATTTCTTTTGATTCTCAAAACTTGTTTCTTCCCTCTGACAGCCATAACATGCATAAGAACAGGTCTGTGAATCATACCATTCATCCCCATGTGCAAACAACTCCCCCTAACATGATCTTCAGTACTCGCAGTCAAAGCTATAATCAATGGCCAATGATGTGATGTCCACAAAACTTCCTTATCTTCATCGCTACTTCGAAACCATCCATCTCTGGCATCTGCAGATCCAATATCACAACTCTATACGACATTTCCACGTTTAAAAAAGCACTCAAACACTCGAAACTGCTGTCACTTCGCATTCTAGTTTCTCTAAAATCCTCTTGGTCACGGTTCTGTTCACATCATCCGCTAGAGTGATCCTTAGACCCCGTAGAATGGAATTTTGAGTTAGGATGTTGAAGCTCTGGAGCATTTCCTGCTAACATTGATCTTCTAATGAAAGGTCTTGTCTAAAACCTAAGAACTAGTTGCATACTAAGGTGACATCCATATGAATCCATTGGAAGTCTCAGCCAAAGATGGCGGGAAGATCGATTACGAAAAGCTTATAGACCCATTTGGCTGCCAGAGACTCCACGAGTCACTGATTGATCGTGTTATAGATGAAATGATATTATTACCATTTGGAAACTTTCAAGAACACCCAATGTCTTGAAGTCAATTGATCAAATATGGCTCCTGGTTGAAATCAAATAAACACACACAATAGTGAAAGGTAAACACAACAACACCATGTCCGGAAAAGAAATATGACAAATTGATTCAACAACCAGGCACTCGCTTATAACAACATTACATCATCTAACACTCTCACTTATTTGAAACTAGTAAAAACATTCTAACAAAAGTAAAAAAAAACTTCCTTGATCAGTAACCATAGCCTGAACTGTAATCCGTAGCGTATCCTCCTCCAGGCGGGTTTGTCGGAGCCGCCGCTGCATACACTGAGCCATGTGTTGCGTAGGGGTTATAGCCTTGCTGCTCTGGTGCTACTACAGCTTGCGGTTGTGCTGGTGCCGGTGCTCCAGCTTCAGCCATGAAGTTCTGTAATCAACACAATCAACTGTCAGAATTTCATCATCAACAAGATTACAAAGTGTATGTCACTATCCTAGTGAACTTTCTTGTTTTTTTTTTGCGAGAATCCAGATACGAAATGTTGATAATGGTAAACTTTGGTGAAGAGATCTGACGAGTGTGTGAAAGTATAGGTGGTACCTGGACAAGCTGCATAGCGGTCAGGACTTGTGAACCAGTTCCGCTAACCTCAACAGTCATTTCACCAGGCACTCCTCTGCTTTCCTGAATGGTTACTGTTGCTCCACTATGACGTCGAGTGTAGCTTATGTTTGAACCTGATGTCCCAATCACGGCATCTGCGTAAGACAGTGGAATCTGCATTTGCTGCGTCACTTGCTGGGAAAACAAAACAAAACAAAAATCCCAACCAGTCAGATTCAATGAAGAGGCTAAAACACATCACTTCAGTAGATTGAAGAGTAAACTCTCCATATTGAAGAGATGGGAAGAATACCTGAGCGGCCATAGGTGGGGCCGATGATACATGCACATTCATAGGAGGCTCCCTTCCATATGCAGATATACCTTGATGAGGCTGTTTCTCCATTGGAGGTGGACGCATCTCAGGGGAAGGATAGTAACTATCATGTCTTGGAGGTTGCTGCATATATGGAGGGTTGTGACCATAGCCAGGACCTCCACCACCACTTGGGGCATGGCCTTGAGGTGGACCCCAGGCCTGGTGAGGCGGCGGCATATGATCCATCTGCCGAGTTGGCTTTTGCATCTGCTTCAAAACTAGAGTTAAAAGAAAAGTTCATACACGCAACTGAGAAACACTGCCAAAGATAGAAACAAAAGATAACCTGGCTTTCAAAGAATGGGATGATGCTACGATCAACCAAAAACTTTCTGAGATGTGATGCAATCAGCTCCAATGATTTATGAACACTTGTTGGTTCCCCCACAACTTCAACAACCCTATCGTCTTGAAGAGCAAAAACAGGCAAATCCTCTGCTAAAAAAATCCACATACCATTAAATAAGGAATAAACGAACCACACCCAAGAAAAACGTATATTCTGAAATAGAGGAACATAGAATCCCTAGAGAGGTTCAAATCAGGATGTCTATTGCTTCATGTTATATCTATTTGCTTAGGTGTCAAATTACTTAGGCACGCGCCATCACTGACGTTTTATCAAAAAGAAAATTGAATAATTGCATGTATGAACGCTGACTGAAACCAAAAGCAAACATGATTTCAGTACGTAAAATGTGAAGAGAAGGAACCTGATCCGAGGACTCTAACTACACAACCAGCTGCTTCTTGAATGGCTTTAACTGTTGCTCCCTGTTTTCCAATCAAACTTCCAGCCTGAGATGCTGGAACTAGTAATCTTGTTGAAACCTTTGTAGGCGGAGGGACCTGAGAAGCTTCACCATCCAGACCATCAACTATCCGCATGTGGACTCGCAGAAGGCCATCCATAGAAGGAGGTAGAGATGATTCGGGTTCTTCTTTTCCAGAAACCATAACCTGCCAACAAGTCGACAACATTACCAAACAACGTCAAACATATCACAAACAAAGATCTTAGACTATATACCAATATTTATCCATTTTGATGACATAATTCTCAAAACAAAGAAAACTCCAAAGACGTACAGACTCATGCACTTTGACTACTTAGATGTTTATTTCCTGTTATGATCTTCATTTCAAGTTTTTACCCATGTTAATTAGGTTATAGCCTTTAAGATGCCATAGAAGCGAATACCAATCTTCTAGACTTATATAAGCTTTTCATAGAGCCTTTTTCAGGCAATCTTAAAATTTCTCTGTACTTAATTGTTGCCTAAACCATAATCTCGTCCACATAATGTTACATCCGGTTAAGCAGGTCCTTGCATGCTGCAGAAAGTCTGCAGCAAGACATTAACCATCCAGGTACTGAAGTTACCAGAAAGAACGCAGAGATTCATGGTACTAAGATTCAGACAAGAAGAACCTTGCTTAATCGGATACACTTATCAGCACTTTGTAGTGCATCAAGGCTGACTTCCTTGCCATCTGGCTTTGGTTCTTCATTTTTGAGACCTTACCGATGATGTTGCCATAAAATTTGAAAGATGAAACCTGCACAGATTCATGGTGGTCACAACAATAAAGGGAACCCTACTCACATCTAATCAACTTCGTCGACTATCTTCCTCCTTTCACTTACACAAATGCTAAGCAGGCCTGATGATTACCATACTCGATTTAATGCTTAATTTACTTACTAAAGTGGTTTCTCTTGATGCACTACATTCTTCAACACGTTTTCAGCAGCTCCGAACCTTATCAATCAGCCAAACTAAAACATGTTTCTAGGATGACTATCAGACTATGTTATAACTTCTTTCAGTTAGGGTGTCCAGTTTCCTATCTGTTTTACTCACATATTCATTAAGATCAAGAGGAAAGTATGCTCAAGTGTTGTATTTTAACTGAAAGTCATCGCCTTTTACACTTTTCAACAGAAGCTAGATCCTAAAACCTTTTGATCAGTGAACTATACGGTGTGTGTATCTTCTACTATATTAGTTTTCTTATAGTTAGGATTTTTAGTTTTGTTTAAGAGCGTTATTTAACTAATATCTGTAATATAGCAAGAAATGAAAGGCCCAGGAAAAAAAAAGGATTTAGAGACTCACAGCTCTTTCGGTTGTGCCTGGAGGACCATCGAGAATCTTTATACGAGCCCTTGTCTCCTCAACTATTTTCTTAATGACATCACCTTTACGACCAATGATGCTACCCACTTTCTGTGCAGGAACCAACATTCGAAACACAGTCTCTCCCGGCCATCCCGGCCACCTCTTCTCCTCACCTCCTTCAGGCTCTGGTTTCTGTAGAGACTCAACATGCTCAGGTATTCCTTCCTCACCTTCAACTTGATCTTGCACTTCATCGCCATTGCGATCTTGTGTCTCGCCTTCTACCTGAAACTGGGCCTGGTCTTGCAACTGATACTGCTCCTGGTCTTGTGGTTGATATTGTAGTTCATCTTGCGGCAGTTTTTGGTCTTCCTCACTAACCTGGTAATCTTGGTACTCTAATTGACCCGCGTACTGCTGAGGTTCAAGAGCCGGATCTTCAACCTCGTACTGGTGAGGTTCAAGAATCGTATCTTGAACCTGGTAAGGTTGGTGACCAAGTGTCTCATCATGGACCTGATACTCCAACCCATTATGCAACTCATCTAACCCATGTTCAGGAACCTCGTCTCCATTGTGTGCAACGAATTTTTGCTGATCCTCAGCATCAGACATGACTTCAGCGCTGTATTAAAATAACAAACACGTCCGGTTATAGATATACAAACAGTTATGAGAAATATTGAATAGGCCTAGCTCATCTACATGAACAACGAGATTGCTCTTAAAGTAGGCTACTTTTACTTTCACATATATAAACAAAGACAGCTTGAACACAGAGTGAGGAACCCTAGAATTACCAAGCGAGAGCAAACCGGAAATACTTATAGTCCAAAGATAAGACGGTGTACTTACATGGTGAGGATTGTACCTTCAACGCTATTAGAGAGCAAACCGGAAACTCGCGGCTGAGAAAGAGAGAGAGTGGGAGATTCCGGCGATTACGGAGGCGGGTGAATTATCTTAAAGTTGAGATCGAGGAGGTGTTGAAACTATTATCTTATTACACTTCACACCCTTCTAAGTTTGATAGCTTTTTAATTTTGACCAATGATTTATTAGGTAAACCGAACCACACACAGAATAGGCCACACATGTTCTCTAATCATGTTGGCCCAATAGTACAGGCCTTTAATACCATTTAAGATGTTAACTTTAAACATTATTATTATTTAGTTCTTTAATATTTGTTCCAAAACTATGCATCGTTTTTTTCCAGTATACTTTCATAGTTATATTTTGCCAGTGACTTTTGGAATATACAAGTTTTTTTCATTTATTCGCATTTTCTTTTGAGAAGTACTTTAGAATAGCAAATCACAAAATAGTTTTTAATAAAAAATAATCAAAATAAATGTTATTTTAAAATGTAAATATATAGTTATTCTCTTAGACATAGGGTTTAAAGTTATGAGTTAAGAGTTTTTGAACTAAAGTTTAAAAAAAAAAAACTATTTTGGTTTTTTGGACAAATATTTCAAATAGACATTTTAAAGTTTTTGTCACAAAAATATATTTAAAAAAAAAACTAAAATATACTTTTATTTTTAAAATTTACTGTTTTTATTTGTTTTTAGTTCTAATCCTTACCTCTAAAACTCAACCATATTACTCTAAGCATAGCTAACAAAAAGGAAAAACAGTCAAAGAATTGGTTTGTTATACGAACAAATCCAAAGAGGATTTTGGTAACACACATATTCACTTTACTAACTACAACCCGGAAGAAAGCTATGGAACAATCAAAAATAATAACATAGATTTATCATAGTTTTCTTGGAATGGGAAGATAGATTTCAAACGTGTATATCCATTCGCTTAGATGTACCACTACCATTGTTACTTGTTTCTTTGTACACTGTGGAAAGAGAGGATCTCCATGGAAACTGCAACAATAATCAACCGTAAAGACCAAACCCAACTTACAAAAAAAAAACATTGCTGTTAGCGTTTGTTTACCTTGTTCTCTTGTAAAATTGAGAAGAGAGGTCGACGGCATCTTCTTTAATAAACCCATATCCAGTAAGCCTTCAACGTCAAGCTCCATTACACAGCATCACTGATTTCTAATTTGACATACACGAAAAAACAAGAAACACACAACACAAACTACAAACAAACAAGCAAAAGATTTGACAAAAAAACCGTGAAAATACTAAGGGGGAAACTCTTAATTGCGAACTGATTTTGAGTGACTAAATGATCATAAGTGTGTAAAGGCTAATAAAACTTGACGATCTCTAACGGACAAATTAATGACTGGACGCTGCATTTTATTTGTTTACACATTATGAATTTAGTGTCTATCAATCCAATAATATAGAATTTTCCCAAAAAAAAATTTTTTGAAAAAAAAGAAAGAAGACCATATAATTACTAGATTGATTTTGAGTAGACTAAGTAATCAAAAATGTAAAGTCAAATGAAACATAGCAATCTCTAACGATCCATGACTGGATGCTACAATCTTACTTGTTTTCACATTATGAATTTACAAAGTATCTATCAATCCAGTAATATAAAATCTTCTCTCTCTTGAAAAAAAAAACATTTTAGAAAAAACCGGGAAAGAAGAGGATTTCATACCTGAAAGTGGACTCAGTGACGGTGGCTAGATGGTCGATTACTTTGGGAATCAATCTCTCGGACGATGGTAGAATCATGATTGTGATTGAGTGAGAGAGACACTTCACCCTTCCCGTGAAGAAGCTCACCTGCAAAAAAACATCAAGAGAAGAAAATTTGAATTCAAAAAGTTCAGTAAAAAATAAATAATAATATTTGAATACAAACTAAACAATACGGTTCCTAAGGCTGGAAAACCAAACAATCCTAACACCCAAAATAACTCTAAAAGATTAAAGAGAAAGACGAGATTACAAAACGTATACATATATATAATTTTATCAAACAGACTAAAGAGAAAGACTGAGAGATATGTATATAGTGGAAGGGATGATACTAACAGTGTCTTTGTCTTCTCAGCTTTCTCTTTTTTTTTCTTCCTCTTCATCAGGTTCTTCTTATGTGTATGGATTTACAAACACATTTGCCTCTGATTATCTTAATCTCCTCCTGCATAGAAATTCCCAAAACACTTGTCTCAAGAAGCTGAAACTAGAATGTTGTTACTCAAGTAAACACTGAGCCTGAGTTTTTGAAAAAAAACTTACATTCTTCGTTGTTGTGCTCTGCTAGTGTTGCCAAACCACCAACAACTCCACCAAAACACTCTTTGCTTGCTTGCTTGTAGTTCAGATGAATTTGTATAAGATGAACAGACTGATTATTATTATTATTATTTTCTTGATGGAAATGAAAATGGGATTATTATATAATGTGAGTTTGTAGTGTGAGCTTCTTCTTTTTTGTCACTGGTAGTGAGCTTTAAATAAAGAAACTTTACAACGGCTACTTCCCGAAAACCAAAAAGGGAAACTTTCCTTCATTCATTTCTATTTTTGCTAATTTTCCTTTTCATTTGAATTAAAAGAAACGGCTACTTCCAAAACAAAAAAAAAAAACAAAAAGGAAATTTTCAGACACGCACACGCTGTGTCCGCGTCAGCTTTGCTTTTACTTTCTTACTGGGCAATCTTTGTGGGCCTTCTTACTGGTCTAAGTTTACTGGTTTAGTAGATTTTTAGGCCACCAAGTTTTGCTATAATGTTATTAACTTTAACTAGTAACTAGTAATTATCTTAAAGTTCAGATCGATGAGGTGTTATCTTATTACACTTCACACCCTTCTAAGTTCGATAGCTTTCTAATTTTGACCAATGATTTAGTGAGTAAACCGAACCACACACAGAATAGGCCACACATGTTCTCTTATCATGTAGGCCCAATAGTACAGGCCTTTTTTTTTGGTCAAAAAGTACAGGCCCTTAATACCATTTAAGCCATTTTAACTTTACATTATTATTATTTGGTTTTTTAACTTAAATAATTTACAATTACTGTGTAAAATTATGGAGTGGAACTTTGGAAGTAAAGTTTAAAATTAAAAAAATAAATATTAATAAATTGAAAAGAAAAAAAATATTTTAGTCATTTTTACTATTATTTTTGTGACAATTTTTTTTAAAAAAACTATTCTTTTCTTGATTTTCTCTCATTTAATATTAGTAATTAGTAATCATTCATGACTACTATTAATAAGAAGAAAAATGCAACATGTATCATTGGAATGTTTGGGAGAAAAATATATCTCATACAAAGAATACTAGAGTGGTTTGTTTTTTCCCTAAAACAAAGAACTACTATCATATCTAGAGTACTATGTTCGATATGTCACAAAAGAAACAAAAACAACAACGCATAACAAAAGTGAAAATCAAACTTCCAGATGTGGTGTTTCTGAGCCAGATCCGCCCTAAGCCTCGGTGGCTGCAGCTTCTTGTACTTCAACTGCCGCCTCCGTGTCTGCTTTAGTTACCTCCTCCGCAGTTTTGCCGTTGGTCACAGGTGGCACCAAAGAGTCAAACTTGTCTGATTTCCCCAACACAATCTCAATCTGCGCAACCAACAAAACCAAAAGAATGTAAAATAACAAGTCAACAAGTTTTTAAAAAGGAGATGGCTAAAGAAGAGACTTGCCTTTGCCTTCTGAACCATCCTTCCTTTAGTCTCGTCTTTCATTCCCACGGTAGATGTCAACACTTCTGTACAAAGATGATAACACATTCTTGAACTTAGACGAAATCTTTTTTTTTTGTAAAAAAAGAAGACTTTTTTTAACTTACTCTTCTCTGTAGCCAATCCATTGTTCTTCAAGATCTCAGAGATTGTCACCACGGTCGTGATTGCTATTGTACAAAGCAAACAGTTCAACTCAATACACAAAGAGAAAGATCGATCTAAGTACTTACAAAGAAAATAATGATTTAAAAAATCTATACCCATTCCAAGCGCAGAGAGTTCGACCTCATTGTGTTGTTGCATGTACCTCTGCATCAAAGAACAATTGATCAAACGAATCAGTTTCTTTCTCTGGAATACGAACAAACAAGATCGTAATGAATCATCAACACGATTAGTCAGCAAACGGATTATAAAACAAGATCTAGCAAGCAAACTCAAATTCCACGCCAAGAACGATGTTCAGATTGATAATACTAAACTATGTACGATCAACAATCAAGCGGATCTGACGCTTCCGTAATCAAATCGTAGATCGGATCGAGAATATACCTTGGCGAGATTCACGTAGAAGAACAATGGTTTCTTAGTGTTGGAGACTTGAATCCTGTTCTTCTTGTGAGTCTCGACAGTGGCCGTCGCTGGCGGCGCGAGGATGATGTTTCTCTCCGGTGCTGTGATCGGTGCCGGAGCCGGTGTCGCTACTTCCATCGCCATCACTCTTTTCTTCTTTCACTCTCGCTGGCGGGAGAAGTTCTCTCTGATCGATTCGGTTGGGTTTACTCGGGAAAATTAGAAAACCGTTACGAGGCGTAACGGCATTTATATAGCACTTAATGCGCTCTTTGCGAGCCAACGAAAATGTGACACGTGTTCGTATTCGAGTGGTTTGTTGACCGAGTAAGAGCGAAAGACGGATTGGTTCATCTCGTTTCGACTTGTTTCAAATGACGAGATTGCCCCCGTGTTTGTGAGGTCTTTAGCGGTTGCGTTTTACTCTTTATAAACCAAAACGGGCCTGTGAATGCTAACGTAAATAGGCCTGAGATATGCCAACGTAAATGGGCCTGTAGTATACTACTATACACCACATTATTATTTTTTATCTTTTATAAAGTCCAATTCGAACCCGGCCCAATATATTGATCCAACATCCCATTACCTTATTGTCTCCACTTCCCACGCTACCGAGCTCGACTATACACCACATTATTGATTGTGAATGATTTTTCTTTTTCTTTTTTTTTAGTAAACCAGTCACAAATAAATTATCAAACAATTCTTCACACTTACATTCATTCTTGTTCGACGAGTCTATATATATTAGTGAACATGCATAGTGGCTTTTGTTTATTAGTCTCCAACATCACAAGTAACGAGGTGGTCCATATCCAAAATGCACAGACCAATCTCGTTGGTGGTTAGCATTTTCATAGGCAAAATATTATTCGGGACCAATCTGTTGGACCAACCGACCGATTTGTCTTTTGTTTTATACATTTTTCTCAGTATGAATTTTGCCGCCAAAGGATAATCTGATTTTGAGTTTCGACATGGGGTCCTACGTTTTTCCAAATGCTACGTGGGTCCTCCCTCATTCAAATGAATAATTAATATACCAACTAATAAAAAAATATATCAAACAGGTGAAAATAAACTCATTTAGTTTTATTTTTTTAGAATTT
Source organism: Moricandia moricandioides (assembly GCA_905132885.1). Classification (NCBI taxonomy): domain Eukaryota; kingdom Viridiplantae; phylum Streptophyta; class Magnoliopsida; order Brassicales; family Brassicaceae; genus Moricandia; species Moricandia moricandioides. The sequence continues at coordinate 93,455 of CAJHQQ010000085.1, forward strand.
TTTTTGTTATAATCAGCATTAAAATGATTAGATTATAAGAACATGTATACGCATACATGTCTAGGACGTACAACGGTAGACGCCATACTATATTCAACCTCAGCACTTTAACAAAGCTGCATAATTTAAACAGCGCAACGAGGGAAAGTAAGTCATTGTTTTTTTTTATTCCACCTTGTGACCTGAAGGCCGTGAACATTATCGTATGATTAGTTTGAATTTCATTTTTTTTTTTTTTGCACAGTGATCACAGCTTTATCAGATATGGTTAAAAGAAAATTTTAAACTTAAGGAATTATAAGAAATAATATAGTAATTAACTTTTATATCAAGATGAGTACTGACTATAGAGAATGTGTATGCTACTAACTATGCATTTTAAAATAAAAATAATCAATTGAGTAAGGTTCTATTTATTACAAATAAAATAATATTAAGCTGAAGAACCATCTACATTTACCAGGAGATATTCAATATTTTTAGACCAAAAAAAAAGATATTCAATAGGTAGGGTGAAATATATTTCTTCAAAAATTGCCAAATTGGCATGAAAATGAATGAATCAAAGTGATGTAAAGCGCCATTTTTTTTTATAATAAAATAAATAAAATTTTGAACCAATAAATAACCAAATAGCTTAACAAATTAAACACATCTCCAAAATAGCCACCGCCCCAAAAAAATTCTTTTTTTTTCTTGAAACAGAGAGAGAGGGAGACAAGTTTGGTCTGGATAAAGACATTCATTTCAAATTTTGTCTGCACAATTCTCACGGGCGATTCGGAGACAGAGGTGGTGCACAAGAATCCCTCCCCCGTCCTACACAAGACTCGTAAGAACAATCTCTTATCATCTGTTTTGTGTATACCTGTTCTTCCTTGAAAGTCTGATTCTTTTGCCATAAGGTTGGTTTCAAAATCTTAAGAATCTCCTCTATCGTTTCCCATTTGGATTCTAAAATCACATTTTTTAAAAATTTGACTATTTCTTTATCTGGGTTTGTGAATGCGTGTTGGTTTCCACTTTTGAATTGTTCTTCTGTGACTCTCTCTATCTCTTTGAACCAATCCTTGTTCCTTACCAATCTAACTTTGATAAAGCTGTAAACTTTATAAAGATTTGAGATTTTGTTTTTTGTAGCTAGAGTAGAGAGAAAGTAGAGATCTTACAATATTGAATCGCGTCTTTGAGAATCTGTGTAAAAGAGAGACTCTTTTGTTTTTTTTTGTATTCCGTGGATGATATAAGCAGTGGAATGGGAAGAGAAGTTGTTGAGGTGCTTATGGACCGAAACGCTGACGTGTCAAGAGGTAGGGTTCACGTTGCTCCTAAGATAGCTCCAGCTGGGTCTGAGACTGAGGAAGAGTTCGAAGTCAAGGAATGCACCGAGGGGATACACCAAAAGTGGAAACTGCCGAGAGAAGTGGAGCTCAAAACTCGCCTAAAACCCCTAATGGAAAAGCTAAAGTGTCAAAGGTAAAACTAATTATGTTTCTATGAGTAGTTTTAGACATGTAAATGATGACTTTACATGTTTGTTTAATGTTTTGACTTTTTGTTCTGCAGCGTGATGTTCCTCTGCTTGCAGCGAGGAAGCCATTGCAACCTGAGAACAAGAAGCATATTGATGAAGATGATAATGTCTCCATTGCTTCTTCGTATCCTTTACCTGTCTCTATCACTTGATCCTTATCTTGCTTATCTATATATGCACGTACTTGATACTTGACAAAAACGGATGATGCTTTCCTTAACGTTATTAACTCACAGCGTGGCAACTTCCTTGAGGAGGGCTAGGTCCGGAGTGACTCATGGAAGTGCTCCAACGTTTAGGAGTGCTCAGCGTGCTGAACAGCGCAAAGAGGTAAGTCAATCTTTCACCTTGTTACGAATCAAATAAGCACTAAACATGGCCATTCTCATTCATATTATGTTTACTGATTGATCTTTTCTTTGTGGGGTTTGTGTGGCTTAGTATTACCAAAAACTTGAGGAGAAAAACCAAGCGCTTGAAGCCGAAAGGAACGAGCTTGAACAAAAGCAAAAGGTTAAAGTCCATACATTTCCAGTTTGATGCGGTCTTTTCAGATTCTAAATGGTAAAATCATTGTTTTGTAGGAAGAACAAGAAGCAGCCTTGAAAAAACTTAGAAAGAATCTCAAGTTCAAGGCTAAACCAGTCCCCAACTTCTACTACGAGGCGCCTCCAGCGAAACCTGAGCTCAAGAAGGTATACTTAGAACCAAAACTCGTATCTTTGTTCTTGTGACAAAGTAAGCTTATGCTATGTATCTTTCTAGCTTCCTTTGACCCGTCCCAAGTCGCCAAAACTCATCCTTTCTCGGAGGAAAAGCTGCAGCGACGCAGTTAGCTCGTCTTCCCGTGAAGAGATTGTTAAGACAGCCTCATCTAACAGGAACAGACACAGCACCGGAACAGTTCAGAACAAGAACACCAATGATGTGCACGACAGCCCTCGTTTCAAATCCGACAAGGGTAAAAGTGGACTGAAACCAGTCAACGAGTCTTTGGAAGAAGCTTGTGAGGCTTGAAATGAAGATGATGATTGCTTTGTATTGTCGCCGGAGAAAATTTAAAATTCAAAACAATGACTCTTTGTTTTTTTTCGGTTATATCCGGTATATGTGGTTGGTTCACAATGTAACCGTCTTTCTCGTTTTTTTATTTGTAACGTGAATCTTTGATGTTGATTGTTGAAGGAAAACTCCTAATGTTGATTGAGTGTAATTGGATTTTAATCAAACATAATTAATTTATAGTAACAGAATCCTAACAAACTTTCTTATATATCCAAAGAGCAAACCACAGTGGAAAGCAAAACCGGCATCAAACATTTAACCTAAACCGGTAATCAAAATAAGGAAAACCTAAAAAGCCAAACCAAACCGAGTAAAGTCGTTAAACCAAACCAAACGCTAGCACTTTCCCGAACGCCGCTTGAATGGTGACCACCGTGGTGAGATGCAGCGGCAGCACCTCCAACAAACGGAATCATTCCTCTTCCCCCTTTGCGGCCGCCTCCGTCTCCGCCGAAACTTCGTCCACCTCCACCTCCGCCTCTGCCGCCTCCACCGCCCTTCTTAACAACGATAGATAATTCCGCCGTTTTGCCAGCGAAAGCGACACCGTCAAGCTTCGATTCAACCGATCGGACGGCGGAGATTGCGGGAAAAGAGTGGTTGTGGAGATGGATTAAAAATAGAAGCAAAAATGCTTTCCGACAACCCATAATTGCTGTCTCTTTGCTTTTTCTTCCGCTTCCGTGTTTCTTCTTAAATTTATACACGTTATAATGGAAAGGGTATAACGGTAAATTTCCAAATTTTAAAAGATAGCTTCTTTAAATTAAGTTATCTTAGCCTCCCTCCAAAATTCAACCAACCATGGCCACTTCTTTAAATTAAGTTATCTTAGTTTTCGATACGGTTGGTCTCTTCGTTTCCATTTGAAACTCGCTTTGATTGTGTTTCTATTTCTCAATTAGGGCTCTGGGTCTCGAGAAAGTTATGAACTTTAGGTGTTTTTTGCTGTTGTAATTGCACTTCAAACCCTATGGCTTCTTCTCCTATTTTCTTTTCTTCTAGAAACTTGATCTTAGTTCCGTATGGCAGCCTTTGATGATCCTCTTCCTACAGTGAACTTCGAAGAAGGAGAAGGAGTTGAATCATTGTCATGGATGGGAACACAACTATGCAAAGCATGTAAGAGCATGATTATCCCAAACTCTTAGGAGGGGTTCTTGCCACTGACACGTGGGACTCATGAAACCGCTTTTTAAAACTACTAAATAAGAACCGGTTTTAGAGAGTTTCTTACACTGTTTGCGGGCTCCACTGACACGTGGCGGCCTACGATTGGTTCGTTTTTATTTTTATTTTTTATTATTTTTTAATCAAAAAAAAAGAAAAAAAAAGAATTAAGAACCCCATTTTGGGGTTCTAAGGATAATGATGCCCTAAGAACTTTCCTAATAATCACTCTCCTTAACAAGTCTGTGTTCTTTGTGTCTTAATTTGCGGGTTGCAGAAGAAAAGATTACCAATGTTTTTGTATGGAACTTGTTGTCACAGAGGTACAAGTAACAATGGTTCCAGTGTAGAGAAGAGAACATGCCCGTTGGTAGAGAGATACCTTGTTGTTGTAAAGCTTCAACCTTTGTCGAGCACAAGTAATGACAAGTTCACAAAACGCTCTTACAACTCATGTCAAGTGGAATATACAATTGCAAATCACAGCTACACTACAAAGACCAGTTTCTTGAATCTAATCCATTCTTCAAATCCAAGAGTATACGCAAAAAGGAAAGACATTGACTGACTCTGTTTCATCATGTGTGAGCTGATTGTGAAGATAATATTCTTGAATGGTTATGCTCACCTTCGTAAGTCACAATTAACATCGAAGTTTCATCTATACATCGCTCCACATGCTTCCTTGCTGGACAACCTCTCACACTGCTGCATTTATAGTATCCCCTGGCAAAATGAAAGAAACTATATCAAACAAACACACTTAAGAGGAACCTTAAACCAAAAAAAAGGATGAATGTATATATACCGTGGATGCGGGGAGCCCTTGATAGGTTTCTGTCCATACTTCCTCCATGAATACTCATCTGGAGGAATATCTGCAATCTTGTTGCTGATTGCAGGCACCTTGATGGATCTTTTCACCCTAAGTTTCCTGTAAATAAACTCTAAACCATTACAAAACAGTTAACAACATGTCACATTGAAAGAGACAAACCTTTTCTTGGAACAATGACATTTGCTTCGACTTCCGCATTTCAAACTACCTGAGCACATCTTCCTGGATAATCCAGTTAACTGGAACGAGTTTCTATCGTAGTCCACCACAGTAGTATCCATACTAAGAGATGATACAAATGATCTTGATCCGTTTGATACACTAGGGGTATAGCAACTACTACCAGATCCATCAAACGCCAGGTTTACACCGCTACTGCTCCTAGAGTAAGCTATTTGCTGGTGGTTGTGGATTAACTGATAAGGAGCTCGAAAGGGCGGTGGCTTTAACTCAAGGAACGACTTCTCTACACACATTTTGTGGCTAAGTGGGTGACCCAATTGGTATCTTGGATCAATATCATCATAAGAAACAGAAGCTGGAACCATCTGAAGAGGCTCTGGTGCAAGAACTTGAGTGTAATCACTACTCACATCATTACCACAGCAAATAGGGCTCTGCAAGAAGATATGTTGAGGAAAAGATGGCCTAAACTTGTTGTTGTTGGTTCTTCTAAACTTTCCATGACCTGACCCTTTGGTTAAAAGAGAGGCTACTCTCTTGAACTTGGAAAGTACTTCTCTTGTTTCAACCATGAGAGATTTGAAATCACTATTGGTTTGCTGCTGTGACAAGAGATTCAAGACTCCATGACAACTTTCTATAGCTAGTTTGCTAGCAGCTTCAACTTCCTCCATTTCTTATTTTTTCCTTTTACCCAAGCTTAAGATAATAGAACAAGAAAAACCTAATTCATAAACTCACAAAACTAGTTTTAAACACCAAAATCTAACTAGAGAGCCAAGAGAATCATATATCAAACCTAGATGGAGTTTACAACCTGTAACAAAAGATCCTAAAATTCGAAATCCTAATGAGTCTAAACCGATAAGACATGTAAAAGAGTGTAACATTTAAAGCTAATTAGATCAAGAACTTAACACCTAAATACCCTTAGACAGGATTTCAAATAGATGGAAAAACAGGCCAGGCCCTTTCAAGGTGTAAAAGTGAAATAGGGAGGGAGCGGAGCTTCGTTACGGTAGACTTGGATGATCACCATAAGTTCCTTCCTCAAATGGCTGAAACTTTCCAAATCACTTCACATGAAGAGCACTGAGTGAAAAGATGAGAGATCTTTTGTCTATACCCTGAAGGATAAAGTTAGCTCATAAGAATCCATGAAACTTAACAAGAAAAATGATAACCTTTTAGGACAGACAGAAGATAGAATTAGCTAATGGGGATTAGGATAAAATAAAAGATAAAAGTCTGTTTCTGTTTGTTGGTTTGTGTAAGAAAGAGAGATAGAGATGTGTTGAGAAAAAGTGTCAAAGGTTATGACTTTTGCTTTTCTACACTTTGTGGGTGGAGGAAGAGTTTAAACTTTTCTTTTTTACTTAAAAATTCTCCCACTACCACCACTTCCACCTCCACCTCAACCATTACAAAATTTTAATATTACAAAAGCTAAAGTTGTGTGAAAAATGTTATATAATTACAGTAAAGACATTAGAACAGAGAGGTGGTCGTCGCAGTCTCAGAGGAGAGAAAAAAAAAGAAACAGAGCCCTCTGTTTCACACCTGCTTTTTTTTTTTCATTTTAAATTGAAAACTAAGACAAAGTAACGGTACAAAATTCAACACGTCTCCCTAGCACATTGTTCCACGATTGTTAACTGATTCTAATTTTTTGTTTTTGTTTTTTCTTGTTCTTGTTTTGTGCTCATCACAGTGATAAGTCTAGTAGTAAACACTGTTAGTCAAATGATTAGGAGTTAAAGAACAAAAAATCTTATCGCATATGATGTTTTTACAAGAAAAATTGGATGGGTAATGTTTTATCAAGATTCCTGATAACTTTTATTCAAAAATGGCAATCAAATACGTCAATACTAAACCTTTATGGTATCACATAACAGGTTAATATTCCACAACTCTTCATGGGAACAACAAATAAAGAGAGAGAAAGAAAATAAATGCAGCTTGAGTAGACAGAACATCTTAATATATTCCTCTCATTAGAGAATACATGGATGAAATGATTACCAGAACAAACTATGTTTAGCATATTGGTTAGTAAATATTAAAAAAAAAAAGACTTGTTTTCCTTTGACTAATCCAACATGAATTCATTTTATTTATATATAGAAACTCATAAACCATACTGTTTCGAATTTTTGACTTGATTGAGATAGACTAAGACAATGTCTAAAACTCATTTTGTTGGTATGGTCATTGATCTAAACAAAGAAGATCCTAATTTAAACAATGGAGGAAAATAGCTTTTGGACTCTATCCATTACATAGATCAATGGTGGAAACTAACTTGCTATCATCCATTAAAAGCACCTTCAGTCTCCTCAAAGTTTATCTGGTCGGGTTGGGCAAAACCTACCAAGAAAAGGGCATAAAAAGAAAAGACACATCTGATCAACCCGACCCACTTTAACCTCTTTGTTGGCCGCGTAACCTGTTCGTACGCGGCCATCTCACAAAGAACATACATTAACAAACCCTCCCACAAGATTCAATATCTTAGAAGCTTTTGAACCAAGAACTAGTTTGCAGACACAAGCCACATCTTCATAACACATTAGAAAGATGGTGACAAGAATAGAAAACCTTACATTGTCAGCCTCAACACCTGCACTTCGAGAGGTCAAAACAGCAGCAACAACGCCAGTAGCCTCACAGAAACCAAAACAACGGTTAACGAAACAACTATCTATGTGCGAGACACCAAGAGACGTTGCTTGGGAAAGAAGAAAACGTCAAATGATAATGATTCAGGAGAAAAAGATGCTTCATAAAGACGTTTCAGACAACCTTAGTGAACAGAAAAAACTAACCGATGAGGATTTAAACGAGCTTAAAGGATCTATTGAGTTAGGTTTTGGTTTCAATGAAGAAGCAGGACAAAAGCTTTGTCATACGTTACCAGCTCTTGATCTTTACTTTGCAGTGAATCGTAAGATGTCTCCTCTGCCTTCACCTAGGAGCAGCCGTAGCAGTAGTGCATGTGCATCAGCTTTCTCGATGAGTATACCTTGTAGCCCGAAGCAATCTGATTCAGAATCATTGAAGATCGTGTGTCCAGGTAAAAAAAGAAAGTTTAAAACGTTTATGATTTAAAGTCATGCATGAAACTGAGTGTTGTGTTTTGTGTATGTTTCTGGCAGGGGACAATCCTCAACAAGTGAAGCAGAGATTGAGGCATTGGGCACAAGCAGTTGCATGTTCTGTAATGCAGACGTATTGATAAAGTGTATGTGTGATTGTAAGCTTCAGTCACTCAGATTTTTCTTTTGAGAGTTAGGAAGTAAAAGAATCCTTTAATGACTGTGTGTATATACTTAATTTGTGTAAAGGGAACAAAAGATAAGAAACAATAAAGACTTTCTTGTTCATTAACTGTATTATACCAAAAAATTTCATTATGGTCTCAATTGGATTGTATATTAATAAAATGAGAAATTCTTTTGATCTTTTGAGCCAATCTGCATCTAACGATGAACATGTGTAAATCTTTATTAATATTTTGAAAACCACCAAGAACAACACAAAACATATCACTTCGACGTTAGAGGCCTCTTATTATGTGTTGACCCATTTAGAAACAAAAGTTCATCACACCAGTTTAAAAAACGGACTATATTTTATTATTATCTTTTAAACAAAAAAAATCCTGCTTCTATATGGTACCTTCAAATTCATTAACACACCAACACTGATATCTTTAAATTTTCATATGACATGTTATAAACGAGAGGGATAAATTAATCTTTTTATATATATTATTGTTTAAGAAAATCTCTTAGAAGCAGAATTCAAGATTAGTAAACAAAAAAAAGAATTTGAGATTTTTTTTTGTGGATTTTTTGTGATATTTATAATTAAAATTTTAGGTGTCAAAATGAGTTAGTTCGTTCAACTCAACTCATAGTGAATATGAAAGTTAAATTTAATAATAATTTACATGAATCATTCACGATTAATATAAAAATAAAAATTTAAAAATAATTTAAAATAAAATATAGAATAAAATAATTTTCATAATATAACCTAAAATTTAAAGATATATATGGTAACTCGTTAGCCGTAGGGTTACCGTCCGACTATCGCCTGGCGTAATTCCAAACATAGATTTACCCATAAAATATACTCCTCGTTTTTGCGCAATAGTTTAAGCTTTAAACTATGATATTGCATTCTTGCCTGGTTATATATCCAGTTCATAGTTTGACGTAATCTCTTTTTTCTTTCAAGTGGAGGCCATGTGACATACATATATATTGAACCCAAAATCACTTATTATGAACTATCGAATACAGAGTTGAAAGTTACAGAGTTCTAAGTTAATGGTTTGATCAAAAAGATCTTTTTTATATAAGTTATAAAGCTTATTGATCTTATAACCTAATTCACTTTCCCATTACTTGTTCTGTAACCTAATTCTCTTGTTAATTTGTCTCAGCTTTTTTTTGTTTGTAAGCAGCTATTTTGAAACAGCTCTTTGGGCAAACTTATCTGTTGAACTAATTCTACAAATAAATAAACATATCTGTTTAGTTTTACAACCAAGTCACTATTTGTTCTTGGTGTATTAATCTATAATAATATAAAATTATCAAGAAATTAGAAAAAAAAATTATCAAGAAATTAGATAAAGGAAATATCATAGTTGTCACCTACTATTGTTTATTGAGGCGATGGATGACAGCGTATAGCATCAATAATTCATTAAAATACTGTCCCCCAACAACTCTACATTATCGGATTATCCACATGCTCTTGCCCCGTCCACTATCACACATTACCTTGATCTATTTTAAATTTTTCAGATGTGGTTCAACCAAAAAAATACCAAAAATGATCAATGTAATATTCAATAACGTCAATAAATTAGGTGATCGTAGAAACTAAAAATTCATTGTAAATTTTTTCAAAAAATAAATCTTAAGGTAATTATTCATTGCTATGATTTTAAAAAAAGGTGTTGCTTGATGAATTGTGGTACTAACATAAATATATAGTAATTGAAAATTTTAGTAGCCAAATATCATACACATGAGAATAATATGATAAACTATTAAAATTAATTAGTTGGTTCTACGACCGTTAAGTTTTTTTTTCATGTCATTTAACGATCCGTTTAATTGAAACAAATAAAAAAGGGAGTAGAAAGATGGTCCAAAATAAAATAATACTGAGTTTACAGTCGAAAAAAAACAAATAAAGAAATACACTAAACGTGAATGATAATTTATCACATAAAAGTAGCACATTAAGATGTCTTAGGGATATACCTTATAGACAATACAGTAATGCGTAAAAACAAAAGTTGTTCAAAAAGGAAATATATAGATGCCGCCACCAAATAAAAATATACATATTTATATATGTATATAATATAATACATATAGCAAAAAGGGTTTAAATTTATAAATTACTATTTATGAATATTCTACGCAAACTCCCTGCTCGTAACAGTAGTTTCGAGCCGGTTTGGCTTTCTCAGTTTGAGATATCCAACCGGATCGAACCGGTCTTTTCCTTTAGAGCTCTCAGCTTCTGTTCTTGCACTTTTCTAACGCCCTTGGAGCTGCAATCAATCGATATATTTTAGTATTAACAAAAAATGCATAAAATTACGCAAATCAATTTTGAATAACAAATAAATACTAACCAAGTCCGATTGCTTCTGATCCCTTCATTATTCTTATGCGTTTGCATGAATCAACAAACATCCTATAAAAAAAACAATCCAAATGAAAGTAAATAAATTATTTGTGTCTAGTTGCAGCAAAATACTAAATTATATAAATATATAAAATTTGCTTTTATTTCAATATTTTTATAGATAATACTCACTCCCACGGTACGTCTCCTACAAGCATCCAGTCTCCATCTTTATCTTCATAAGTTGGAACGTAGTCTGATCCATTCAAAAGATCGATCAATTTACTCTCGTTCATAAAATCTTTCATCCCTTGTGGTCCATAGTTGCCTGAAAATAATTACCATGTATTTAAATAAATAGTTTTTAATATATATTTTGTATATATAGTCCTTTTATATTATCTTTACCTATGGTGAAAGAGCTGAACATTTTGCTTAATGCGTCGGAGAGATCTTGGTAAGTTTTGTAGAGTTTCAAATCAATTTTTCTAAGGTACGGTGCACCGTCCATGCTAACCTTCACGTAAGCTGCAGTAGCACCAACGGAGGCAGAGGAGGTGGCTCCGTTGCTGCCACATGTCTTTTCAGTTCCTTCGGCGGCATCTCCGGTGGTTGGCTTTTGGCCGGACATGACGTTCTTCCGGAAAGATCGTACCGGCGGCCATCCCACAACTTGTGCCCTGATATTCCGTAAATATAATTTATTTGTTAATTTAAAATTATATTAATCAGCGTATTTTATAAAAATTAGTTTGTAAAATCATCTAGTTGCTTAACACGTGTTGGATGTTAGGTGGATGTAGTTGTCCAAATATTAATTTAATTTCAATCTTTTTTACGTAGATAAAGTAAAAGATTCCTTATGTTTTGTATTTTTCTTTATTCGTCCCGACCAAACCTTCAAACAAAACACTCATTAACCTAGCTATATTTATTAATCACATATAAAATAAACTTATGTAAAACTGTTGAAAATATGGAGCAAAACGAAAACAAATCACAGATCTCATGAATATTATATGCATAACTACTCTCTAAATAACCTATTCAATCATCGTGTTAAAGCATATCCATTTCTTAGCTAAACCATAAGCTGCTCGTATTATCTATTTTCGAATCTGTTCACAGATAATCTAATTATTTATATACGTTAATTTATAGAGATTAAAATTTAGTTTCTTACTTGGCTGGTGGTTTAACGACCTTCTCCTTCATATTGTCTAAACCAACTCCGGAAACCGAATCCATAGCCGTAGATGAAAGATTCAGTTTGAGATCAACGGTCTCAGAAAATCCTCGTTTCCCATTGTTTTTCATGGTCATGTCTCCTCCGTGACTGCCACCCGGCAGCCCTAACCTCAGCTCGGTCGCCTCAAAATTGATCATCTTGTTTGATAAATGATTAGCAACAACAAGTAATAAACTAGGTGATCAGAAAACGAGTAAGAGAACAAAGATTGTCTTGTTTTTTTTAGGGTTTTTAGTTCTCTCTTCTTCTTTTTTAACTAAAACGTTTGAAGAGAGAGAGAGAGAAGGATGTGAAATGTGTTTGGAACAAAGGGCTAAATATTGGATCGTGTGTGGTATAAAATATATATCGAATTCATTTGTTATTTGAACGGGTGAGATGCTGCCACGTGAATGCTGGGATTGGTTGGACCGTAAAGAGTGTTGTCGAGAGAGAAAGATGTCATGAATGGCGTCACCTTTCTATGAATAATTGTGGACAATGGCCAAGTTGGCGCAGTTTTTCATCTTTCTGTTCCAAATATATTATTATTTTATACTTTTAAATTTAGTTGATCCGTATTAAATTATACATTTACTTTAAAAATTCAATCAATCTTATTAAAACAACACAGAAGAAAACCAATATTATTAACAAAAGAGGGTTTTGTCGGAAATTAATTTTATTTAGTAGAATTAAAATTGAAATAAAATGACAGCTAAGACAAGATGGGACCCATAGATGGGAAAGTTGTCAGCTTCAAACATGTGTTTTGATTCCATGGATTCGTTGTCCTTCTTATGCTGGGGTCCGCCATTCACAAGTGATATGCTTGCTTTTTAAAAATATTATTTTTATTTATTTTAATAATTTCTGATATAATAATGCAGCCAGAAATAATTGAAATCAATAAATATAAGTTTAATTTTAAATAAAATAAAGTCCTGGTCTGCCATAGCGTTTTCGTGCTATGCTTCCCCCATGTGCATCTGTCTTGTTTGTAATTTATGGACTATTGTGAAGTCAAAAGAAAACTAGGGATTAAGGGTAATTTTTTTTGGTTAAAGGATTAAGGGTAATATTATTCATGTAATGTGAATATTCCTTTACCGGTTTCAGATGTGCACCATGTAATAAGCAAACATTCCTTCTAATGCTATATTAACCATGAATAACTCAACAGTACAATTGGTTAGACAGTTGACGTGGAATTTTTTATGAAAATCACAGAACAAAGACGTAGCAAATTGAAGGAAATGACATCAAGAAACCTGTTTATACGAGGCATATGTGTTTCAAAACGAGGCATATGTCTATGAACCAATTTTTTGAGAGAGAACGAAAGCTTTACAACATTTTCTTAGGGAAACATATACAATCTCTTTAATCTTCACTGGTTTAAGGATTAGTCGATAAAACACTTCAGCTTCTCATCAGCCATTTATTAGTCATCATCTTCTCGCAACCATTTGCATACGGTAATTTGATAGTAGTATTACATAGGCTTCTTTGCAGTTTTAGAGTAGAAAAGGTTTTAAATGTGCATATATGTATATGTACACATCACATTTGATTCTTGATAAATTTAAAATAAAAGATGTAGTCATGTTTTACCACCGCAGTTCAATTTGTATTTTCGAATATGTATTAACGCTAATGCGTAAACAAAAATGCACGGCCATAATGAGAAAAATAATTTCTTCAAAATCATATAGAAAGCAATTAATTCGAAGTTTTAAAACTATTTAATTTTCTAAAAAGGTCAACCATGTGATAAGGTGAAACATGTCACACCCATGTCGTCAGTTTTTCGGGTTATAATTAGCATATTCAAGAAGGAACACAATAATGTTAGCTTAATTATAAACCGATTTATCCTTGCTAATTATAAAAGCATAATGATCATCAACATCATTTACTGCTAAACATCATCATGCCCAAACATGATTACGATGGAAGAATCTGACCTAAAAATTGAAAGTCAAGTTGACAATGACTTCATCTTGATCTAGAGGGAACGTATATACCCACACATGTATATATGTACGTGTGAATATTATTAGATGTAAAAAGTAACTTTATTAAGAAAAATACTCCCAACATACCATTTTTATGAATATTACGAAAATTAAAATGAAATAAAAAATAATTTTTCCACACGAACACTTCAATAATTATATAGTACAAAATATTCTGGTTTTTAAGCTTGTTTAGAAATAAATTTACTTTTACATTTATTTGTTAATAACATGTAGAATCATTTGAATCCGGATACTCATTAGTCTTTTAAAATTAGCTCTAATTTACTCGATTTAGATTACACTCTACTAATAAATGATCGAATACGTAATAAATCAGGATAGATAAAACGTTTGTATATGATAGACATTTTTTCTACGAGAAATACATATATTGAGAACTATGTTAATTAAAATTAATCCAATATTATTGCAAGTTAGCACAATAGTAGTATTTTAGTATTTTTTTCAGATTATTTAGTGAGAAGGAGTCGTAAATTACAAACTATGCAACGATATGCTCATGAAACACTAAAACATTATGAATCGCAAATATAAACTCCACATACCCGTGATTTTGTCAAATGCTAGATTAAATTTTCATTTGCTTATAGCTGATTTAAACCGATAGTTGCAAAAAACGTTACTGTTTGTATATCCTTCTCCCTCGCATTAATTCCTGTAAAGGTGAGGTCGAGGAAATAAACGGGTCCACGTTGGCAGAACAACACCAAACCCTAGATAAAGATAGAGATGCACCCTCGTGTGGGCTGGACCCATTGAGAAATCATGTTTGGTGTTTCACCTATCCAATAACATTACAGGTTCACCCGTGTGTCTTCTGTATGTGTTTTAAATGCATGAACTATGGATAATGTGGATAGTGAATGCCTCTGATCGCATTGACGCCGCAACATCTTCTCATCCTAACCGCGAACTCTTATAGTTTTTATGTTTGTCATAAAGAAACTAAATGAAGTTTGTCAGTCAATTATCTGTTTTCAAATCTTTTAGTGGGTTTTGTTTGTTTCATATTATTTGATATGTTATAATTTTAAAATGAGAATTTATATCATTTCCTTCTCTACATTTTTGTTCGTTATTTAGTTTAAAGTAAATATAATTTACTAGTTTTTTTTTTGGCATTTCAACAACTATACTCTGGATGGAAAGCAACAGAAGAAGTATTAATTCAAATTAACTTTAGTCTCTGTCGGAGACATCAAAGTTACTTCTTTCGGAAACTAAAAGTCCATTGTTTGAACTTTGAAATAGAATATAAAACATAATTTTTACAAAAAGCAACAACACAACAAAATACATTAAGCAAATTATTTGCTTTTGAAAAAAAAGAGATTAATACTCTTTTCAAAAAAAAGAAAGAAAGAACAGATTACTACTTCATAAACTTGAGTTTAGTTGGTCTGACTCTTCATATGCATTGTATCAAGTATTAATTTGCTTTGAAAAGAGATTACAAAGGATATGGAATTGACAACCAGGAAATAGATATACAGAAGTGTCACATTTAATATATTGTTAGCTTCTAAATGAGGTGAAAACAATATTGGTCATGCAGTATAAATTTATTTTGGAAATAGTTTCTGAATATTTGACAAAACAACCCAGTGTTATGTTCTAGCGTAGAAGATGGAGATAAGTACTTTATCTAAATTATAAGGCTTTAGTTTGAAGTTTTAGTTAAAGCCCTAGGATGTGGTTCTTGAACTCCGTTCGCTGAACTATTTTAGATGACTGAATTTGATTTGAAGAAAGAAAAAGAAAAGTGGCAAGAAGAATAATGTCCATGGTTTATATCATTTGCGCTTTAACTATATCTTCTAATGTTGAATCAAATGAATGCGGTATTTCATAATACTGGTCCTAACTAAATCCAATAGTCTTAAGTCCGGACGAAGTAACTAACAAGATTACAAATAAAGAGTGGTACGAGAATAGTTATGCTTTATCCATGGTTTAGAACCGACTCAATTTTACAACTCCGTTTGAAAAAATCAACATATAATTAATGTATTCTCAATTGTTATTAAAATTTAATATTTCATAATCAATGTTTAACTATCACTATTTACTTAGTTTTCTTAAGAAAAAATATAAAAAAAAATATTTTAGCTTTTATATACTACTCTTAATTAGCTATATATATAAATTTGGAACTTTTACTATATAAATAAAAGAGAATATGTTTATATGTAGAACATAGAACATATTTATATATTTATTCTTTATTTTTCTAATTAATAAAAGAAAATATAGAACATATTATATGTAGAAATGTCTATTTCAAGTCTATATAGTGTAAATATATAATTATATATTAAGAGAAACAGAAATCTTAATTTGACTGGTTGAACTGGTCTGACCACTCAATCAGTAGCTATATCGAGTTGATATCTGGTCCGGTTTTCAAAACATTAGCTTTATCTTATTTCTTTTATGCTTGCCATTTGTTATATTGCCAATTGTTAGTGTTTTAGCTCTTACAAATGTGTGAGTTTTCCATTTTATAAACAAAAAGTAACGTTTTTGACGTCCAATATCCGCGGTTCCATGTTCCAATTCTTCTCAGACGACCCGTTTGGTATGTAGATTTTTTTTTTTTTGTAACCAAACGATTATATTAAAACTAAAATAGGTTTAAGTGATTACATATGGAACTATTCTCAACGGTAACAAGATAGTAACTGGAGGGATCTTCGACGGTTTAACGAACACAATAAACCAAAACAAAACAGCATAACAAGAGACAACAAAGTTAACAACAACATGAGAACCGTGGGAAATCATCTTAATGACTAATATCAAGCAGATAACTATCAATGTTTGATTTGTGACTCACTGGAAAGATGTATCACCTAAGTTTATATATAGAAGTAACAGATTAGTATTATCTCAGTATATGGAATGTATATCTTCCAGTGACACAAGTATCAGCTGTAATATTTACTGAGATGTATCTTAAAATAAGATTACTCACTATAAATACCCTCTTCATACCAATTAGCACAACACACCATTAGCTATATTCTTTTACACATTTAATCTCCACACAAATCATGAGCAATCTAAAAGGAACAAGCAGGGTTATGGTCGTTGCAATACTCGTTGCAGCATGTGTGTTAATGATTAGCAACATAGCGTCTGGAAGATTTATTAGATATCAACCAATACATCGTGGCGATGCTCCTCGTGGCTGTGATCCTAAATACCCTGCCGCATGTAAACCCCCAAAACCAGTAAACCCGTACCATCCGGGATGCAGTAGCGTGGCAAAATGTAGAGATGTCCCGCCAGTTGCTTGAATAATCAATAGATTCATGTAACTGCATCTATGAGCAGGGGCGAAGGTACGTGGGCAAAGGGTGGGGCAGTTGTCCACCATGGTTTTTAAAATTTCGATGTATTTTTAAAAAGTTTTAGTAAATGCCCCTGTGTATATACACTACTTTTTATGTTTGTCCCGGATTAAAATAACTTTTAGATTTGTTATTGTTTATGAGAGATAAAAATTTATAATCTATGGGTTTTGCGTTTGTCACTTCAGTCTATACAACATGTCTACTGTTGATGAAAATGAATGAACTGATGACAGAACTGAACATGAGATTGTGGGAGCCCTATACGAAACAAAATATTTATTATTATTCATAAATTTTACAAAAAATAGAAAAAATAGTTTCATAGAATAAAATTTATTCAAATCTCAATCAAAAATCATAGATGCATATATATATATATATTAAAAAATTAGGGGTCCCACAAAGTAGAGAGCTCCATTCAAATGTTTCAAAAGAATATGTACAAGTCCAGTTCTCACTGATGATAAATGTTAATCTTTTCAGTTCAAAAAAAAAGATAAATGTTAATCTTCATTGTCATATAGATTGCATAAACTACAAAGATTTTTTATTTCAGTTTTTCTTAATAAATAGCCTAGATGTAGCTTGGTTTATTGGTTATGTGAACACTATTTTTCTAAAATCGTTTTAGATCAATTTTTTAAAAATTCATTTCATTTAAGTTCAGTTTGCTGACGGACGTCTGGTCTCCGCCTAAACCGATTTTTTGAACAATGGTTTCAATTCTAAGAATATGTAATTAAACTTTAGTTTAGACAATAAAAATCCAACATTTTTTTTGAAAGATGGTGGTGAATAGTAGTAGTAATTTTACTATATTGTGACTTACTGTTTACGTGAAATAAGTGGGACCCATACAGAAAATAGATTTTCTTGTTTTGTTTAAATTCCATAAAAAATCGTTTTTCTTTTCTTTTCATCTTCTTCAATCTAAACCCTTTCTCTCTCTCCTGTCCGAATCAAATCCGGTTGCTGCAAAAGGTAAGAGCTTTGAGCGATTCGTCGAGGAGCAGCGAAGGGTGACAAACCCTAATTTCGAAATACGTGAATCACTCAAAGTTTCTGAATCGGACGGTGGAGATTTTGACTCTTTGTCCGCGATGGCGGAATTAGGGCAACAGACGGTGGACTTCTCCGCTCTGGTTGGTCGAGCAGCGGAGGAATCGTTCCTATCTCTCACGGAACTCGTTGAAAAGGCTAAGTCCTCGGAGCTTTCTGATACTGATAAGAAGCTTAGCCTCCTCAAGTATGTCGTCAAGACTCAGCAACGGATGCTTCGGCTCAATGCGCTCGCCAAGTGGTGTAAACAGGTTTGTCTTTGCAAAAAGTTTATTTCTTTACCGTTTTTGAGAGGGGTTTGATGTTAAAGTTCGAAGCTTTCTTGAATTGTTAGATACGATGCACGATTAGGCTATTGTTTAGTCCGTTTGGAGTTGTGTCATGGGATGATTTACAGACTGGGAATGAAGTTGAAAGCCACACTTGTGTGACTTTGATGGGGTTTTTGTTGTTATTTGTCTGCTAAAGCTTGTATTGTTCTCTACAAGTTATTTATGGGGCAAGACCATTCATTGCTGCTCAAACATGTGTTTGTCATTGCCACTGTATGAAGTTATGTGTTTTGATTAGTCTGGCACTTTAAGCAGCTTAAGTGTTTGCTAAAGTTTCAGCTTTTTGTTACTTCTTGGAAGAACTAAAATAAAGAATCAAACTCGGTTGAGTTCAGTTTTTGTATAATCATCATCACTGCACTGTTTTGGATACGGATTGCATTAGAACTAGGTTATTTGTTTTCATTGGTGGATCTGGTTAGGAAATGTTAGGCTATCTTTAATTAGTGTAGTCTCTAGGTTTGTTAAATTCCTCTCTGGTGTCTTTGTGAAACTCGCAGGCAGCTAACTTTAGATCAACGTTCCATAATTTTCCATATGTTATTGATGCTTGTTTGTGCTTACTATCTTTACGGAGCAAGTAATCAGAAATTTACTAAGCCGCTTATTCACCTTTGGATATACCTTCATTGGCTGCAGGTTCCTTTAATAAATCGCTTGCAGGACGTGGGGAGCACATTATCAGCGCATGATATATGCTTTACACAAGCTGCGGATTCACTGTTTTTTATGCATGAAGGTCTACAGCAAGCTCGTGCTCCTGTCTATGATGTTCCCTCTGCTATTGAGGTTTTGCTGACAGGTTCTTATCAGCGCCTGCCAAAGTGTATAGATGATGTGGGGATGCAGTGCTCTTTGGATGAGCATCAACAGAAACCAGCACTAAGAAAGCTGGAGGCACTTGTACGTTCCAAACTACTTGAAATCACACTTCCAAAAGAAATAACAGAGGTGAAAGTCTCTAAAGGTACAGTAACCTTATCCGTCGAGGGGGAGTTTAAGGTTCTTGTTACTCTTGGTTACCGAGGACACCTATCCATGTGGAGGATATTGCATTTGGATCTGCTTGTTGGTGAAAGAAGTGGCCCAATTAAACTCGAAGTTACAAGACGGCATATCCTTGGTGATGATTTAGAGCGTCGAATGTCAGTGGCAGAAAATCCATTCACAATATTATATGCGTTGCTCCATGAGCTTTGCGTTGCCATTGTCATGGACACTGTCATAAGGCAGGTCCGAACTCTTCTTCATGGGAGATGGAAAGATGCGATTCGGTTCGACTTAATTTCGGATACTGGCACCACACCAGCAAACCAAGAAGGAGAGGCAGATTCTGTTAGTCTTAAAACACCAGGAGTGAAACTAACGTACTGGTCAGATTCTGATAAAAGTTCTGGTCCGTTCATTAAAATTGAACCAGGGTCAGATCTCCAGATTAAGTGTTCTCACAGCACATTCGTTATTGACCCACTAACTGGCAAGGAAGCTGAGTTTTCTCTGAACCAGAGCTGCATTGACGTGGAGAAGCTTCTGCTTAAAGCTATATGCTGTAACAGATATACCCGTCTTCTCGAAATTCAGAAAGAGCTTTTGAGGAATGGCCGTATTTGTCGAGCTCCCAGTGATGTCATCCTGCAGGCCTTCCTGGATGAGCCTGGTAGTGAGGTAAATATTGTAAGAGTGGGTTTATCTTAATCTAGGATATTTTGTTCCTTGAAGTTTTAAGAGTTTCCCCAGTTAGAATGCTTACACTAGTTGGGCATTAAGCATGTCACCCATATGTCAGTAGTCTGATTTCTGGTTTCTGACATGTACCCCGTTTGCTTATCACTGTACTTCAGACAAATGCCTTGCTAATTTGTCCATGACTTTAGGCTAGAGAACATGAGATTAAGCATCAACTGGGTGCATAAATTTCAGAGATGGTGGAACCTAGGTTTTTGACACAATTGTAGTTGTTAAGAATAGTGATTTTCCGCACATGGCCTGTTCTTTTAGCTGTGGAGTCAGTGTAGTTCTGGCCATATTTCTCTTGCTGTTGGTATCCTCAATATTTATTTTAATTGAATTTAATTGGGTCATTTTTCCTTCCTACTTCTTTTAGGGAGGTAACATGATAGATTCTAAGCAGCAAATTGAGCCAGAGGTATTACGTGTCCGAGCCTATGGATCATCATTTTTCACGCTCGGGATCAATATAAGGTATAATATTTGCTTTTATATATCTATATATACACATATATTTAGTGAGAGAGGGATATATATATATCATCTTAGCCTAGCATTTTTTCATTTTGTATTAATGATTGCAGGACCGGTAAGTTTCTTCTGCAGTCATCCAAGAGTGTCTTGACCCCCTCCATCTTGGATGAATTTGAAGATGCGTTAAATCAAGGAAGTATATCTGCAGTTGATGCCTTTATCAACTTGAGAAGCAAAAGCATCTTGCATTTTTTTGCCGCCATTGGCAAATTTTTGGGTCTTGAGGTAAAAATTGTGTACTTGTTCATGTTCAATTTTGGAGCTGGAAGTGTTGATTTTTTTATATTCTTTTTTAATGCAGGTCTACGAACATGGTTTTGGTATAAACAAAGCCCCCAAAAACCTCTCTGATGGGTCAAGCATTCTGGCTTTGGGATTCCCGGACTGTGAAAGCTCTCACCTCTTGCTCATGGAACTCGAAAAGGACTTCACGCCATTGTTTAAATTAGTGGAAACTCAAACGGATGGTTCTGGAAAACCTCAGTTTCTCAATGACCTGAGCAATGTTTTGCGGGTTAAGAAAATTGACATTGGGCAGATACGGAGTCTTGAAGATGATCTTAACTTGATTACATCCGATGTAGCTAGATTTGTATCTTCATTCTCAGATGCTGAGAGCATAAATCAAGCATCTGGACACCGTCATCCTGGACTAATTGAAGAATCTTTGGCAGAAATGAGTGGAGGCCAATTGAGTTTCTCTAGCATAGTAGATGAAGTGTTTGGACAGCAGAAAGTGACATCTGCTCTTGCTTCAAGTGATGGCCTCGGAAAAGCTCCATTGTTGACTAGCTATCAATCGGATTCCTTCTACAGTATGCACGGCCCTTTAGAACCTAGCTCTTTTAATTTGTTGTCATCTCCCCCTGGGTCAGCTATGAAGAAGATAGCTAGCTCTAACGCTAACAAGGAGTTGTCCATGATATTGTCTCCATCCCTAACTGCTGGGAACGGCGTCTCTGAGTCAGGCAGTAGACTGGCCAGTGAATCCTCGTTGTCACCTCTTCCCGTATGTAAGAACATTTCCATAGCCTTTTGTTATACATTTTTTTTTCCGATATTGAGATCCTAATTTCTTTTATTTGCTGCCCAAACAGCTGATCTTGCAATTACCTCTGATGGTCCTTTGTTGAGGAAAGACCAGAAGTTCCGGAAACGTTCAGCTTCAGATTTGCTAAGATTGATCCCATCTCTACAGGGAGTGGAAGGTGTTACTAATCCCAATAAGAGAAGTAAAACCTCTGAAATGGTGCAGAGTGAATTAGTGAAGAGTTGGAGCCCTGCATCACAAGCTCTATCTACTGCCGTGGTAACATCAACAAAAACTATTGGATGCAGCTATGCGGATCTACTAGGTGAAGCAAACAAAGGGAATGCACCTTCAAGCGTTTTTGTTTATGCTCTTCTCCATGTGGTTAGACATTCTTCGTTGTCCATAAAGCATGCCAAACTAACTAGTCAGATGGAGGCACTAGATATCCAATATGTTGAGGAAATGGGACTAAGAGATTCATTTTCAGATATATGGTTCCGGCTTCCATTCGCTCAAAATGATTCCTGGCAACATATATGCTTGCAGCTTGGTAGACCTGGAAGCATGTGTTGGGATGTGAAAATAAATGACCAACACTTCAGGGATCTCTGGGAACTTCAGAAAGGAAGTAAATCCACACCGTGGGGATCTGGAGTTCACATTGCGAATTCATCTGATGTTGATTCCCATATCCGTTATGACCCCGAAGGTGTTGTTCTGACCTATCAATCCGTGGAAGCCGATAGTATTAAGAAGCTTGTGGCTGACATACAGAGGCTTTCAAATGCTAGAAGGTTCTCCCTTGGTATGCGAAAACTACTTGGCATAAAGCCAGATGATAAAACAGAAGAGTGTGGGGCTAATGCCACTATTAAAGGACCTGCTGGAGGGAAAGGCAGTGGTGAGCCAGTTGATAGATGGAGGGCTTTCAAGATTGAGGCAGTAGGATTAACAAGCCTGTGGTTTAGCTTTGGTTCAGGCATTTTGGCTCGTTTTGTTGTCGAGTGGGAATCAGGTAAAGATGAATGCACCATGCACGTCTCTCCTGACCAACACTGGCCACATACTAAGGTGAGTTGTTCATGGGGATTATTTTTACTCTTAATGAGGTATGTATATATAAATTTCCTCATTTTTGGGTTATTCTTGTACAGTTCTTGGAGGACTTCATAAATGGTGCAGAGGTAGAATCTCTTCTGGATTGCATTCGCCTTACTGCTGGGCCTTTGACTGCGTTAGCTGCCGCTACTCGCCCTGCCCGAGCTAGTACTGCCACTGGTGTGCCTGTCGTACCTGCTACAACGACTTCAAGACAATCACATCAGATGCAACAAACTCAAGGAATCATTGCCCCTTCAACTTTAGCAGCTCCTAATGGCCAATCTGCCTCAGCAGGTTCAGGGAGTACTGTTGCTTCTCCTGCTCCAAGTCCACTTGGTGGAAATATCCATGGAGTTGCAATGCTAGCAGCTGCAGGGAGAAGCGGACCTGGAATCGTTCCAAGCTCTCTCTTACCCATTGATGTCTCTGTAGTACTCCGTGGACCCTATTGGATACGGATCATATACCGTAAACGTTTTGCAGTGGACATGAGATGCTTTGCTGGAGATCAAGTCTGGTTGCAACCAGCAACTCCACCCAAGGGAGGTGCTTCTATTGGAGGCTCCTTGCCGTGTCCCCAGTTCAGACCTTTCATCATGGAGCATGTTGCTCAAGAATTAAACGGTTTAGAACCGAATTTGACAGGTAGCCAAGGAGCAACAAATCCAAACAGTGCAAACCCAAGTGGTAGCAGAGTTAACTTTTCCCCTTCTAGTGCAATGTCAAGAGCCGTGATGAGTCGTGTAGGCAGTGTTGCTTCAGGATCTTTAGTGGTTGGCTCAGGATTGTCTGTACGTAGGCCACCAGGCAGTGGTGTGCCAGCACATGTAAGAGGCGAATTAAACACAGCAATTATCGGTTTAGGTGATGATGGTGGCTATGGTGGAGGATGGGTTCCTCTTGTGGCTCTTAAAAAAGTTCTGCGTGGTATCCTCAAATATCTTGGAGTACTTTGGCTGTTTGCTCAGTTACCAGATCTCTTACGAGAGATCTTAGGTTCACTCTTAAAGGAAAACGAAGGCGCTCTCTTGAATCTAGACCAAGAACAGCCAGCGTTACGCTTCTTTGTCGGGTAATCTAAACCATGAACATGGACAAATTATATCGTGTGTTTAAACATCAATCTGTTTTGTGCTATAACCTTAGTTGTTCTTTGTTCTGTAGTGGCTATGTATTTGCGGTGAGTGTCCATAGAGTTCAGCTTCTTCTTCAAGTCCTTAGCGTAAAGCGATTCCATCACCAGCAGCCACAGCAGCAAAACGGTTCACCAGCTGTTGCTCAAGAGGAATTAACCCAATCTGAGATTGGAGAAATCTGTGACTATTTCAGCAGACGTGTTGCATCAGAGCCTTACGATGCTTCAAGAGTTGCCTCGTTCATAACACTCCTCACAGTGCCCATTCCGGTCTTAAGGGAGTTTCTAAAACTGATAGCTTGGAAAAAAGGATTATCACAATCACAACAAGCTGGAGAAGTTGCTCCTGCGCAGAGACCTAGAATCGAGCTATGTCTAGAGAATCATTCCGGTGCAGTTGTAGAAAACAGTTGTGCAGCTAAAAGCAATATCCATTTCGACCGGCCTCAGAATACTGTTGACTTTGCT
The DNA here is from genome assembly GCA_905132885.1 of Moricandia moricandioides. Lineage (NCBI taxonomy): Eukaryota > Viridiplantae > Streptophyta > Magnoliopsida > Brassicales > Brassicaceae > Moricandia > Moricandia moricandioides. The sequence goes on from CAJHQQ010000085.1 coordinate 117,919, forward strand.
TTGACCGTGGTTCTTGATCCTGCGCACATACCTCACATCAACGCAGCTGGAGGAGCAGCATGGTTGCCGTACTGTGTATCGGTTAGGTTAAGGTATACCTTTGGGGAAAACCCTAGCGTGACGTTTCTTGGGATGGAAGGAAGCCATGGAGGTCGGGCTTGTTGGCAGCGTGTTGATGATTGGGAGAAATGTAAACAGAGAGTGAGCCGTACAGTGGAAGTCAACGGTTCTGCTGCAGGAGATTTGACTCAAGGCAAACTCAAACTGGTTGCAGATAGTGTCCAGAGAACATTGCATCTATGTCTGCAAGGTCTCAGAGAAGGCAATAATAATAACACTCTTCAAAAGGAATTTACCATATAGGGAGTTAAAACTTTTGTCAGTTTGTTGGCTTAATGTGTACATACAATCTTCTGGTTGTGAAATTTTGGTTGAATTTAGACATACCATAATCAAAAATTTGCTTGAAAAAGATTAATGCATTTTGATTACAAGATAGTATGAATCAAAAGTATCATCAGTAGCTAATTCATCTCTGTTCCAAAATTTGAACTCATTTCATCACACAGATGATGCAATATTCCTCTAATCTCAAGCCATCTTGGATGGTTCTGCTTCTCTGCAGCCACAAAGCTATGAACTCCCTCTACTCCTACTACACGACTGTATCCTGCAGCTTTCTTTACTCCACGACTCTCCATTGCTTCTCTTGTCTTATCTGAATATCCAAATCTTCTAGCGGCTGCATAGATATTGGACAGCAACACGTATCCACCTTCTTTTTCAGGCTCTAACTTAAGCAATTCCGTTAAAGCCATCTCTGCAGTTTCAACATCTTCTCTTTCCCGGCAAGCGCTTAAGATTGATCCCCACATTGACTGACTTGGTCTCATTGGCATCTTCTTTTGCACTATCTCTTTTGCTTCTTCTACTCTCCCCGCCCTACACAACAGATCCACAAGGCTTCCGTAATGCTCGGTTTCAGGGTCAAAGCCGAACTTCTCCTTCATGTGGTTGAAAACGTGTAGCCCTTCCTCCACGAGACCGCTATGGCTGCAAGCTGTTAGGACAGCGAGCAGAGTGACTTTGTTTGGCGTCACGCCTTCTTCTTGCATTTCTTCGAAGAGTTGCAGAGCTTGCTTGCCATTTCCATGGAAGGCAGTCCCAGTTATCATTGTTGTCCATAGCGTAACATCTTTTTCAGCAACTGTCTTGAAAACCATGAATGCCCGCTCGATGCTACCACATTTGCAGTACATATCCACCAGAGCCGAGCCAAGAAAGGCATCAATTTGCAATCCTAAGCGGATCATTAACCCATGTACCCATCTTCCTTGGCTAAGTTCTCCATTGTTTCCTGCACCACTTATCAAACTTACATAAGTGACGCGGTCTGGAACAACCTTCTCCACTATCAACATCTCATAGACCAACTCTCTCACGGCTCTTTGATCACATCCCTTCTTCGAATAACCCAAAAGCAGAGAATTCCAAGAGACGAGATCTCTTTTAGGCATCTGGTCAAAAACATCCCGAGCCGCTTCCATGTCCTCAAGCTTAACAAAGCCACCAACCATGGTGTTCCAAGAACACGTATCCTTCTTCGTCATCATAGCAAACGCTCTTTTCGCAAAACCAGAGTCTTTGCATTTGAAATACATATCTAAAAGAGCATTACACAGTATCAAATTCGATGAAGAACCAGGCTTCCTCCTCTCAATCCAACCATGAACTCCTTTCCCAAGCTTAACATCAGATAATCTACCACAACAAACAAGAAGACCCAACACTGCGTACTCGTCAGGCTCAATACCATCACCAACCATCTTATAATACAGCTTCAGTGCCTCTAAACAATACCCCTTCTTTGCATAACCAACAATCATAGCGTTAAAAGAACTAACATCTGGTTCACGCATTTCATCGAACACCTTCTCTGCATAACCCAAACATCCCAACTCCATATACAACTTCACCAGAGAATTCCACAGATAATTATCCCCTTCAGACAAAACCCCAGAAACAGTTACATGACAATGAATCTGCTTCACTTCCGACAGAAAGTTCGTTACTTTCATTAAGTACAGAAACGTTTGCCTGTCGGGACAAACACTGTGTCTTATCATAGACCCATACAGAGCAAAACATTCCTTCTTCGAGCTCGAAACAGCAGAGATCATCGTGTTGTAAACGAAAACATTTGGGTTTGGTGTTAAGTTACGAAACAGAAGCTTAGCTAAGTCGATGTTGTCTGGATACGTGATCGCTGAGAACAAGACAAGGCGGCTCATGGGAAACGTATCGCATATGAGGTTGACACGCATGATGTTTGCTAAGATCTGCTTGAATTGATGCCTGGAGTTGCATTTCTCGAGCAGAACAAGAGATGGGTGGTTAAGCTCGAGAGAGTGAAGAGGATCCCATGTTGTCGTCTTGCTTCTACGTTCGGTGGCAAACAACCGAGCTCCTCGACGCACCAACATAGAGCAGCAGAAACAGAACAGAAAGCTCTTGCCTTTGTAGGAATAATAGTTTGTCAGGTATATATCCGAAACCCGAAATACTAAATCCAAACCCGAATGGATACCTGAACGCTCAGTCGTATACAATCATATCATCTGAGATTAACAACATAGGTTTTGGTTTGCTGTGTAAAGGACAACATGAGATGTGTCACATGTTTATAGGTTACAAGTTTAGTTCTGATTCATTTGAATAATTAAAATCGATAACATAATCTGTTTGTTGTCTATCCTAATGACCAATTGTCTGAGAAGATCTCTGTAAAACATTAAGCAAAGGGAAAGTCCTATGCAATCTCTTGAACGAATACTCAGAAATGGCGTCGATTCGAACCAGATCATTTGCTAACTCCATAGCTTCAGCTCTATATCCAGCAAATCCAATCCCTTCAATAAGCATTGTATAAGTAGTTTCATTAGGCTTACAACCATTCTCCACCATTGATTCAAGAACATCTGTGGCGTCTTCGATCCTATGAGCTTTACAGTATCCCAAAAGAACAATGTTGTATGTAACAACCGATGGATGAAACTCACAGCTTCTCATATCAACCAACAACTCAAAAGCTTCATCAACCATTCCTTCTCTGCATAGACACGATATCATCGAGTTATAAGTGATCTCATCGGGGTCTACCCCTTGACTCAACATTTCTGATATCATTTGTAACGCCCTGATCTTATCTCCGCTACTCCACAACGCGCTGAACATCGTGTTGTAAGAGCTAGAGTTTGGTGAGCAACCTACTTCTCCTAGTTTCCCGAAGATCTCCAACGCTTGATCCGGTTTCCCGTTCTTGCACAATGTAGCTAACACAGTGTTGTAGTTGACTACGTCTGGTAAACATCCGTCAGAGATCATAGTTTCCAAGAACTTGATAGCTAAATCTAACCTACCTTCTCTACAAAACGCAGCGATCAAAGGGTCATAGCTATAAGCATCAGGCGTCAACCCTTTCTCCTTCATAAGCTTAAGGAGATTCAACGCTTCATCGATCTTTCCATCGCGGCATAGAGTGGTAATCAGAATGCTATAAGTCACAACATTCGGCTCACACTTCTCAGAGAACATCTTACTCATTAGCTTCTCTCCTTCTTCCCATTTCCCTTGATTCAAAAGCGCTCGAAGCAAGATGTTGTAAGAGATCACATCAGGCTCACAACCTTTCAGTTCCAAGTTCCTAATCATCTCAAACGCGCGTTCCACCATCCCTTCTTTACACATCCCTCTTATGATTGTGTTGTAAGTAAACATATCAGGTTTCAACCCTCTAGACAACATCTCATCCAAAAGCTTCAACGCTTCATCAACTCCACCGTCCAGCATCGTTGCTTCGATCAAAATCGTGTAAGTAATCACAGTAGGCTGACAGTTATCACTCAGCAACTGATCTAAAACCTTCAAAGCAAGATCAAGCTTCCCTCTACTACACAAACTACCAATCATTATATTGTAAGTCACAGTATCAGGACAAAACCCTTTGCTTCTCATCCTATCGAGAACTTTTGTAGAATCATCGATCCTATTCATCTTACAAAACCCATTAATCAAAGCGTTGTAAGCGAAGACATCAGGCTGTCCGAACTTCTCGAGAATCTCCATAACCCTAACGGCTTTTGGGACGTTACGCAGATTGAAAAAGCCTTTGATGAGCTTCGTGCAGAGAATCACATCGGGGTTGTAACCTTTACGCACCATGCTCTCGAGTAGATGCAGAGCTTCGATGTAGTTACCTGCACGGCATGAACGGTGGAAGATTTTGAGCATCTGGGTATCTCTGAATCCGAGAGACTGTGAATGGGTTTGTGACGTTTGTCTTGCGTCTGTAGTGGAGGCTTGGAGATTGGTTGAAAAAGGTTTGACATTGACGTGGTTAAGGTTAGAGTTAGAGCAGGTTAAGAAGCTTCGACTGTGAAGGAGATAGTGTTTCTGAGTTTTGGAGTAGAAAGGGATAGTGAAACCAACGAGCTCAGAGGAAAGTGGCGTCATTTCTAGATGTTAAGTTTCATGGAAGTGGACGAAAACAGAGCAAATGAAGTAAAGGAACAAACTTTCTGGGGGATTCAGGGGAGGAGCGAAAAACCCAGAAGTGGAATTGCGATCAGACGAGAATCGAAAGGTGAAACGGTGGAGATAATGCAAGAGGAGAGGGAAAGACGAGGACTTTGGAGGATAGAGAAGGAAGGGAAACAGGAACAGAGCACGACCACTCGTTTTGTAATAGCAAATGCAATCCTTAATGTAATAAATTTTCTTAGATTTATTATCTTTAACGGGGCAAGAGAGGACTATGCAGAGATTCAGGATAGGATTACAAGATAGAATCCCGCAAGTTCAGTGACGTTTGTCCTGAGTCTTTTCACAGAGAGTCAAACTCAAGAGCATTTGATCAATACGACGACGTTGCGAAGATAATTAGTCAAAATTCTTCTAGCTTAACGTTCATGAATCATGATGATAATAACATTGACAGGATGATTAACACATTAATGCAAATGCTAATATGTTTGCAAAAAAATAACAAACAGAGAGATATATGATAAAAATGGGTCCAATATGAGATTTTGCAGTGATTAAGAAACTTACCATGTGTAAAAAAATGAAATTAAAATAACCTGTTTAATACACACATGAGACTCTCTTTTTGGATGAGAAGGATTTTAAGGAGTACCATATACTTTTCCCTCTTGACTTCTTTCTTCATCATGCTATAGCCATTAGCAGGTGAAGCTACCAGCATGACCTAGTCTCTCTCTCTCTAAGCTATCATCATATCATCTTGAACAAGAAAATTTATATGTTTTCTTAGCTTAATTAGAGGAAGACAAGATCATGCTGGCAGCTTAACTGCTAGGGGTGCATGGTGTACATATATGCATACATGCATAAATACAAGTAAACATACACATATTTGCTTGCATATACACATGGATTTGTGTGTGAGCTTCTTGCTTAATGAGAGGGAGAAGAAAGGTATAAATAGTCTCGAGAAGCTACAGGGTGTGATTTGTGAATGAATCATTGATCATTATTTGAATATTATCATATTATTATTTTTATTGAACTTTAGTTGTGTTTGAAGAGTCGGTCTGATGTAGATTTAAAGCTTTTTAATGATATTTAATTAACAACTTTCTGTGTCTGGTTCTTCAGAACATTAACATGCAATTAGTAATAAACACGTGTCTCTATTCCATCAATTAAATAAATTATACATAGTATTACATAGAGAAGGAGATAGATGATGTATTAAGGAAACGAGAGAAAGCTTAATTGGTCATGATTTGACATTTACATTTGTTAGGTTGTTAACCAATACAACCAAACTCATCTACTTTTTGTATTATATTATCTCTACTAGAGATGTCTTTCATTTTTTTCACACAGTAATAATAAGATAAAGTAAAATCATTTCACATACAATGAAACAAGACCACATTCTCACCCAAATAACATTGTGAAATTTCTGATGTAACCTTTATATTATTTATATTTCATATAGTGAAAATAGATAGATAAATTTAGTATGAATTTAAAACTGAAGATATCAAATACTAATATTTACAGATTCAAAGCGATTTGTTGTAGATAGTAAAGTATTTGTTTAATATGGTAAACAAAGAAAGCATTTGGGGAGTTGAGAAAGTGATGAGAACATGAACTTGTGGTCCTGTTATGAATTACAGATAAAATAAGATGCAAATTGAATATTGTCACGCCTAAAGACAACGCATGCTGACACATATAACACCATCTTCCTAACATACAGAAGGTAAAAAAAAACTAGAGCCATCAAGAAAAAAAAGATAAAAATTAGACAGAACATTTACTATTCTGCATACAATGTTACATCCAAGAACCATGCTAATAAGGATCTCATCTTCTTAAGTTGCAAGTGACATGCACACATCAACAAAAAAAAATAACACAATTATATAAAATATGCAAGCACTATTGAAATTCGTTTTGCACAGCTTCGACTGTTAGTATTTTTTTTTTCTGGTAGCTTCAAGCATTACAATAATATAGTGGGGAAGCAACCGAAACTAGACTATATAAAACTTTCTTCTTAGAGCATGATTAACCGGGGTTTCTTAAGGTGAGGTTTTTAGCTTTTCTAAGAGACGTATCTTAGCTTTTAACTAAGAAAACCTAAGAACCGTCTCTTAAATAAGAACCATAAGAGCCGTCTCTTAGCGGGAAAAATGTAAAAAAAAAAAAAAAAAATTATAAAGACAAATTTTACGTTAAGAACCCCACCTTAAGAGACATGGGTTAATCATGGCCTTATTCCATTAATATTAATTGTAGTCATATCGTAGTATGCATCATGCATGCATGCCGGCATTATATAAAATTAGACTAGTTGACCTATTAGAATGGTGTTAACATGTGAATTGTGAACTGTAAAGACAGCAAACGTATATATGATGATGAGATGCATATGTTTTGTTCACATCTTTTGGTTAGAGATCTGGTGACACAGTTCAATATTTAATCGTGAGACGCATACTTGGACACCGTTTCACTTTCGGCTAACAAAATTAGAATAATTAATATTCCATTTTTGGTTATTATAATGTTGTCATTTGCTTAGCAGCCAACCAAGCATCTACTACCCAATCACATGAAACCCATATAGCAATGTTAAGTGATATATTCGAGAAAAGTGAATGATTAAAACCAAAATTATAATTGACAAAAAAAAAAATCAAAAGTATCATAACTATATATACTAGGTTTCAGACAAAAATGGACTTAGAGTAAGCAAAAACGACTTACAATTCAACAACAATTGAATTTATGAGTTGATAGAAAGGAGAAAAAACATTAGTGTAGTTTGGCCAAATATGATCAAAATATCTGATAGTTTTAAATCAGAATTTTTATATGAGAGATTAATTTTTCAACTAATTAAATAACTATTTAGCAAAAAAAAACTAATTAAATAACTAATATACCTAGATTTTCTTAAATTTTGAAACATATATGTAGATTTATCAAAATCTGGTAGTTTTAAAACAGGATTTTCATATGAGAGATTGATTTTCAACTTATTAAATAACTAATATATCTTGATTTTCTCAACTTTAAAACATATATATATATATATATTTATATAATCATTAATATGTGTAAATATATATATCCAAATATAAACTTTAGTGTCATATTATTTATTTATTTTGCCTAATGAAATTTAGTATCATATGCTTAATGGAATTTCCCCTAGATTCTGCCTAATCTTAAAATCCTTACCCACCACTTGATAATCATTCCCTGCATATATAAGCTTCCATATACCTTTGCAAAAACAAAAACAAAAACAAGAAAGTATTATAGCCAGGCCTGGGGGTGCATGCATGGTCTTGTGTTTTGATTGAGACGATCGATATAGCCATGACTTCGATCAATTCACTTCCCGAAGACATCATCATAGATTGTATAGCTCGTGTACCGAGACGTGACTATCCAACACTCTATCTCGTTTCGAAATACTTTCGATCTCTTATCACATCGCATGAACTCTACGCTAGACGTGTTCACTTAGACCGCACCGATGATTGTCTCTACGTAACCATAACAAAATCGGACAACAACGGTGGTGATGTTGACCGTTTGTGTACTCTTCGTCACAACTTCAACTCACGTGACAAAAAATATTCCTTGGTCCCTATCTCATCACTCCCACGTTTACCTCCACGTGGTAGCTACGTGGCCGTGGACTCGAAGATCTATGTGATCCCTAGTAACGAGAGTCTCGCATCTACTGATACGATACTCATCGATTGTAGGTCTCACACGGCACAGCACCTCCCAAGCATGCCAAATGAAGTGGGTAGTTCGGTGTATAAGTACAGTAGTGTCGGTAGGACATGTATCGGAGGATACAAAGTAGGTTTCACAACGATAAATTCTGACGGGGTCGTTATGTTCTTGAACCAGAGCCCTGCATGTATGTTCCAATGGATTTATAACAGTGCCATGACGTCGGATAGTGTCGTCTTCATGACTTTCAAGGAATGCGACATCTTTGATTCAAAGACGTGTTGCGACAATGACTACTTTCTGGACGGAGTATCCTACTTCTATGATCACAATTTGAGAATATTACATGCGGGGGATATAAGACATATGAATAAGTTACGTAAACATGTGAAGGGCGTGAAACTAATGACTGGTGAGGATGTTAAGTTATCACGGACGGTGGTGTATGGTGGAAAGGTGGTTGTGTTTTTGCAGAAAGAGTTTGATGAGAAGAAGGAAATATGGTGTGCTGAGATCAAAGTGGAAAGGGATGAAGAGGGGGAGTTATGTGGAAAAGTTGAGTGGTGTGGTTGTGTGCTCGAGGGAAAGTGGCTTACCTTGAAGAACTCTCTAGTTGTTAAGGCCTGATCATTGAGCCCATAGGTTCTGGTTCCACTGGTGGTTCTAGTTCCAATATCAATAATCAATCACCAGTTCTAGTCTATTTCAATTTATAAAAAAAAATTCAAAAAGTAAGTGAAAAGAAAAGAAAACCAACAACAGATCATATGATGATTATAACTTCTTTTGTTTGCTTAGTGATCTTCAATCTTCTTCAACCCCTTCATATCAGTAGTCTCAACCCTGTAATTGCACAATTGCATTTTTTAACAAAAAGATATAAACAAACAACTAAGACCAACATTCTCTTTAGGAGTGTTAAGACTAGTAATAAAAACATTTTCTGAGATAACTTACGTTGAGCCGTAAAGAGCGATCTTCTGAACCTTTGTGAGCTCAGAACCCGATTGGTTGTCTTCAATGAAGATCGTTAAGCTTGAGTCAAATAGATAAAGGTCAGGTCGAGCTAGTGATTTCGATAATATAACACAGAACATCATGGTAAAACTCTTTTTACCTACGAACATTCTGAAACTTAACATACTTAAGGACCACCGGTTTTCCCTGTAAAATTGATTTCAACAGAGATATATCAACAGAGATAGAATAGATGTCACTAACTGAATAAAAGTTAGGTTTGGAAAATGTCTTACCTTAAGGTTTTCTTCGGTTAGTTCAGCGGTGTCACTTGGAGGAAAATCATTGACATTGCTGTAATTTAAAAGAGGGGGTTTGAGCTAAACCGGCGCTAATATAAATCACCAAGTCATATAGCTATTAAGATAATTCACAAATACCTGAAGCACATGTGTTCTTTGTTTGAGAAAAACTTCACCGTTTTAGGACCTGAGATGTTTTATATAAGTAACCAAGAACAAGTAACAAAACCAAAGGCAAGAATCACAAACAAATGTTAACAACATTACCTTCCTCTTCAGGGCCTTTGATAGCAAAAGAATGTAGTTTAACAACTTGGTTAAAAGGAATATAGATTAGTAGCTGTTCATCAGCATCACTCTCTAGGTTTAACCCCGCATCTTCTCTATATCCCTACATTCACAATCAATCCCATGTCATGAAGAAAAAAGCAATCAAACAACTATTCTAGCAATTGATGTTCCACGGCCAAAAGTAATATCAATCTAGCAAAACCAAGTTTCGGACAAAAACTTGGTATGCAGACAGAGAAGTACATTCAACAAGTAATGTAACCTGTTTGAGAGCATTGGGCAAGGAGTGAGTTGAGCTTTGGTTGAGGCATTCAACACCAGACCAGTCAATGAAATCTAGAAGATCAACCTGGAAAATTAAACACAACAATCAAACTTAACAAAATAACTCAAAAGATTCGAAACTTTCTCAATAGACAGAACCCTAGTTATGAATTTCCTAATCATACGCTTACAAAAAGTAACGATTAATTCACCTGTCCCTTTGGAATATCGCTGGCTGATTCGGCGGACATCGTAAGCTTTTCGTTTTCCTTCTGCAAAAGAAATCTGAAGATCGAGAAACAAGGAAGAAAGTAATTAGACTTGTAGACAAACGAAACGACGTCGACTCGTGATCCTCTAAGTCGTTCAGCAGGTTAGCTTCACCAACCCAAAACGAGATTAATTATTGATTTTACAATTATACCCCTATACCAATTACTGTTGTATAATAATAATTTTATGTGACGGATTATAATAATTTTATTATTGATTTGTATTTTAAGGAGCCGTTGAAGGATGGGTTCGCGGCGGGGAGGGAGATTGGGAAGTTTGAAGGATGGTTTGTTTCTTGGTATGGCTACCTCTGTCATTATCGCTTGCAAGAATGGTCTTCAAGTTATCAACAAGTGACGTTTTTTAATATGTTTCTTTGTAAAATTGTAAATAAACTCTTTTGAAATTTCGATTCGAATTTAACAATTGAGAAGAGAATCACCAACAAAAATGGACGTTTTTCGCATCCAAATTTTATACAGTGGTACGTAACGATGAGCAACTCAAGCCCAATTTTATTTATGATGGCCTGTAATTAAGTTTTTTTTCAAGCCCAATGGCATAGTAAGGCATGCTCTGTAACATACTAAGGCCTGCTTGGTTTTTATAGTACTTATGGTTTTTAATGGAACTCTCAAATTCAAAGCAAGATCAACTAACTTACTAGTAAAACATTTATCAAAATCATAGATTATTGATTTAAACTCTTTAACTATTATTAAGTGTTATTCAATATAAAGAATTTATTTTGTAAACCAATATAAAGGATTTACACATGGCTTTTGATTGGTAGTAGATTTTAAATGATTGATGATAATTTTATGCTAAAAATACATCAATGTAATCCCAAAAGTTGAAATTAGCAATACAAATATTATTATTTTAGTCATTCGACTAGGATACAACTTTTATTTATCCTCTTGAATTTGCATTTTTGATTTTCTTGAATACAGTACAACCACGGTGAAAATGACAAGACAAGGATATAGCTACAGTCTGACTGGATTGAACAATGAACCTCCCTGCAATTTGATAGAACAACTCTAGAGTACAAAACAAAATACAAGAGTTACATCCATGTAACCTGGTAACCTTTAAAAAATAAAAAATAGATCTCCCGTTGACATGATTGTTAAAATTTAATATGCTCACGCGGTTTTGCCTTTGCCCTAAACTACTAAAGGTCTAATAAATAGTTTCATGGAGAAGGAAAGGAAGACATAAGTGGATGTGAAGTAAGACCAAATAAAGCTTTGCAAAACCTTATAAAATTAATAAAAACAACTAAAGATGTTTGCATAATGATTTTATAATGTTGATGAATATACATAGACATGTTTTAGTCGCACCTATGAAATCACTTTTTTTTTTCTCAGCCAGTAAGTTTGAGAGATTTGTGTTGTTGGGTGCCACTATGTTAGTGTATTTGATCATTTATTACTCTACACCAGTAATGTAAGGTTTGTACACTGTATAATACAGATATGTTCGTATTTATAGACATAATTTCACATCTAATTACAGACATATATATATATATATATATATATATGTGTGTGTGTGTGTGTTTTTTATGAAAAAGGTATTAGCGTATTGTTTCTATTGCAATTTCTACGGTCATCTAGTTGTAAAAAATACTGAAATTGTAATTGGAAACGAAGTAAATATATACGGAGGAAATTGGAGATAATACTAGTGTGGTTTATTTCCTACAAAACATCTATGAAGATGCGCTGAAGAAAAATAAAATAATACTAATATAACAATGGAAAATTCAAATTTTAGCTATTAATATTGTCTTACTTTTGTCAAGATAATAATGTTATCTATTACAAAGACATATAAACAAACATAACGTGCCAGCAATTAAATGACAGAAAACTTAAGACAAGAAATACTTTTGTGCTTTTATTAAAAAAAAAAAACTTTTTGTGATACTCAAAAGCTATGTCTATGTAGATATGGCAAAACAAATTTCACTAACTTTTCAAATACAATTTTCTAAGGTGATCTAATCAATTATTAATATTTTAATTGTTTTTGTCGACTTCTCATTTATTTAGACCGATCAAATAATATTAAAAACTTATTATGCACGAGTTACAAAAATAATATATATTATCTCAAGAAGAATTTGTCATTTGTGCTTTTCTCATATGTTGAAATACTTCAAAATAATAAATAAATAAAACAAGGCCACATCCTATAATGTAGACAAAAGGGTGAATCATATATTATATTTGTAAACATTAAATTATATTAAAGTATATTGTGTTGCACAAAAAAATACTATTAAAGTATATTGTTGTCTGAAATTTTATATAAGGAAATTACAAAGTCTTATTCAGTTCCATCGAGCAAAATCTGTCGTTTTCCTCTCAAGAGAGCAGGTCTCATGGCGAACCAGTTTTTTTGACCTTGTATAATGCCTCTTCTTTTTCACTACCGTTGCTCCTTCTCTGGAAACGGTGCCGTTTTTATAGGCTGTAGCTTCATCCATGTAATGCTGGCACTTCTTTCTCTCAACTTATTCTTCTTCTAAATCTGCCGATTGAATCTCACAACGACGCCGTTTTTCAGGTTTGTTCTCTCTGACTCTTCTCACAGCAAAGTAACCGTTTTTTTTTTATAATCTTTTAGCAACAATGCTGTGTTTTTCGTTGTTCTATACACTGTAAAAAGCTGTAAATGCGAGGATAGAGATCTGTATTTCCAATTTTCTTAGAAAAGTTTCGTTTTTTTCACAATAAAACGTTAGAAACTTCTTAATCACTGCATGTTCTACGACGAAAAGATTCGATTTTTATGACTGGGCTCGTGTCAAATTTACTTAAAAGTTTGGTGGGTTCGGCACGGCAAAACTTTTAGAAGAATCGAAGAAAGAAAGTTTCACTCTTTCCGTTTTTTTATTTGATATTTTAGTCACAACGTGCAGAAAGGTACGGTTTTGTGTTGCTTAATAAAAAAACATGATTTAAGGATAAACTGATTGTACAATGTGTCTTATTCTATAGACGAGTTTAAGACAAAGGAGGTGAATCTTAGAGTTTCTAAATGGAGCATTACGAGGTACTTGAGCAAATTGGAAAAGGGTCTTTTGGATCAGCTCATCTTGTGAGACATAGGCATGAGAAGAAACTGTAAGTACTTCACGTAAAATTGCGTGGTGTTGTCTGAAATTTGAATTCTCTGTATAATGTTCTGTTCCTTTTTGCTGTCTAAAGGTATGTTCTGAAGAAAATCAGGCTTGCTCGGCAGACTGGTAGGACTAGAAGATCTGCTCATCAAGAGGTTGTTTTGTCTATCTCTTCTGTGTTCTGAAACATTCACATATATCTATGCTTTCTGTAAACTAACAGTCTCCTTGTAGATGGAGTTGATTAGAAAGATAAATAACCCATTCATTGTGGAATATAAAGATTCTTGGGTCGAAAAGGTATCATCTTTACATTATCTTTTCGTTTCTTAAATATAAAATCTGCAAATGTAAACCAGTTCTATGGTCTATGGATGTGTTCTTGTAGGGGTGCTATGTGTGCATTATCATAGGCTATTGCAAAGGAGGAGACATGTAAGCTTATTCATTAGCAGTAGTTTTCGTCTGGTGCTTGACTACTGACTAGAGAAGAGGCTCTTTGACACAGTTACTGACTTTTCTCCTTACAGGGCGGAAGCGATAAAGAAAATGAATGGTGTACACTTCTCTGAAGAGGTTTGTGCGAAGGCAAGTGTGAATGATTCTGGTCGTTGACACAAGTTCTGAATCTCTCCTTTTTTTTGTTGTTTGTTATCAGAAACTCTGCACATGGCTTGTTCAGATCTTGTTGGCTCTTGAATACTTGCATGCCAATCACATTCTCCATCGTGATGTTAAGGTAAGTTATGATGTTCTGTCCCAAGACCAGACACAATTTGTAGAAAATAATCTCTAGAAAGATACAGAACTAACTGATTTTATCCATCCAGTGTTCAAACATCTTCTTGACAAAGGATCAAGACATACGTCTAGGTAAGATGCTTAGCAAATTTGTTACATTATATCGTTTTCCTAACTGGTGTTCCAAATCGGCTCAATGATACTCGCAGGTGATTTTGGACTTGCCAAGGTCTTAACATCAGAGGACCTTGCATCTTCAGTAAGTATAGTTTCCTCAAATATTTCACATGTTGATTTGTTCCGGACTTAGTTTGATCATTACCCTTCTTTTAAAACCAGGTGGTTGGAACGCCAAGCTACATGTGCCCTGAGCTACTAGCTGATATACCCTATGGATCCAAGTCAGATATTTGGTCGCTTGGCAAGTTTATTATCCATGAATAAGATTCTTAACCTTTAGCTCTAGGTAACGAAAGAATATTCATCTCAATCTTTGTCTTCTTTTCTTCAGGATGTTGTATGTATGAGATGACAGCAATGAAGCCTGCATTCAAAGCTTTTGTAAGCTCTGAAACATACATTTATGTTCCTCTGGATTATGTTTTCATCACAAGTTTTTGATTGTTGCAGGACATGCAAGGACTAATAAACAGGATTAACAGATCAATCGTTCCTCCACTACCGGCTCAATATTCTGCTGCCTTGTAAGTGTGTAGGATCTTGTTTTGTCTCAGTGTGAGATCTATTACTGATCTTGGCAATTGATTTCTTCAGCCGGTGTCTGGTTAAAAGCATGCTTCGGAAAAATCCAGAAGTCAGACCAAGCGTACGTAACGTTATCATGTTCTTTTGTAATATGGTCATAACGTGTAAGTGAACAAACTTGACCAGTTAACATCATCTCTCTTCTTCAATATAGGCTGCTGAGCTTCTCAGACAACCGTTGCTTCAGCCGTATATTCAAAAGATTCATCTGAAGATGAATGATCCAGAAAATAATGTGTTGCCTGCGCAATTACCAGAATCTGAATCCATCAGGAGAAACAGCTTCCCTGAGCAGAGAAGGTGTCCTCCACGCAAAAGCCATAGCTTTGGTCCAAGCAGGTTTAGGGGTAAAGAGGAAGATTCTGTTTCTTCCATTAAAAAACCTGTGCA
This sequence comes from Moricandia moricandioides, assembly GCA_905132885.1. Classification (NCBI taxonomy): domain Eukaryota; kingdom Viridiplantae; phylum Streptophyta; class Magnoliopsida; order Brassicales; family Brassicaceae; genus Moricandia; species Moricandia moricandioides. The sequence goes on from CAJHQQ010000085.1 coordinate 133,330, forward strand.
AGCATTGTGTACAGATGGAACGGTTGTTCGTAAAACCTCAGAGGCTTCTAAAAATTCTAGGTATGTCCCAGTGAGAGCTTCTGCCTCACCTGTTCGACCAAGACAGCCTAGGAGTGACCTTGGTCAAGTAAGGGATCTGTCTTTGATACTCTTGTTAAATGTCAGAATAAAGAAAGCTTGTTTCTAAACTATTGCAGCTTCCTGTTTCATCACAGCATACAAACCGAAAATCAGCAGCGTTGATTCGTAGAGCCTCCATGCCTAGCACAAGAAAACCAGTAAAAGCAATCAAAGACTCTCTGTACAACTCGAAAACGAGTAATCTCCACCAGATAAAGTCTCCTAACGTGTCCATGAACGCACCAAGAATCGACAAGATTGAGTTTCCATTAGCATCATACGAGGAAGAGCCATTTGTTCCGAAGAAAGCATCGTCTCGAGGTTCATACAGCCCACCTCCAGAGCCACCACTAGACTGCTCAGTCACAAAAGACAAATTCACCCTTGGACCAGGCCAAAACATAGAAGGAGCAGTGTTTGAGAATGAAGATGCATACCAAGAAAACAGGAGCGTGTCATCTGATCAGAATGCAACAGCAGGAGCATCAAGCAGGGCTTCATCTGGTATACGAAGACAAAGATTTGATCCTAGTTCTTATCAGCAACGGGCCGAGGCACTGGAGGGTTTGCTTGAGTTCAGTGCGAGGTTGCTTCAAGATGAGAGGTACGATGAGCTGAATGTTTTACTGAGACCCTTTGGTCCAGGCAAAGTTTCACCTAGAGAGACAGCGATTTGGTTGTCCAAGAGCTTCAAGGAAACTACTAAGCTGGAAGATTAACCGATTCATTTATAATTCTAACTTGTTGTAACGTGAAAAAGAAGCTTCTACTTTTGACAGTTAACTACTTAGGCTGTGTTCTGTAATGAGTAGCTAACGTCTCTGTGTCTCTATCATTGATGATTTGATGCTTATTTCAGACAAAATTTTCTACGTTAAATGGCAAATCTTTTTTTTTAACCCTCAAGCTGATCATTTATCAGCAACTTTGATCATTTGAATATGATCAGTTTCATGAGCTTTGAATCCCATTGAACCGACCAGATTGGTACTACTAACTATTTGCTCCTCTAAACCGATTAAGTTAACCAGATCGGTACGAAAATATAAACCGAACCGGGATCAATTAAAGGCGACTTTCGTGAGCTTCCCACTAACAACAAACAGATCCACAAAATTTTAAAGGCACAACAGAGCTGCAAATCTAGAGAGATGGTGACGAAGACGGAGGAGAGAGAGCTGAAGCAACTGGAGAATCAAGTTGAGAATGGAGGAGGAGGTGTTTGGGAGTATCTATGCCTCGTTCGTAAGCTCAAGGTTCGCCGATCAGAGATTGTACTCAAGCACGGTCTCTCCATCTTGAACGATTCGGGAAAGCGATCCGCTCTTGGTCCAGATGGTATATTTATTCCTATTATAGCGTGTTGATGAGTTTCTCAATCTAATATTGATGTAATTATCTGGTATTGTTAGATTGGTATGTTCACTGTCTCATCACTACTTGAATACTTGCTGTTGCTGTAAGGAAGAACCTATGTTCCATGGAGTTTGTTATGTTCTGTTCTCTCTATGGAGTTTCTCATATCTTTATTTTATGTGCTTGTATTTGTTTTTGTTGTCTTAGCTGATTAGATGTTAGCTTTACATTAATTGTGGCAAGTGAAATAAAAGAGATGATCTTTTGTTTTCTAAACCTAAAGAGCTAAGTGTCTTCCCTTTTTTTCTGTAGAATGGACCTTATATGAGCAGGTTGCAATTGCAGCTATGGACTGTCAATCTCTAGCTGTTGCACAGGTGCATTGCCTTTTCGTTTTCCACTAAAAAAATACGTTTTATTGATTACTTGCATCATTTATTCAGGAGTTGTATATGTATGAATGTTCTTTCAGAGGCTTTAAGTATCTTATAAAAACCATGGATGATTATTAAAATAAAGATTGGAGTTTGGTTATCGCCTTTGACCTCCAAACCATACTTCTCAGTTCCGCACTTAGTCAAGCCTGGTGAAGAGAATTTGGATATCTCACAAAAAGGGGCTCTTGTATTTTTTTTTGCAGAATTGCATCAAGGTTCTGCAGAAGAAATTTCCGGAGAGCAAACGTGTTGGTAAGTCCATATCAACTCTTGTTAGACTTCATTAATTTGCTTGCTTCCCTCTCTCTCTTGGCTAGCTACTAGGATACGCCATTAACCATCCAGGAATCCATAACTAGGTCTTAACCTTTTTCTCGCGTTTCCTTTCCAAGAGTAAGAAGAATTTAGTAGACCAGCTAAGCCAAGCTTAACCTTCTGTGCGTTGATGTTTTCTATGAAAGTTGGGCTTTGCAGTCATCTAGTTTCTTAGTTTAACTAGATCCCAATCTGAGCTGCATTTTGGTAATATATTTTCAGGAAAGCTGGAGGCGTTGCTTATAGAAGCAAAGGGGATGTGGGAAGAGGCTGAAAAGGCCTATTCAATCCTTTTGGAAGATAATCCACTCGATCAAGTAAGTTTCCACATCTTTGCTTCGTGAAACTACCCACAAGATGCGTCCAGATTTTAAAGTGTTGTAGTAAAACTCGATGTTTAGGTGATACACAAAAGAAAGGTGGCTATGGCCAAGGCACAGGGCAAACCTTCCTTAGCTATTGAACATCTTAACAAATATCTTGAAGTGTGAGTACTTACGAACCTCCAAGCTGGATTAATAGAAGTATATCAGATGAAAAATACCATTGCTGATCGATTTTATTTTTTCTTTTCTGTCTTTCTGTAGATTCATGGCTGATCATGATGCTTGGAGAGAACTTGCAGAAATTTATGTTTCTTTGCAAATGTGGGGGTCTCTATCCTCATTCCTGGACTCTTTTTGACAAACAATTCACTAAGCAACATTTAACGATCTGTAACAGGTACAAACAAGCAGCTTTCTGCTACGAGGAGCTCATTTTATCTCAGCCTACTCTTCCATTGTACCACTTAGCATATGCTGATGTAAGTGTCTATCTTTGATTTCCTCTGCTAATATCACTCGGAATCCAAAACTTTGAAAGTTCTTTTTGTTCGAACTATAAGTTACTCATGTATGATTCTGATATTATATTATTAATGCAAATTTTTGTAATCCCTAAAACCAGGTTCTCTATACGATTGGTGGACTTGAAAACCTTGTTGCAGCAAGAAAGTACTATGCAGCAACCATAGACTTAACAGGTGGTAAAAGCACAAGAGCCCTCCTTGGAATATGCTTGGTAAGATCTTTTTCTTCCCCACACCGGTTTAATCCACCTCGGTATCCAAGTGACACCAAATTGAAGTGATTCATGTATATGAAATCAGTGCGGATCAGCGATCGCACAGCTCTCAAGAGGCAGGAACAAAGAGGACAAGGACATGGCTGCACCAGAGCTTCAGTCTCTGGCTGCAGCTGCTTTGGAGAAAGAGTACAAGCAAAAATCTCCAGCCAAACTTAACCTCCTCACGTCTGCGTTAAGAAGCTTGAAACTCTCTTAAGTTCATCATCAAAGAGGAAAAAACGTAGGTTCACATTTAAGCTTTTTGTTGCCTCTGTTCACTCTTATTATATTGTTCTTCATTTTCGCTCTTGAGTTTATTATACATTGATTCACATATACACGGTTTACTAGAGGTGTTCAATCAAGCTAATTAATTTTTATTCAAGCCTAACAAAAGAGAAAACTTTGCAAAGAAATAAATTTTCGTGTAGAAATTATATAATGACAATTATATTTATTCACTAATTTATCAAGAACATGTTCTTTTGTAATTGTTTCTAAATCACTGCATAAGTTTTTTTCTTCAAAACACATGTTCTTTTGTAGTTGTTTCTAAAACACATTTCTATTTTTTTTGTTTTGTATCCAAAGTGTGAAATGTTTTAATGGGCTTTTCACAATGGGTCTTATCAAATATTCATATAGAGACACCTATTGGGCCATAATATGCAAATAATTATACATTTGGGCTTTTCACAATGGGTCTTATGTGTATCAAATATTGCCTTTAAGGGCTAATGAATTAAGTAGATATTCCATGGGCCTAGCCGAAATAATAACATGGACACTTTTAAAAGCCCAAACTGTTTGATCTCATGGTGTCCAAAAAAAACTGAAAACCCTAATATGTGGGTTTAAAACGCAGCAAGCGCCGTTGAAGTTATATCTTGCTTTCGTCTTCGACCTATTAATTATCCTCCTCAGCCATGGCCGTCGGGTAATCATTCTCTCCGTTTCTAACTTTTTTTGATTTTGTATCTACAATATTCGTTACTCATCTTATAAATTGCGTTTGTGTAGAAAGAACAAGAGAATCTCTAAGGGAAGAAAGGGAGGGAAGAAGAAGCTGTAAGTATTATTTATACATCCTTTGAGCTCTTGAGTCTTGTAAATTGATTTTGTAATTGAATGATGGCAGTGTTGATCCTTTCTCCAAGAAGGATTGGTATGATATCAAGGCTCCCTCTAACTTCACTCACAGAAATGTCGGAAAGACACTTGTTTCCCGAACTCAGGGTACCAAGGTAAACATGCTTCACTTGTCTATTCTCTTACAAGCTCGTTAATCTCTTTAGCTAGTGAGATTTGTCGGAACTTAGTGCAATGGTTCTTAGATTGATTCCGAGCAGTTGTTCCTAATGTTATTATTCTGTAGTTATTTCAAAATCATAGCTTTGAGAATTAAAATGATGTTGTAGTGTAATGGTTCTTAGATTGATTCGTACAGTTGTGATGTTCCTTTAGTAATCTTAGCTTTGAGAGTTTAGTGATGTTGTAGTGTATTAGTATATGCTCACTTTGAGACTGAGTGATCCTTTTTTTGTATATCTAAAAATGTTGTTATGTGTACTTTTGAAACGTACCAGATTGCTTCAGAGGGTTTGAAACACAGAGTTTTCGAGGTCTCTCTTGCTGATCTTCAAGGTGATGAGGACCATTCTTACAGGAAGATCCGTCTGAGAGCTGAAGATGTCCAGGGCAGGAATGTCTTGACCCAATTCTGGGTAAGAAACACATGATTAACATTAGGTTTTGTTTTTTTCTTATGGTTTCTCTCCTCCGTGATAGACTCCTGAGTTTTTACTTCTTTCTTTTTTAAACCCTAGGGCATGGACTTCACAACCGACAAACTCAGGTCATTGGTTAAAAAGTGGCAGACTTTGATCGAGTCTCATGTTGATGTTAAAACCACCGACAACTACACACTAAGGCTTTTCTGCATCGCCTTCACCAAGAGACGTGCTAACCAGGTCAAGAGAACTTGCTATGCTCAATCCAGCCAAATCCGTCAGGTATATTCATTTACTGAAACTAGTATCAAAGTCTTGAGTTCTGCTCTCTTTGATCTTTTAGTTCTCCTTTTTTTAAAAAGATCTCTTAACCATTTAATTCATTTGTTTGTGTGCATTCCTCAGATTCGCAGCAAGATGAGGGAGATCATGATCAAGGAAGGTTCGTCTTGTGACCTCAAGGAGCTTGTTGCCAAGTTTATTCCCGAATCTATTGGTAAGGAAATTGAGAAGGCAACGCAGGGCATCTACCCTCTTCAGAATGTTTTCATCCGTAAAGTCAAGATCCTTAAGGCTCCCAAATTCGACCTTGGAAAGCTCATGGAGGTGAAGAGAAATTACCCTAACAACATTTTTTTATTCTAATATGATTCATTGTCATTAAACGAATGCATTTTCTTTATAAACCCGTGTAGGTTCACGGAGACTACACAGCAGAGGATGTTGGTGTGAAGGTTGACAGGCCGGCCGATGAGACAGCCGTCGAGGAACCTACTGAGATCATTGGAGCTTAAGAGATGTTTTCGAATAAATGTTGAGAGATTGACAGATCTTTTTTTTTCTTCTAAACCTTAGTTTCTTCAATGCTTTGTGCCTTTTCACACTCGTTTTGGACCCTCAACTTCTTTCTCTTCTTGGTGTAAACTTGTGAGTTTTGGATAAGTTATGCTTCATCTTTTTCTCAGAGACGGTGTCTACTCTCTATGCTCCTGCTTTTGCAACCAACGCTTCTTCTCTACAGGTTCATCATCATCATCGCTATACCAATGTTTCTTTTACAGGGTAGTTTAGACTAATAAACCTCCTCTTTTGGTTTTAATTCAAGTCTTAGATCCAGTAGTAAACGTAGGGTAGGGTCCAGATGGCATGGTATAGGAAACTGATGGTCATGGCATTATTATAACAGTAGCTAGACAGAAAGGCAGACATGTGATGATTCCACAAAGACCCAAAAGAAACTTTGTTCAAGCAAATAGGAAGCAATTGTATAAGGACACATCTCTCTCTCTCTCTCTCTTTTCTCATTAACCTTTTCAAGATTCCCCACAGACAAAAAGAGCCAAAAAAGAGAGATTATGATCAAAAGCCAAAATTGCATGCTGTTTTAAAGACTATCTATAAAACTGCATAGAGTTTTTTGTTAGGGTCCTCCCACTCATTGAGATATGCAAATCTAAAAGTTTGAATTGACAGTATAAAGACATAAAGTAACTTGGCTTGTTCTAAAAGATATTTCTCTGACTTCACAATCCTAGACAACTTTGATGTTCTTTCAAGCAAGAGTGGCAAAGCTGTACACTTTTTTTTTGGTGGATATACAATCATAAAAAACTATGGAAAGTCTCAAGTCACGGGTCAATGTTACAATAAACAGTTCCAGTGTCAGTTTTTAAACAACATTTCGACAAAGACAAGAATCCATTTCAAGTGGTTTAATGTTAAGCACTGTACTTGAAAGTATAAACAACAATCCAAACATAATTCAGACAGTTTTTTTAAGGAACATGAAACCACTTTGAGGAGTTGATATATACAAAGATCAAGTTGATATTTATAAAAAACTGATCATATGATAAAAGAAATTGACATGAATCAACAGTTCCAGTTTTACTCTTTTGTTAGTACTCAAGAGAAACAAAAGAACCTTCAAAACTTTTTCTTCTCTACTCGTTCTTCCAAGCATACAGAACCAATGAGAACCCAACACTTTGAGATTTTGAGCTCGTTGGGAGCTGCGTGAAAGACCAGGTCTTTTCAACAGGTTGACAAGTCCTGAACATAAACACGGCATGTCCTGGTGATGATGGCAGACCAAAGAACCAACTATGAACATCCCAAAGAACTTCCACAGAGATCCTATTAACCACTATAGTATCATTACCACGGAACTTCCAATGAAGCCGCTTCACCTGCATCAACGTCTTCCCATCAACACGAACAACGAGGCAAGGATCAGATACACTTGTGTCACATTCGATAACAAGATCATGTGTTTTGCCATCATTCGAAAACTGAGCTTTTGTTGCAAACGTTCTCTTACCAAAGACATGCTCTTTCTTAGCAATAATCACAGCACCGAGAGATGAAGCAGCATTAGTCTTTTTGAAAGCTTCTTTCCTCATATCACCAAGAAGAAGAGCCATCTCTTTATCCACAACAACGCATACGTAGAACCCTCCTAAAGGTTCAGGGCTGGATCCGAATCTAGCAGACGAGAGATCCCAGAAGACATCAATATTACACGAATAAGCCTCTAGGTTCTTGGACCCTTTTCGTTTAGTGAAGAGCCAGGGCTTGATCTCGACTTTACAGAGACTTGTGTTGCAAGAATCTTCGAGTCCAACGGTCACACACTGACCCATCAGACTCTTGGTCCACGTGACAGTGATCAAGCAAGTCTTACCTCGGATGCGGCAACGGTAGATGCAAATGACAAGATTCTGAGCAGTTTTACCGGCGCTGGAGGATGAAGAATCTGCAATCTGAACGCCATTTTCGCCGGAGCAAGAAGGAAAGTCCCTCATTTTTAAGAATTACAGTTCAAGTCTCTCTCTCTGGAGATGAATGGTTTACCTGGAGCTGATGAGTTTCATCAAAGAAAGAGAAACACCAATCTCAAAAGAATGCATAGATATGATGAAAATGTGAACTTTGGTTTTGTCAAGTGGATCCAGTTTCTCCAAGAAAGTTCATCGAACAAGGAGTAATTAAAGAGAAAGCCTGAGACTTCGGGAGGGAGGGAGAGAGAGAGAGAATGAATGTGTGAATGTTACTAGAGTGGATTAGGACAGGAACAGACAAAAAGTAGACTTTGTGTTTCACTGTCGAGTGATTTTTCTAAATGTTAAATAATTACCGAACTTTCTTCTTTTTTTTTGAAGTTTAATAAATTACTGATCTTGTTTATATATTGGTAAATACTAAACACGAATTAATTCCGCGGGAAAAGACGGTAAGAAAAGAAAAAACTGGGACAAAAACTTATCTGGTTAGGCATATGACATTTTAGAGGTTATGAATATTTTAATAAAAATTAAAATGAACTTTTATTTTTAATAAGTTAAAACTATTTAGTTATCCATATATACTAACTCTTAAGAATTTAGAGATACAAAGTGAATATTTCGTTTGATTTTGTTGAGATCCAGTCATATATATAACATTCTCTTTGTCAATGGAATTGTCTCTAATGTTTTCTTTTTCTCTAATGTTTGTCTATTTATATATAATAAATATATAATAGAATGTTTGTCTATTTATATATTTAATGAAAAATGTTTATCCAAATTAACAAAATTATTTGACTTGTATTTGAAGCCACATGTGCAGTATATAATCAGATTTAAATATATTTTTAACGTTTGTCAATTTTTTTTGTTTTGGAATTTGATTTTTAACGTTTGTCTAATAGGAATTGATTTTTATGTCAATCAAAAGTAGGTTTGCAGTTATATTACACGTGTGAGGTTTCATTTTGCAGTTACATTAGACGTGTGATGTTCCATGACTATTTGTCACGCATTTATTGCCCAAACTTAGCCCATACTTGTCTGCTCCATTGGGCTTCTATTCTCTTAAGGTTGGACTAATTATACCATCTCCAATAACACATTATATTTTTCTCTATAATTTACATACAATAAAATAACTTTATTCTAAAGCAGATTTTGTTTCAATGGTTTAATCTATTATAGAATTACTCTAAATATAGTTACTACTCTATTATAGAATAAACTATTAGAACAAAATTTATTTTATAATAAATTTATTCTATTTTAGTTTTAAATTATAGAGAAAAAATATAGAACTTGGAGATGCCCTAAGGGAAGGTTTAAATAAGAAGTTGACGGTTGACAAAAATAAATAAATAATAATAATAAGTTGACGGATACGCTTACCAGAATAGATGGTTTGGTATTGGGCTATTTCCGGTATGACTATTAAGTCGGTTTGATTATTTTAAACAAACAAAACAAAAAAAAGTTTATGCCACTGGCCACAGTTAGGCCACAGCGTCTATGCGAGGAGAAAGGAAAGCACTTATCATCATCATCACAAACCACTTTCTTCATCTCTCCTTCCTTGTTCCTCTTTTATTTAAGCTTTAACCGAATAAAAATTTTACTCTTATCTCAGAGCTGATTGGCTATGGCTTCTTCAATCGTTTTCGCTGCAACTCCAGCTACTCGGTTTCTCTCCTCTGTTCCTCCTTGGAAGTCTCGGAGATTTCATGTTAAGTCTTCACTCGACGCCGATGTTTCCGACATGAGTGTTAACGGTAAGAACGTAACTATAAAAATTGAACCTTTACTGTCTCCTCTGCTGGAAGTTGATTCCTTTGGATGTTTTGGATTCTGGGTAGTTGAATTTGATTACTTTTCTCTTGAGACTATCCGAAAGTTTTGATTTTTATGGGAGTTTTGAGAGATTGATATGTATCTGATCTCATAGGCTTAGCTTCATGCCACAAATAGTCTTATAGCCATTCAAGCCTCACGACTAATCAGTGACTTTGGTCGATCGAATTGATCAGAATTTATCGGTATATAGATAGTTTATGAACTCTGATGGAAGGGTGAAAAATAAATGCCTAAAGAAAATCAGTAGTATTGTTATTGGAGAGTTGAGTCAAGGGCACAATTCTCTTTTGTTTTTAGCATCAGTTTAGCTTTATCCATGGGAAGTAGTAGCTGTTGAGGAAGCCAGTGACATCTCAGGACTCACTGGAAGTCAAGTTTTGGATTTGAGGTTTCTTATTTATAGAAGAGTCTTCTTTGTGCGGTTATGATATGAAGTATCAGTTCTTTTTCTTACAAGTTTAAACGTACTGGATATGGATGCAGCTCCAAAGGGGCTGTTTCCTCCAGAGCCTGTACCCTACAAGGGACCCAAGCTGAAAGTAGCTATCATAGGAGCTGGACTTGCTGGCATGTCAACTGCTGTTGAGCTTCTGGACCAGGGCCACGAGGTATGTTTTTTAAACGCTGATTTTAGTTTCTGTTGTACCTTTGATTTGGTTACATAAATGTGTGAAACTTTGTTATTGTTTCAGGTGGATATATATGATTCAAGGACGTTCATTGGTGGCAAAGTGGGTTCCTTTGTAGATAGACGTGGGAACCATATCGAAATGGGTCTACATGTTTTCTTCGGATGCTACAACAATCTCTTCCGCTTGATGAAAAAGGTTTTTCTGTTTACCAAATGAGTTTTCTTGATGGTTGAAACTCAATACTCATATATGAAGTTTCTTTTTTTTTTTTTTGCGGATTAGGTGGGAGCTGATAAGAACCTTCTTGTCAAAGACCATACTCATACATTTATAAACAAAGGCAGCGAAATTGGAGGTATGTCTCTGTTCATTGCTCTCTTAATTTGATCGCCTCTTTGGTTTCAGCTTACTGATATGTGCATAAAAATATGTAGAGCTTGATTTTCGGTTCCCTGTTGGAGCTCCAATTCACGGTATCCGTGCGTTTTTAGTCACAAATCAACTCAAGGTATAAGTTACACTTCTCAATTCATTATGTTTACTGGTGTGCTTAGCAGATACATATAGCTCTATAGGCACCTAAATCATTGAACCTTTTTTTATCAAATCTCGTATCAATCTCAAGCTGACTATTGGCTTATTCTTGTTTTGGCCAAATAGCCCTATGACAAGCTGAGGAACTCACTAGCTCTTGCATTAAGCCCGGTAGTTAAAGCTCTTGTTGACCCTGATGGAGCTATGAAAGACATTCGCAACCTGGACAGTGTAAAACAATGATAGATATAGCCTCTGTTATTTCTCAGTTCTACTATTATTTTCATTTCTCTAAATGTTCTGAGATACCTTTTTGCAGATAAGTTTCTCGGATTGGTTCCTCTCTAAAGGTGGGACAAGGGCGAGTATCCAGAGAATGTGGGATCCTGTTGCTTATGCACTCGGTTTCATAGATTGTGATAACATGAGTGCAAGATGCATGCTTACCATATTCTCATTATTCGCCACAAAAACAGAAGCTTCTTTGTTGCGTATGTTGAAAGGCTCGCCTGATGTTTACTTGAGTGGTCCTATCAAACAGTACATCACAGACAGAGGTGGCAGGTGTGTGTATGTGTGTCTGTTATTATATAACACTGGATTCATCTCATAAGCTTATCCTGTATTTTCTATCTCGTCTTCAAAAACAGAATCCATCTAAGGTGGGGTTGTAGGGAGATTCTTTATGATAAATCAGCGGATGGAGAAACTTATGTGACAGGACTAGCAGTTTCCAAGGTGAAACTTTGCTGCTTTTTGGTGAACCTTTGATATAAAAAGTTGATTAACTGTTTTGGGGTTTGCCTTCAGGCTACGGACAAGAAGGTTGTGAAAGCTGATGTGTATGTTGCAGCATGTGATGTGCCAGGAATCAAAAGGTTACTCCCCAAAGAATGGCGAGAATCTCGTTTCTTCAACGATATATACGAACTAGAGGGAGTACCGGTTTGTACGGTGCAGCTCAGATACAATGGTTGGGTCACTGAGTTACAAGACATTGAACTTGCCAGGTTCCATCCTCAAAAGTCTTTTATGTACTTGGTTGATTCTTGAAGGTTTTTTTTACTTACCAGAGTCTGTCTTTTTGTGTTATAGGCAGTTGAAACGAGCGGTTGGTTTAGATAACCTTCTCTACACTCCTGATGCTGATTTCTCCTGTTTTGCGGATCTTGCGCTCGCTTCTCCTGCTGATTATTACATTGAAGGACAAGGCTCTCTGCTTCAGTAAGACACATCAACCTTTTACTCTAGAAAATAGATAGAACGTCTCATGGCTTCTTGAACACGAACTCTGTTTCTACAGGTGCGTTTTAACTCCCGGAGATCCGTACATGAGATTAACAAACGATAAGATCATAGAGAAAGTAGCAATGCAGGTATAAAGACCTGTCCAAACTCATGAGAAAAACTTTTGCCAAATTGGATGTTCGTTGATTGCTCAAATCTTTTGTTCAGGTCACAGAGCTGTTTCCATCGTCACGGGGTCTAGAAGTCACATGGTCATCAGTTGTCAAAATCGCTCAGTCTCTGTACCGTGAAGCACCCGGCAAAGATCCATTCAGACCTGATCAGAAGACTCCCGTAAAGAACTTCTTCCTCGCTGGTTCATACACAAAGCAGGTAACTTTTGTATTCAGGCATATCCACAATGGAACTCATGAACTGCTGACGAAATCAATAAGTTCTGTTTGTGAACTACTTGCAGGATTACATAGATAGTATGGAAGGAGCAACATTGTCAGGGAGACAAGCTTCATCATACATCTGTGAAGCCGGTGAAGAACTAGCTGAGCTAAACAAGAAGCTTTCAACTGCACTTTCTGATGAGCTAAGTCTTGTCTGAAACTAGTTCTCATCGTATAACAAGAAGAAACATGTGTAGAAAACTCTTATAGTGTTCACAAGAGAAGACATTTGTATTATTTATCACAACACTCTTTTGAACTCAAAGATTGTTACTTTATAACATCGAAAGAACACACAAAGGAGCAAACTTTCTTCAACTTCAGCTCCAAGAAGCTTCTTGTTCGATGGCTTTATTCGCAGTGTCGAGGTCTTCGTCAAGGAGAATATCCCAATGACCATCCCAAGTGATGAAGAACTCAGTATCTTGATGATACTTGACTCTGTGAACATCACCAGCCGGAGTGAATAAGTAATCTCCCTCACCAAGATCAGCTCTCTCCTTCTTGGTTAGATTCCACACACTCTTCTTCCCTTTAATGACTACAACATCATGGCCAAAGGTGTGATGGTGAGCCGGCTCCACACTTCCCGCTTTAAACCTCACAATAGCTGACGTCGGAGTCTCCCTCACGATCTTCATCGAGCCTCCAGGCATCATCTCCACCGGACTGAACTCTCTGTTCTTCGCCAAGCAGCAAATCGCGCATGAATCGGCGGTTGATTTTCCGATCTGACTCATCTCGGAGAGAGAGTTGTCGAGGAAGGAGGAGATCTCGGAGCTCCACGGCTCCGATCCGGAAGCGGGACAGGGAGATTTGAACGGAGTTTTGATCCACGCGTCGAAGATTTCAATTGCATTTTCCGGCGAGGTTTTGATTCCGGAGAGTGCGAGGACGTTGCAGTTGCTGATCGATCTAGCGTTCACGGCGTCTTCCACGGTGAGACACGTGGCGGCGTAGACTCCAGGGAACTTGTTGGCGAACATCGAAACTCCGACGCCGGTGCCGCAGCAGACCAAGCCACGAGTCCCGGAGGAGGCGGAGACGCGGCGGCCGACTTCAGATCCGGCGGAGTAGTAGGATGATACGCCGGTATCCTCCACGGATATACCGAGGGAGCGGAGGTGGGACACCATCGCGTCCTTGAGACTTGCTCCGAACGCATCAGCTCCGGTTATGATTTTTAGCGGTAGATCGGCGGTGGAAGTAGCTTCGGCCATATCTCTCTGCAGAGCTTTGTCAGTTACACAACTTACAAGTGACTAGAAGATTCTCTTAAAAACTGAATATTTGAAAAGATAAACGAGAGACACAAGTTTTATTATTTATCCATATATCACCCCTGAATTTATTTTAAATACATAAAAGACCCTACAATAGTAGTGGACTGGGTACTTAAAACTAATAAATAAAAGTTTGGGTACGTTTTGTCATTTCCAAAACCTTTGGGGTGGTTTTTGATACTTTTTAATACAAATATGCGGTGGAGAACAAGCGGTGTAGATAACTGCCGACGACGACCGTTATTACAGGAAGAAAATGGCGGGAGTGACTTCCCAGATATTTATCAGCTCATCCTCGACCCTGAGTGTGAGTGGTTTCTGTTCGATTTGTTTATCATCTAGGCGATTTTATGATTCGGTGATAAGTGGACTGGCTTATCTATTTTATATATTAATTAGGATCTCTTTCCATTTTATGTCTTTAATTTCATTGGGTTTGCAGAAGTTTGGTCATCGGTCACCGACTAGATGCTTCTCTGGATCGCCGGAGAAGAAAACTCCGGCTATATTGAAGTGGGCGGTTGGTGGAGTCACTGAGGTGCTGCGTCTGTTCTCAGTAGCTTCACCTTCTTCCTCCATTCGTACAAATAAGGATAAGTAAGGTTTATTATTCCCCGTCATTTTGAAAAAAAAAAAATCGATTGGAACATGTTACAGATCAAGTAATGCTGGAGATGTTGATGATGTGATGGAGATATTGAGATCAGATTATGGAAATGCATATTTCGTCACAGGTATGTGATTCTCAGACATTACTAAATGGTTAAAGTCATGTCTGAAAATAATGGAAACAGGAATCTTCACTAGTGCAATTTACTCGGATGATTGCATCTTCGAGGACCCGACAATCAGCTTCCAGGGTGAGGCATTACTCTTGAGTTTCGTATGCTGTTTGTCTCTGCAGTTTTAGTTAGTGCTTACTGATAAGTGTGATCAGATCAGCTTGTTCTTGCCCTAATCACATCTTAAATCTTCTCTTTTTTTTTTTTTTTTTTGGCTTTGGAAGGTACAGAGTTGTATGAACGCAACTTGAGATTACTTGTTCCTTTCCTTGATGATGCATCCATTGAACTGCAAAATATGGACAAGGTATATAGCCCTTTGTTATAACCTAGTCCAGTGTGTCGTATATGTTCTTCAAATTGATTTAACACATTACAGAGTGAGTTGTCTCAAGGAAACTATATACAGGCGACGTGGAAGCTAAGGTATTCTGATTAATTAAAATTCATGAATTGTGCGTCCTATTAATAATGTTTTATAAAGAAATATCTTAGGATAAAAAAAATTATCATAAGAAATAACATTTAAAGAAAAAAATGACCAAAATAAATTTATTAAAGTGTGTAAATATAAATTATGGTATGTAGGTTTGGAGATGAGGTTTAAAATTTTAAAAAGTTAAAAATAAATTTTCAAATTTTCAAAAAAAAAAGAGCTTATTTTGATCATTTTTTTAAAATACTATTTTGGTGGTAAAAACTAAAAAAAAATATTTAAGAGAAATGATCATGTTTATATCTCTTGAACTATGTTTCAGAACTTACCTGAAACTTCCGTGGAGACCATTGATATCGATCGATGGAAGTACAGTTTATGAACTTGATAGAGACTTGAAAGTAAGAAAAGATCCAAAACTTTGGCTCTTCCAATCTATCATAAGATTCTTTTGGTCTTTTGTCTGAGACATTTGGTTTTTGTGTGCAAGATTGTGAGGCATGTTGAGAGCTGGAATGTATCTGCGGTTGAAGCAATCAGACAGATATTCACCATCAACTCTTTTACCTCTCGTAGCTGAGAGGCTAAAGCAATAAAGGTTCATGTATTTGGCCATGGTCCAGATAATGGCTACTTTTACTATATTTGTAAATGTAAGTTCACCAAATTGTGTTAAGCTATATGAGTTTTTAAATTAAAACCATTTGGTAATAAGTATAGTAGTTTATCTCTCTTATATATTGTTAAGAATCACTTTTAACTATTGATGTGAGATCTTTGTCTTTAATACGCGTCCTTTCGAGAGATGACTATTTGAGTGTTAATTTTGAAATGTTTGGAAAATATTGATAAGACGATTTTGGATTGGATCGATAATAGATTGGGTTAAATTGTTTAGATCGAGATCTAATACCATGTTTGGGAAAATGGTGTGGATATTCACTGCCAATGAAACCGTGTGATAATGATGTTTGCTATAAACTTTGTATTAAACAAAACACACACGGGTTGGCTTGATACTGATATTTGAAGTTTTCATTCTTACAGTAGAAGTATGCACTGATATTCCCAAGCGTTAAGGATTGTTACTGTTTCCATACATGTTAATTTCTTTCCACATCAACAATATGTTTAATCTTCTAATTGTTTACTTTCTTACTTCTACGGTAAGAATGAAACACCTTCAAATATTTGTTATCATCAACACATCATCCTCTCTATGTTTTGGGCAACTCCACTTTTAGTTTGTTATTCAAACCATCACCAATCAGCCTATAATTTCTAAAGGTCTTTGGTTTGGGCTTCGATGTCTACTAGGTTTTACTAAGCTCAATATTTATGACTAAACTTTAAACCCTAAACCGATAGAGTAAACTGTTTTAGATAAGCGTAACTTGAAGCCAAACTAGTAAACAAAAAAAAAAATTGGTTCGTAAACAGTATCAAACTAATCAATAATTTCACTGTTGTTTAAGAGTTTACTGCATTGTACGTTTGTAGCCAAAAAGACTTAACCAAAGTTGATCCAATTCATTTTTGATACCAACAAAACAGAGTTTTAAAGCTATCTTCTTGTTTCTCTAACAATAAAAGAGAGTTTCAAGTGGTATTATTTTAATGGAACTAATCAACTAAAATAATTATCTTTCTTAAATCTCTTATGGGATTTGGAAATCCCTCCTTGGCATGAGACTTGACTTTCGTTACTTTGATAACACAATGATATAGTTTTCTTACTTATTTTTGTTCCAAGATTCTTTTCATGACCATTGAGTATATTTTAATTTACAAGACTTTTTAAAAGACAATGAAATAGAGAGAGTTTGATTTGAGTCTAGGTTTCTAGTCTTTTTTTTTATATATATTGGATATTTTCTAGTTTTCACACTTGAGACTTGATCATTAGCTTTAACACTTGAGGTTTGATTATTAGTTTTCACACATGAGACCTGATTATTATAATTTATTATGTTGAGTTTAGCATTTTTCTAGTTTTCAAAATTTATAAGAACATCACCAAATATACATAACAAATACATTTAAAGGAAAACACACACATAATTGGTTGAGATTAAACAAACAAAGAAAGAAATCAAATGAAAAACAAATTTCCGTAACCAGCAGATAATAAGAGAATCAATCGTAATTTCCATGGTTAATTATAGATTATTTGTACGTTATATCAGCTAATCTATTATCTGTCACACTTTATAAAAAGTATCAATGATGTATATACTACGGAGATTAGACGGATAGTTGGGTCCATATGCATATAGTTAGTTTAATATTCGCTAAGTGACAACGATGCAAATACTGTCAGTATCTTACAGAAACAATTTTGTTTATTAGTTTGTAACTAATTGAGGTTAGGCGTTGCGAACTTGTGATTACTATAATTCCGTACGGACACCCACGGAATCACCAGCCAAGCTAATCAAACAAGGCCCAAGTTAATCATTAATATTATCCTTAATTATTATTTTTATTAGTTACTGGCAATAAAGGTAATCACATTATTTTTATCGGTTATTATATTCTAGTATAAATTGTTAATTGATATTTGCAATCAACAAAGAAAAAAAGACGATAACCTGCATAAAAATTAATAGTAATCAAACTAAAACTTTATGATAAAGTTTAATGGTGTGAGGAAAAGGCCAAATGGATAAGATGTGTGGTTGGTCTAATTCATTATCACAACCAACCAAGCCTTATTTGCTTTTTCATTTTAAAAGGATGTGGTGATCGTGCATGTCTTTGTATTCACCCACATGCACATGTGTGTTCTTCAGCTAATATTAGATGGCATGAGAATTGCTATGAATAGATATATTTTATGTTTCGACGATATGGCCACAGACTGTTTATTCATGTTTTGAGTGATATGGCTGTGATGTAATAATAGATGCATGTTTGCTATGATATGACTATATTTCTTGACAATGTTTATACCGTTAGGCATGATCGATAATATGTATATGGTCAGCATGTTAATAATTTATGTTTTAGTTGCTAAAATTACTAATATATTAAGTTTTAAAATAGTACAGATATGGTCTGATTTAAATTTTTGACAAAACTATAAATAAGTCTGAATTTAGTTTTATGATTATTGATAACTGTACTATTTATATTTGAATTGATGTATGGTCAAGGATAGAGTTTGATAACGCAAGTAACTTAACACATGGCCAAACTAGCCTTTGTTGCCTCCTCTGGAACATATAGTGGACATGCTAATGTATTATCTCGCTGTCTCAAATCCCATTTTAGGTTTTTACTTGAATTTTTTCTCCAAACTTATTAGGTCGACTATCTATTTTTCCATGAGAACTATGATCTAACATCAAATGTTTTAGAAACTATTATTTCTATAATATTTTCCCCCAAAAATAAAATTTGAAACTTATTCTCTCTTCTCCTTCCCCCGCCCACCCGAATACAATAATTTGAGATTTATTTCCCCACAATAATCGAATTAGATGGCTTAATATCGGTTTACTGTTTAAACTGTAACCTACTTAAAGTTAATATATAGTTAGCCAAATAAACACAGCAATTGTTTTGATGTACATTATATGTTTATTTCTTCGCTCAATCAATATACATGTTGTTCTTAGTTCAAGTGTTAGAACTTAGAACTAATGCATGTGAGTGAGTAAGGGATACTTAAAGTAAAATAACATGGATGGTGGTTCAAATATAATGGAATCCCCGATTCAAAACTGACCCAAAACACTCATCACCGTTCTGAAATATCCTAAAATTTTCGTAAAATATAAGCGTTACGCGTAAACCTAAAACAATACATAAAAACAAGAATTAATTCATTAGGTCCTGTTGCTTTCGAATTAAGAACGCAAAACAAGTTAGCAAAAACAATATAGAACTAAGTCACTTGATATATATAAATATATGGTCAAAGATTCGTAGTGCATTAGGGATACCATTCCCCCCACCACCGAACGTTGTAATCATAAAACAATTATCATTTCAATATATATTTAATAACTATAATTGAAAATGATGACATATAAGCCTATTTACATAAACAATACAATTGCAATCCGTATCGTGGAATATATATAACAAAAATTTAAATTTAGCTAGATTTAAACTTTACAAAAAAATAAGTAAATAGTAATACTACTAATTTTTTTAAATTATCCACAGTACCCAAAATAAAAATGGTCAGCTAGATTTCGTTCCTACCTAGTACAAGTGACCGTATAAACCGTTGCTAGATGCTACTGTTGAGACTTTTAGGGCATGATTAACCCTGGAATCCCAAGTGGGATTCTTATTTTTTTTTTTTTTTTGCTTTTTAAAAAAGAATTTTAACAAAAAATTAAAAAGAATCTGTTACGGATCGCCACGTGGCAGTGGGGTCCGCAAACAGTGTAAGAAACACTCTAAAACGGTTCTTATTTAGGAGTTTTAAGTAGCGGTTCTTGCACTATTCATGGCCCCACATGTTAGTGGGGCCCGCGAACAGTGCAAGAACCCCTCTTAAAATACCCCATTAATCATGCTCTTATAACAGTTGACAAAGAGTTAAAAAAAAAAGACTTCTATAATAACAAACAACAAAAACTGTTGATATTTTTGTATTAGTTTTTATCTTTTTTGGACCACCGTTCCCGCAAGAAACGCACACACCGTCTTTTGTCTTTCTCTCACGAGGTGCTTTTATTTTTCTCTGTAATAATAACCTCACCACAAGTTACAAAAAAAAAAAAAAAAAGACTTCCATTGAACTATTGAAGAAAGCTTGGCTTGTCTGTCTTCTAAGCTCAAGTCCCCTTCTGTCTTTCTCTTTCACTATAGAGAGTATTTATTGTAATAATGAGAGCAAATACATAAACTGTTGTTCTTATCTACATGAGTTTCATCTCTTCTCTCTGTTCAACTCTTTCTGTCAGAAGATGATTATGAACAAGTTGGTATAAGAAGAAACTCACCCATATTAGATCTATTCATTTATATTATTTTTTTGGTTTTTTTTAACTCTCTTCTTCATTCTGATTGGGAGATAGAGAGATGAACAACAATCTGATGAGTTATCTAGAACCAGATTACTCTGAGTTTGTTGAAGTTGATCCTACTGGAAGATATGGAAGAGTAAGCTTTTCCTCTCAATCAACCAAATCTCTCTGAACCAGATTAATCTTTGTTGACTTTAATGTTATTGTTGTTGTTGCAGTATAATGAAGTTCTTGGTAAAGGAGCTTCAAAGACTGTGTAAGTTATCAAGTCTCTCTCTCTCTCTTGTCTTCTCTTTTCTTTCTGGCAAATGTTTCTGTTAATGTTTTTTTCAAAAGTTAGTTCTAGATCTGGTGATGGGTTTTAACCCTATGCTGTTGTTCATAGGTCAAAGCAATAAAGAGATCCACAAAAAGAAACTTTCCTATTGTGGGAAATAGCTTTATTTGATCATCATACACACATTAAACGTTTTCTTCTTCTTATGACTTGTAGTTACAGAGCATTTGATGAATATGAAGGCATCGAAGTAGCATGGAACCAAGTCAAGCTCTACGATTTTTTACAGAGCCCTGAAGATCTTGAGAGGCTTTACTGTGAGATCCATCTCCTCAAGACCCTTAAACACAAGAACATCATGAAGTTCTACACCTCTTGGGTTGATACTGCTAACAGAAACATTAATTTTGTCACTGAATTGTTCACTTCCGGCACCTTAAGACAGTAAGTTTCTCTTGAAACCCATCTTCTTCTCTCTCTCTATCTCTTTGTTCAT
Source organism: Moricandia moricandioides (assembly GCA_905132885.1). Taxonomy (NCBI): domain Eukaryota; kingdom Viridiplantae; phylum Streptophyta; class Magnoliopsida; order Brassicales; family Brassicaceae; genus Moricandia; species Moricandia moricandioides. The sequence continues at coordinate 154,145 of CAJHQQ010000085.1, forward strand.
TAGCTCTTACATGATTTTCTGGATCCCAGGTATAGACTGAGGCATAAGAGAGTGAACATAAGAGCGGTGAAACATTGGTGCAGACAAATCTTGAGAGGGTTACATTATCTTCATAACCATGACCCTCCTATAATCCACAGAGATCTCAAATGTGACAACATTTTTGTTAATGGCAATCAAGGAGAGGTCAAGATTGGAGATCTTGGCCTCGCCGCCATTTTAAGAAAGTCCCACGCTGCTCATTGCGTAGGTATATATACAAACCCCTACATGCTTTTCTGCTGAGTTGTTTCACTTTCTGATTCTGTAAGTTTTGACTAGGGACACCTGAGTTCATGGCTCCTGAAGTCTACGAAGAAGCGTATAACGAACTGGTTGATATATACTCTTTTGGTATGTGCATTCTAGAAATGGTTACTTTTGATTACCCTTACAGTGAATGTACACATCCTGCTCAGATCTACAAGAAAGTTATGTCGGTGAGTGAGAGACTTTCCAACAAAGCTTTCATCTCTTTCTGTTTTCAAAAAGAAGAGTGAATGTTTGAGCTAAAAGTGTTGGGTTACAGGGAAAGAAACCAGATGCATTGTACATGGTGAAAGACCCTGAGGTTAAATACTTCATAGAGAAATGCTTGGCTACAGTCTCTCTTAGAGTCTCTGCTCGTGAGTTACTAGATGACCCTTTTCTCCGTATAGAAGATGGTGAGTTTGATCTGAGATCAGTTGATATGGATTATCCGGTGGGGGCACTAGTTAGGCAGCCTCATCATCTTGCTGACTACTATAGTTACCAGTCAAATCGTCAGTATTCAAATGGTTACCATGAGTATCAAAACAGATGGGCGTATAATCCAGCTGAGGCAGAGGAGACTCATGGAATCGAGCTCTTTGAGTGTCGAAGCGGGAATGATCAAGAAGAAGACAAGAGCTCTGGTAATGTTGATATTAGCATTAAAGGTAAGAGAAGAGATGATGGTGGCTTGTTCTTGCGTCTTAGGATCACCGATAAAGAAGGTAACAACAATCACTTTAACTAGAGGTCACCATCGTGTTAGAAGTGGCCGCTGAGACGAAATTAATATTGCATGAACAAAAGTGTAAGAAAGGTTTTATTTGTTGCAGGGCGTGTCCGAAACATTTACTTCCCATTTGACATCGAGACAGACACGGCACTGAGCGTTGCAACAGAGATGGTAGCCGAGCTTGATATGGACGATCATGGAGTCACAAAGATAGCCAACATGATAGACGGTGAGATATCTAGGCTTGTACCTAGTTGGAGACCAGGACCTGAGTTTGAAGAATCTCTCGCGGCTGCAAACGCCAACATATGCAGCAACTGCGTGTCGAACCGCACTTCAATGGGTTCGGTGATGGACTTCTTGAGGACCAACCCTGGAGCAAACGTTGCACAGTGTTGTAGAAACGGGTGTGGTGAGACTCATGGACGGTTTGAAGAGATTACAATAAGAGAAACAGAGGTTCGTCTTAGAGAGATATGGAAGCTTCAGCAACAGCAGGAGAGCCGAGAGCTTAGCTCGATAGACTCAGGACAGAACCACTCAGAAGAGGAAGAGGAAGAAGTATACGAGGATCCTGAAATCACGTTTTCTTGTGAGGCAAGTAACTCGCTAAACCATCTAACCGGTTCTGGATCGTTCTCGTTTTTGCCGTCTCTATACTGTGATGAGGTAGAGAAAACCGAAAGTCAGGGACAACAAGAGTTAAGATGGCTTAAAGCTAAGTGTCAGATGGATATAAGAGAGATGCAGGATGAACAGTTAAAGTCTGGGTGGTCTGAATCAGGAGAAGAGGGTCTGAAAGATGGATTCTCCGGTTCGGTTTCAGGTTTGGGAAGAGGAGGAGATGAAGAAGATAAGGTGAAAGAGAAGATGTTTGGAGGAAGATTAGTACCAAAAGTGTCTTAAAATGGCAACTTCTCCTCCTGTTGATGCCATTAAAGCTTGATGTTTCTTCATGTATACATATTTGTTTTGGTTATACTTAAGATTCTTTTGGGGTTATTATTCTTACAATAACACCATTCCAGAATTTAGTTTGTGAATGCATGAAAAATGCAATAATATTTTTAAGACTGATGGCTAAAATTCATATATAGTAAGTTGTTTATAGAAACTTTTTAGCACTAACATAAATATGTAATCAAATCACTGTATCAAGTGAGTAAAAAATGCTATTTTCTTGGAACCCAATAATAGTATTGTAGTAATTATTTAGTCTGAACATTTTGTTTGCAAGGTGCCATTTAATGCATGTGGGGGAAGAAAACAGGTTGGAGACGAAATAATGCCAAAACAATAATGGAAGCGAATTATTGAGCAATGTAACAAAACTTACCAAAATTAGTAAATTTTTTTTTTTTATTAACTAGAAGGTGTCTAGACTTTCAACCCAAATAATCATCATACGTCCGGACCATCCATGACCAGTCAGCGCTAATATCATTTCTAATGTAAAATAACTTTTTTAGTACAAGTCAAACTTAGATAGCGGTAGTTGCAGCTACAACCTTTTTACCACCAAAATTAATAATTTTTTGTTGTGAAAACCATCTCACAATAAAGATGTGATTGGTTGTTGATGTAGTTATAAGCTTTTGTTTTAGAAATTATGTGGTAAGTTTTTATTATAGTTTTAATTTAATCTGCTTTAGAAATATTTTCAAAGACATTGAAATCACTAGTAAAAATCGTAGAAAAAATGATTCTGAAACTAACATTTTTTTAATCTAATTTTGTGATCTAGATTCATTTTTTTAAAGTTAAAAAACGATTGCGTTGAAAATAAAAATGGATTTCCAGAGCATAATTTTACCAATCAAATCTGTGTCTTCAATTTTCATAAGACGTTCGGATAATGTAAAACGAAATCGATGGGCAAAATAGTAAACTGCAGGTGCAAACCCACAGCACCAGCGCATGGCCATGTTCCAGTACCGACCAGTCTACTAGAAATGTGGGTTCATCCACATGCGTTGGTAATTTTCACATCAATTTTAATTAAAATTTAATACTATATAACATGGTTTGTTTGTCGTTACTAAAATGATTGCAGTGTAAATATAAAATGATTGGACCTTTCAATACGATTTTTCTTGTCCATATCTACACTAGAATACGATTCTCTAAATTAAGTTCAACGTTTGGTTTGAAGTTTCAATAGTAACTCCCAAGCTCTATGACAAAAATATTATAATCCACAAACTTTTTCGTAGAAATTCTGTATATACAAATAACATTAAATATTAGAATCGCATATGCTCGTCTACTAAATATATGAAGGTTATCATACCATATATTGAAGATCTATATTAGAGAGATATTAGAGAGCAAGATGTATATCTTGCGAACCAATTTATGGACCATAAACACAAGGGCTATAGCTCAGTTAGGTAGAACACCTCGTTTACACGTGCATAGAACCATCTGATTTGATTCGTTCTCAATAGCCATGAATACATCTTGCGAACCAATTTATGGACCGTTGAAGTTCGATTTATGAAGTGAAGCCCAAACCGAAGATTATTATATAAATCTTATTGTGATAAGGATTAGCTGATTTAGATATATCTCATAAGATTTAGATAAATTATATTCGTAGTTGGGATAGGTTTAAGTCTTGTGTATATATACAACTTTCTTGTAAGTCATTAAGACACAACACAATAGTATATTCATATTCTATATTACTTTACAATCTAAGATATAGGTAGACGATGATCTCATCTATATGAAATGTTAGGTGATCATTGTGATCGTTATGATTATTATTCAATTGTTTTACGTGATAAAGTTGGTGGTTTCTTATGACTTTTCTTTGCAATCACAAGATATACACAATTACCATATTGATACAAAGCTCATAGTTAGCTCTATCAGTAAAAGAATAATAATAATAATAATTTCAGTTTATTCTTTATCTTAATAATTGAAGAAAATGAAGAATCCAATAATATTTAGGTAAAAAATGTGAGTGAAGATGCATTCATATGTATCTATTTAAGAACTATCATTATGATTTAAGACATTATAATAGCTTGTTGTGACTAAACGACCCTAAGCCAACGACAAAACATATCTCAAACATGAAAATGATGCCTTTGTCCAAATTGAAAGTCTGACATGTACGTTAAACAAAAGATAATGAAAAATGATAGGGACATGAATGTAATGAAGAATTGAATAAGGTAGCAAAATCTAAAATGATGATCGTTTCGTTTTATTGGATGGGATGTGGGTATTATTGGATATGTATTTTAGATCAAACGTACTCTTTTCGTACCCAACCCACTTCAGTGCCCAACCATTCTTCTCTCATCTTCCCCCCCTTCCACTTTTGTCTGTCGTGGTCCTTCAAAATTTTTAAATTTATGGTCGAATTATCTTTTGCGGTGGAAAGCCAGTTCATCTGATCATTCACGTGTGTATTGCCTATTGCCTAATAAGTTTAACAAAATTATTATTAAATTTTTGAGTTAAGTTTCTCGAAAAATTAAAAAAAATATATATATATATATATTAAAAATTCCAGAGCTAAAACTTCAAACAAGGGATGTTTAGTACTCTTTATTCACCAAATGTCTTTCGTAAGAACTTAATACAATTCTTTTTTATATTGAACAAATGATTCCTTTAGTTTCGATTGATCAACTAAATTATTTCATGAACGAGCTTCAGAACCTGTAAATAAAATATTTGTTTTTATTTTATTTTATTGATATCGATAGTTACACTTGCAAATAAAATATGCCACCAGGCTTTGTCCAAAAAGATAAATCAGGCTATAAATACTTAAGCCCATTGGGAAAAAGATAAGCCCCAGTGGACTCTTTTTCTTCTAGTTTTTTTTTGTTTTATTAGATGAAACCTCAACGAAATACAAATATGGGCTTAAGGATGTAAATTAGGATTTAGTAAGCTGAAAGGCCCATTAAGAAACCCTAATTAAGAACCAGTTACTATAAAAACGCTACAGCTTGCTTTGCGCGTCTCTTTCTTTTCACCCGTGCCGACGAACGAACGAACGAACTCATAGGCTTTGCAGAGAGATCTTCGTTTGATCTCGGAGGAATCGCAACAATGGCGGAAAAGGCAGTCACCATCAGAACCCGTAAATTCATGACCAACAGACTTCTCTCAAGGAAGCAATTCGTGAGTTCCATTAATCAGTGCTTTACCTTCCTAAAGTTACAAGAGAGAGAGAGAGTGTTTGTTGGCTTGTTCATTTCGCTTTAGTATGTTTGATAACGAGGAATTAAGAATAGTAATGAGCTGATAGTGTCTGAATCTGAGTAACTGGTTTTTTAGCTACTCTTAATGTATTAAAACTCAAATAGTGTTTGTTCATTTTGGCGTATTCATTTAGAGCTAGCTTTTTGGATCAGTTAGTAAGAAAATGGTGGATTTGGTGAATGTGTAGGTTATTGATGTTCTTCACCCTGGAAGAGCCAATGTTTCAAAGGTAATGCTCTTTACTTCCACAATCTCTTTGGAGCTGTGATAGCGTAGAGTCTTAGATTGTTAACGAGTTTTGATTTGAGACTTAAAAAAGGCAGAGCTGAAGGAGAAGCTAGGAAGGATGTACGAGGTCAAGGACCCAAACGCCATCTTTGTTTTCAAATTCAGAACCCATTTTGGAGGTGGTAAATCATCCGGGTTTGGTTTGATCTATGACAATGTCGAGAGCGCCAAGAAATTCGAACCCAAGTACAGACTTATCAGGGTAACTATATGCTCTTATTTGAGTTTGTCTGCCTTTTTGTATCAACGTTTTAAGATATATACAAAAAAAAAACGGTTGCGTGTGTGATTTTGCAGAATGGTCTTGACACCAAGATCGAGAAATCAAGGAAACAAATTAAGGAAAGGAAGAACCGTGCCAAGAAGATCCGTGGTGTTAAGAAGGTGAGATTACACTGTTGCACACAAGTGTTACACACTTATGATTCTGTTTTACTCATTTTTCTTTTACATCGCAGACCAAGGCTGGTGATCCCAAGAAGAAGTGAGATCACAAGACTGTATCATCCATTTTCACTTTTTCATAATCAACTTTTATGTTTTCTTAAGTTCTTTGTTTGACGTTAGATATTCTCAGCAACTAGACATTTAAACATAATCGAAGGTTTTGTTCAATACGATTTTAAGCTCTTCTCATCTTTTCCACTAGAGGTGAAAGAAAAACAGAACCACTTTCAACCAAAAATCTTTAATCCCAGTTCTGAACCAAGTAACCTAAACTTAATGGGAGGTCTAGTTTCCACCGTAAGTACAATCATCAAAGCACCTTCATGTTTTGGCGATTTGATTGTCTTCACTTTTTTTTGTCATCGTTGTGGCTTGTGTGGTTGCATTTGACTGCAGACGTTGTTAAAGTTGATGCGCACACATGTCCACTAAATGAAGAATATATGCAGTTACTTTTCAGTTTCTAAGACTATAAAAAAAGAGAACAAACGTAAAATTAAACTTCTCTTTTTATGACAAGGAATCTACCACATAGTCACCTTTACCTAACGAAGATTCTCATGCACCCACAATTACAAAATGCTTTGTAAAAAAAAAGAAAAAGAAAGATAATTAGTTACGGTGTATATTGGGCTAGTGTTGTTGTGTCCAATAAGTACTACCAGTCACGTTTAAGAAACGCTCTTTTGGGACGGAGAGACGTCAGGACACAACAGAGCGCAATAATAAGCAAAGTGCGTGTAGGAGTGGGTGACCACTTTGGCCTGTTCGTAAAACGTTTTCTAAAATAATGAAACACCGAAACTACCCCTGGTTGGGCCGAAGAATCTCATGCCCCTACCCATCAACAAGCAGCTGTAACCCAACCAATCCTCGTGAACCCACCACCCACTTCTCTCTCTCTCTCTCCCAACCGCATCTGGTTCCTTTGGTCCTCTTAACCTGATCCTTAGGTCGCCACCCAGATCTGTTTTTTTTTTCTTTTGCGTTTCGTTATGACATCGGATCAACGCGACGTCGTTTTCTCCCTCGAATCACCGGATCTAGAGGAAGGAGGTGTAGGAGACGGAGGAGGAGAGTCCGACACCGACGAAGATCTACGCGAGAACGATGACGTGGCTAACGATCCCGATGAGGAGGAAGATCTTACCACCGCCATCGTCTCCGCCACCCCGACGACTACTTCCTCCACAGACGCCGTCACCGTCGCGCTTCCAGCCGGATCCGCCGTCCCCGTCTCCGTAATCCCCGTCGATTCCGACCCCAAATGGCACCGCATGACGGAGATCGTCCACCAGAGACCGCCGATCGACGACTCTCGACGCCTCTTCCAGAGGCTGTGGACCGACGAGGACGAGATCGAGCTCCTCCGCGGGTTTCTTGATTACATAACGACGCACAGAGGGAGCAGCTCGCATCCGCCTGATACGGCGCCGTTTTACGAGCTGATAAAGTCGAAGCTTCAGCTTGAGTTCAACAAGAACCAGCTTGTGGAGAAGCTGAGGCGTCTGAAGAAGAAGTACAGGAACGTGATGAGTAAGATTACTTCAGGTAAAGAGGTCTTCTTTAAGAGCCCTCATGATCAGTCTACTTTCGAGATTTCTAGGAAGATTTGGAACCAAACTGGGAAGATCATTGGTTTTGAGGATAACAATGTAATGGATTTTGAGGAGACCAACACTAACGGGAACTACTTTAACAGCCCTGGTTCGAATCCTACTGAGATGGATTCTGAAAACGGAGCTGAGAAGAGGTTGATGATGATGAGTAGTAGTAGTGGATCCAGGAAACGATCAAGATCAAGAATAGGGAAGATTGAAGAAGACAACAAACCTGTCATCACTCCCTCTGATGGGCAGATCCCAAACGCACCTAGCAATGTTAACCTCAACGAACCCGCGACTGCTGTTATTGGAGGAAACATCGGTGTTTTGATTGAAGAGACTGTGAAAAACTGTGTCTCTCCTGTCATCAAGGAGATGATGAACGGGACAACGAGTATGATGATGGCTGCAATGGGAGGTGGTGGTGGTCATGGATTTGGCTCGTTCAGCCCCGTTTTTACACGGCCTTTCGGTTATGGTGTAGAAGGAGGAGGAGGAGGAAACAAAGCGGTGACGGATGAGAGATGGAGGAAGCAACAGATACTGGAGCTGGAAGTGTATTCAAGGAGATTAGAGCTGGTTCAAGAGCAGATTAGAGCTACATTGCATGAGTTAAAGACGATGCCAAGTGGTGTATGATGAAACAAGAAGAGGGAATAAGACAATGACGAAAATAACCAGTTAGGTTGATATTTGATATGAGTTTAACCTTCTGGAGTGTGTGTGGTGAGTATTAGTATTTGAGAGATTTGAATATTTTCCAATTTATAAATTTGATAAGGTATTATTGTGATATTATTCTAGGTTTCTTCTTTTAAAATTATTTGTCAATAGGGATGAATCATAGTGGGGGGTGGGTTTGTGTATAACGTTTGTATTAGATTATAGTTTTCTCGTATAACCTTTTGTTTCATGATCTGATGCAGTTACTCAAGTGTATTATTGTTATATTATTATCTTTTGACAATTGACTTGGAATTAAATATTTTCTTTCTTAATGACATCTTTTTCTTTTTCCTTTCTCAAATTCTTTGGGATGAAACGCAATACGACAACCGACAAGGTGTTTCTTTGGCTTTTTATTACTTAAAAAAAAGAAAAATGCAGATTCAAGAATGCAGAAATTTAGATATACACGTGAAGAGGTGAAGGTTAGGTGTGGATGGATTTTGTATGTTAAGCACGTGGTGTTGGTTTGCTATGAAATTAATAAAGTGTATATGGTTGCTCTAATACTTTATAGTATTATCTCTATCAGTCTTTGTACCACCATAACCACTTCTCTCTCTTTCTCTCTTTATCTCTTTTGTGGACTGTCTTTATACTCTCGAACTTGGTAAGTTCATCATTAAGTTTCTTTTGAACTCTTCATCTGTTTGCGAACATCTTGAATAAGTTCGCCTCTTTAGGTTCGATTTTAGCTCAAGAACAAGAACTTTGTTTGCTCTGCATTAACACTCATTTGTTTTATCATCGTTTTAGACCTCCTGCTTTCATCATAATCATCATTCATTGTCATGTTAAACTCCTAAATCTTGAAACTAGTTTGAGATTACATTGTCTTGCTGTGTAGTAGAGCCTCTTTGTGACCTTCACTACTCAAATCTGGGAAGTTAATCTTGGAGGAATTACTAAGACCCGCTTAGCATGGAGTACTCAATCAAGGATGACGTGACTCAAGTAAACCCATATCTTTCTAGTATTTGTTTTTGTTTTTCTAATCAATAGTTTCATTGGACTCAAAACATTTGTCTTAAGTTTCTTTGTTCAAGTTATGTGCTTAGTTCCCTGTCTTTTGCATGTTCTGACAGTTGATAGGTAACACTCCAATGGTGTACCTAAACAACATTGTAGATGGTTGTGTTGCTCGTATCGCCGCTAAGCTTGAGATGATGCAGCCTTGCTCTAGTGTCAAGGACAGGTCTCCCAAACATGCATTTGTTCTCTATTTTCTGTCTTGTTTGCTCCAAATTTAGTTAATCAAATTTATCTTCTGCTTGGTAGAATTGCTTATGGTATGATTAAAGATGCAGAAGACAAGGGATTGATTACTCCCGGCAAGGTACAAAACAATCTCATTAATACTAGAATCAAAACTCTTAGTTTAAATCTTTATGATTTTACTTACTACTTCAGAGCATATTGATTGAGCCAACATCTGGTAACACTGGGATTGGTATAGCAATGGTTGGGGCAGCTAGAGGTTACAAAGTTATAATAACAATGCCTGCATCAGTGAGCATTGAGAGAAGAATCATTCTTCTAGCATTAGGTGCAGAGGTTCACCTCACAGATCCTAGCAAAGGTGTTATGGGAATAATTGCCAAAGCTGAAGAGTTATTAAGCAAAACTCCAGATGGTTTCATGCTAGAGCAATTCAGAAACCCTTCAAACCCACAAGTATGTATATCTTTATGGACTCACTCCTTTCACATTACTTCTTTCTAGTCTGATCATAATCAATATGGTTTGTCTGCAGTCTCATTACGACACCACTGGTCCAGAGATATGGAGAGACTCTGCAGGGAAAGTAGATATACTGGTTCTTGGTGTTGGGACTGGTGGAACTATCTCTGGTGCAGGGAAGTTCCTCAAGGAGAAGAATCAAGATGTAAAGGTACATAACTGATATATGACAGAACATTTGGTAGATATACTAAGGCTTTTTTTTTGTTTTATCAACAGGTTTATGGGGTGGAACCTGAAGAGAGTGCAGTACTCAGTGGAGGGAAACCTGGTGAGTTAAGTCTCTCTATTTTTGGAACTCAAGCTCACAAATATTGTTCTTGAGCATCATATTGATTCCATTTTGTTTGTAGGTCCACATGGGATCCAAGGCATTGGAGCTGGACTCATCCCAGACAATTTGGATTTCAGCGTTCTTGATGAAGTCATTCAAGTAAATGCATAATCCTTTTGTGTGTGTCTCTTCTTGAACTCCATGAGATGTCATAGAACTTTGCAATAACCATTTCAGGTGGCAACTGTGGAAGCTATTGAAACAGCCAAGCTTCTTGCCCTGAAAGAAGGATTGCTAGTAACATTACATTCTCCTAAACTTCAATAATTAGTTTTGTATTTGTTCAACGTTTCTGATAGGTTTTCATAACATCTGGCAGGTTGGAATATCATCCGGAGCTGCTGCAGCCGCTGCGATTAAGGTGGCTAAACGGCCAGAAAACGCAGGGAAACTCATAGCTGTAAGTGAAAACAGAGTTTATAAACCACCTTTTTTTATCTTTAAACCGAAATCAAACCGGAATTTAAAATGAATCTCTCGGTTTACAGGTGGTTTTCCCAAGTGGAGGGGAACGGTACTTATCGACTCCAATGTTCGACTCGATCAGACGTGAAGCAGAGGATTTAGCAATTGAATGAGAGAGACTGCCTTCACTACTGCTCCAACGTAACTCGGTTTAGCTTTGTCATTATGTACCACGATACGTAATGAAGTCCTGTTTGACTTCGAATGACTTACGTAATATTGTTTCCAGAATAAATTAAGAAAATTCTAGCCATGCACTTACGTTAAACGTAAGTAACGTATGTCGATAAATTTCTACCAAGAACAATAAATAAAATTGAAACGAAATCTTCGTCGATTAGTGTCTGTAACGAATGTTTGGTAAGAATAAAAAAGTATAATACGACTACTATTTTTATTTTGTTTTTGATAAATACAATTATTTTATTTCAATACAATTTCTAACTCAATTCTGTTTATTCGTCTATATTTTTCAATAAAGTAATTCTATTATAGAACAATTTTAAAAGGCAAAAGTTTGTTCTATACTATGTGGTATAGTCATCATTCACCAATGGTGAAATTATTTTGAACAAAAAAAAATATTTTTGAGATAACTTAGATAGAAAATCACCAAGAGAACCTTCGTCAATAGAAGTATATAATTCTCGTTTCCTAAAAAATATAAATTACAAAAATACGTGTATATATTACTACTGAATGTTTTCTCTTTTTCTTTTTTTTTGGTTATTTGATCAGTGTTCTGTTTTCTGTCCAGGTGTGGTTCAATTTGATTTGATTTTCGGTTTTGTAGCATATGGTATTATAGAGTAAATGAAGCAAATTGAAACGAACATATGATCCAGTTTTAACTTTACAATGATGTTTTCGTCTGACAACAACTCAAAAACAAACAAAACGTTACTTCCTAGGTAACTATGTCCCTTCCAAGTGCATTCTAGGAAAACTTATAATTGAAATGGAAGTGGATGGGTTTATATGGTTAACTCGATACTGTTTTTAAGTACAAAAATTAAGTTAGCATTGTAAGGAAAGTTTGTTCTGAGTTTTGTAGTTAAATTCATTTTTCAGGTACATTGGTGTTGGTGATGCAGAGGAAGAACAAATGTTTTATTACTTCATCAAATCTGAGAGGAACCCTGAAGAAGACCCTCTTCTTGTCTGGTTAAGTGGAGGAACTGGATGCTCTTCTCTCACTGGTTTTGTTTATGAGAATGGTAAGTAAATCTTCTTTTAACTCATTCTTATTTGTCTTTGCTGTGTGTTTCAGTGATTTGTTTGAATTGAAAAAAAATCAGGTCCTCTTACTTTCAAGGTTGAGGCCTACAATGGAAGTATCCCTTCTTTGTTTAGTCAAACATGAGCTCTTGTGTTGATTTAACAACAGGTACAATGTATCATGAGTTTCATTACAAGAGATTCCATGTTGTGCCATAACTACATACATATTGCGTTTATACCCTTGTAGTTTACCTAATTTTCAAATCAGCCCCTAATATTCTGAAACTGTATATATTAACAGAGAGAGAGGAAAAGAGTCGGACTTTCCGGAGGATCTCTCAGAGACGACAATGGCGGTACAGTGGCTTTTGGTAGTTCACGGGATCATGACGTTGACGGTGATCATCTCTTTCCTCTGTGGTCAATGGCCAATCTTCAAAGGCACACCTTTTCAATGGATTCATTACTTCCTCACTCGCGGAGCCTATGCTTACTTACTGTACTCTTTCCTCTCACCTCATTGACTATTCACTCCAAAGTTCGATCTTTTTTTGGGTTTAGAGCTCCCCTGATCCTGCTCTGTTTTGCAGGAGGTTTGTCGGAATGGTGTTTGGTTCCAAGGGTACGGACGTTGTCTTAACGGTGGAACAGTTCTGTTGCGACCGACCTAATCCCATATTGCAAGTTTGTATCTTTCTTCTTACTGTTTGATCCATTTAAGGAGCAGATGAATCTGTAGCTATTATCGTGAACAAGGAAGCTGTATTCATACCAAAGCGATAAACTTTATACTGTAACTTTGTTTTGTAGATTATATATATAGCCATTATCGGATCAGTATACCTTTTGATTGCAAAGTCTTCCTTTGTCTATATACCTGGATACTATATTGGCGATGTTCACAAGTAAGAACCATTCCTTCTTTTATTTTTTTGAAAATTTTCAAGTCCAGAGTTTATAATGTTGAATCTGCTTTTAGCCTCTCAGAGTCTTTTGTATTTTATGTTGTAGGTACACGAGCTTTATGGCTGTTGTTGTGGGTGTCATACTTTTCTTATTAACAAGCTTTTCTGATCCAGGTACCGTGGATGCTGTGAATGTTTCACACTACATTTCTGCTTACCCTTATGATGATATCATTTACTCTGAGAAAGAATGTTCGACTTGTAGAATCCCAAAGTGAGTGCATCGACATCCCTTAGTAAGCTAATTATATATGATTTGTGCTCTAAGCTTTTACTCTTTTTTGGTTGTTAAGGCCTGCTAGATCCAAGCATTGCAGCATCTGCAACCGCTGTGTAGCTCGGTTTGACCATCACTGTGGCTGGATGGTTTGTACTTATACCTTCTTTTATATTCTCTACATTTCATATCAACATAACTTCTTGATTTGAGCTTCTTCCTCTACCGGTTTCTCAGAATAACTGTATTGGAGAAAGGAATATCAGATACTTCATGGCTTTCCTCTTTTGGTGAGGTTTCATTCTTTGAATGTACTTGGAAGATTCCATGCTGTTGTGCTGTGTCCTTATCCTTTCTTTGTTTTTAGGTTAAACTAAATGGTTAGTGATTTTGTAGGCATTTCCTTCTTTGCTTGTACGGAGCAATAGCCATTGGGTTTATACTTGCAGGGCGAGTTAAAGAACTCCGTGTTGTACATGTTTTAACAGGTACACATCAAACACACCCTTGTTATGCTAACAATCATATCTTCCTATATTCAGTCTTGCTTTCTCTTTTGTGCAGTCTATTACGGCGTAGAGAACTCTTTCCGCAACTTAGCTCCTCGACTTTTGCAGGCAAGTAGACCTAACTAACTAACCTCTCTCTCAGTCTCAGGCGAGTCTTGCTCATATGTGAAAGTCTAATAGTGTATATCAAATATTCAATATCTTGGAAACAGTGGCTGGTTGCTACATACAACACACAAATACTTCTGATGGTGTTTCTCGCCATTGTTTCTCTCCTCCTCGCTGGCTTCTTTGCTTACCACTTAAAACTCTGCTTAACCAACACAACAACTAATGAGGTTTGTAACGTTTTCAGCCTCTCCCAAATATATTAATACCATTTCATCTTTTCTCCAGCTAATATAACAGTTTTGCGGGTTTGTGTGTTTTGAATAGACATTTAAATGGAGAGAGTACATAAGCTGGAGGAAGAAGCTCAGTGAAGCAAAGGCAAGCTCTGCAGCTCTCAAGGCTGGAACGCCATATTGTGAAGTGAAGAAACGCAAATGCTTTGGGCTTTGTGGAAGAACCTCCTCTGCCCATGATGATGAAGCAGAGGCCAAAGCCAAAGCTATAGTAAAACAGAATATGTATGATAGAGGAAGTTTCCAGAACGTTTCCGAGATTGTTTTCCCTTTATCGTCAAGACCAAACACTTGTTACAAACCAAAACCGGAATAGTTATAACTCTTTTAGATAACTACTTTCAAGCTTTGGGTTACTTCTTTAGTCACTGTTTATCTTCATTACTACATTTTTAACAGGTTTACGTTAACAGAAAGAGTATGGAACAGATTTATGAAAGTTATCAGAAGCTTTAATCGGTTTATAATCGCTGCGTCTACTCTCAGATTCTGGTAGACTGCTGCAAAGAAAAAGAACAATATAACAGAGAAACAGAGTCTGCAAAGAAGTCATAACTCATATCATAAGCTATCCCCAACAAAAGACAGTACTATAATAATCTGATACTTTTCTCCACAATCACCGAACTTTAAGCTTCACTTATCTACGCATAGTCTATGAATATAAGAAACAGAACGCATGGTCAGTCTATGACTATGGTGGTGCGACCTGGTATTGCTGCAGGGTCAAGCTCCCAGTATCCTCCTTCAGCTAACCGTGTTGCCCTCTTCTCCTGTTTGACAGCTGGAATCTGATGAGAAAACCTACTCATTTCCGCCTTTGGAATCTCTAAGGGACCTGCATCTGACCCATGCTTCCTTGTGTATATAGAACTGAAGCCTTTAGCAGTCAAAGCCATCACCTTTACGCTCTTCCCTTCACAGTAACCTTCCACTACTTCTACAATATCGTGTTCTTCTTCGGTGCTATCACAGTTCTTACGGAGAGCCCAGATATCACCTTTCCTTGGGTATACTTTGACTATCTTCTGCTTACCATCAAAAGGTTTGATCCGATGTGAGAAGCTGGTCAGAGGAAGGATTTTGGGTTTTCCAGTTTCCGGCTTGAACTCCCCACATGACACAGGGCGGGTTGCAGGTTCTTCTGTAGAGGGTGGAAACAGCTCCATGTGGACCACGTATAACACGAGTTCGGGCTTGGTTTCCACTTTCTTGACCTTCACGTACTCTGTGGGCATTCCCTTGTCATTGCTATAAATAGCCCACATCTGACGAACTTTGAATTTGTCCACAGATCTCTCGTTCTTGAAGTCGAAGGCATTTCTTTGCGGTGTTTTGCAACGTGATGACGCAGGAGTTGTCTCAAGGGAACCATCCAACTTAGTTGGCAAAACAATCTTCTTGGATTCCCCATTGCGTCCTCTTTTCTTCGAGCCTTCTCCTACCTGGCTTTCTACCTGTTGCTGTATGCCTATGGGAGATTCTTTTATTCCCAAAGAATCTGTCACGAGATCCTCATCAGTTGTCTTTGGGGATTTCATCTTATGGACTTGTTTAGCAGTTTTCTTCTCCTCTATTTGTTGGCTTGGAGTTGTTTGAAGACGAGGAGATTTTCGCAGCTTGAAGGCATCAGACGCCTCACCACTCTTTCTAGACCCGTTCGGTGTGATCTTTTTATTAACTTGACTAGAAGAAGAATCATTGGTTCTGCTGGCTTCGCCTTCCACTTCCCCAATTGACACAGATGTTGAACAAACCTTATCACGGTTACTGCATCCGCCACCATCATCAGATTTTTGACGTTTTCTTGGAGATGGAACGACAGGGTTGGCCTTCACTCCAGTCTCCGCAGCTTCAGGATAAGGGCTATCAGTTTTTCCTTTCATTGTCTCACTATCCATCTCCATATTAACAGCTTCAACCTGAAATATATCTTTTGGCAGTGCAGTCGGGTCCAGTTCATATGAGCCAGCTGGAACAGATTCTTTCTCCATTCCAGTCATTTTGAGTGCTGGAACTTTGTGAGAAAATCTAAGCATCTGTTCTGGAGTGAACTGAATCTGACACACTCTATTCTTCGCCTCCCGCCGATATAAGGTAACAAACCCTTTAACTTTTCCCAAATAGGCCACTCCAATACCAACCTCTTCCTTAAAATCGTTCACAATTTCCACGAAGTCATACTTATATGGCAATTCATGATTTTGTAGAGTGTTCGATTCCTCATCCCAATCCGTGAACATAGCCCAAATTTCTCCTTTTCTTGGATATATGGAAACAACTCTGTTGCAGACTGAGTGAAGCATCTGACCTGAAAAAATTGAGCGGTTCTCGACATCCATTGTTTCTCCATTTTTGAACTTTCCCCATGCAACTGGAATACTTTCATCATTCTTTTCCTGAACAGGCTTTAAGTAGGTAACACGCAGCTTGAAATCGGAAGATATAACTTTCTTTACCCGAGCATATCTCCGTGGCATACCATCTCTCGAATCACAGGTAGACCACACTTGATTGACTGCAAAATTTTCTGGTCTACGTTCATCTTCAAACACATTAAACTCTGGATCAGGTATATCCAGCGTGTTACGATTTTCATTAGCTTTGTATCCGTTTACAACTTCACCCATCTTGCTCAACAAAGCTGCGTCTTCTCCATTACGATCACAACTTTCACTCTCTTTGTTTTTGGCTGACAAGATATTTTTCTTTCCAGAATTTTCACTTTCCTTGGCTTTTCCTTTATCAGCAAATTCCAGTGACGTATTATCCTCATCCGTCTGCTTTGTATTAAAATCAGACTCAAATTCACAACCTGATTTTGTCCTTTTTGTCGGAGGGATTACAAAATCACCATTGTCTCTGGTCTCTGCATGAGAAACCTGCGGCTTCCTCCTTGAGAACTTCCTCTTATTACATCCATCCGTGTCTGTTTTATCCACAGCAGCATCAGAGCCATCAACTTCAAAACTCATAGAGGATTCCTTAACAGCTTTTCTCCTCTTTCTGGCTGTCTGATTCATCTTTGGAGCTGATAAATCAGGCATTGACTTTCCAGCACTAGTCTGCGGTTCTTTTTCTTCAGGCTGAGGCTTCAGTATATCAGGTTTAGGTATTTCAGCACCTTTCTGGGGTCTTCCTGCTTCAGCGTCATTCTCTGTACAACCCTCATCTTTCTCGGGATTCCTGTCACCAGCACCTCGTTTCTGATTTTTCTGATTCCTCTTGTTGAGTTTCCCTCTGACTGTCCCATTCTTATTCATCTCACTTACTGAACTAGTCTCTGGTTCTTTTACTTCAGGCTGCGGCTTCAATACATCAGGTTTAGGTACTTCCACTGATATATTTGTAACTGTTTCACCTTCCTGGGGTTTTCCTCCTTGAGCTCCACTCTCTGAACAACCCTCATCTTTCTTGGGTTCCTTGACACCAGACCCTCTTTTCTGCTTTTTCTGATTCCTCTTCTTGAGTTTCCCTTTGACTGTCCCATTCTTATCCATCTCAGCTGCTGAACTTCCTGATTCTGCTCCT
Organism: Moricandia moricandioides; assembly: GCA_905132885.1. Taxonomy (NCBI): domain Eukaryota; kingdom Viridiplantae; phylum Streptophyta; class Magnoliopsida; order Brassicales; family Brassicaceae; genus Moricandia; species Moricandia moricandioides. The sequence continues at coordinate 171,850 of CAJHQQ010000085.1, forward strand.
GTAAAAGGATGCTGCCGAGATGTATTACACCTCTCTTGATCTTGAAATTGTTTTGCACTAGACGTTGAACTACTAAGTGACACTCCACCAGACCCGATGTTGCAGGCAGTGTAAGATTTCTGGCAAGAGGAACAGTGCATGACTTGGTTCATATAAACTTTCAAGTATTTATACCTGTGGCCACAGTTTCTGCAACACGTCCAAAACGTTAATCCACTTGCAATATTCACTGCAGCAGCATTTTTAGATGACGAGTTGCAACGAGACTTTGTATTCGACTGCTTGCTAGCGAACAGTGAATGGGATCTGTATCTGACATCATACTGAGACCGTTTGATCTGATCAGAGAGCCATCTGTTTGCTTCCCCAACAAACTTGAAAGCAGCTTCCGCACCAGGAAACTTGTTCTTATCCGGATGGAGAAGCAGGCAAAGCTTTCTATATTGCTTCTTGATAGTGTCGAAATCAGCAGAAGGCTGAACCTGAAGGATACCATACCAATCGTCAAGCCCCTTGATTTTCTTATCAGCAGAAGAATGCACATCACATACGGCTATCATCTTCTGTACGTTCTCCAGTTCGGGAAAGAGTCTCTGAGCCTTCGTGACCAGTTTATGAGCTCCAACGAAATCACCAGCCCTCATCTTTTCCTCTGCTAAAATTTTCGCCCTTGTAGCCTCTTCTTTGTTGCAATCCATTGCAGCGATAAACCTCTTAAAATCAAACCTCCCAAATCAGCTAAGGATAGTAAAGGAGCCCAAAATTCAAGAGTCCCTGCATATACAAATAAACCTATCGGTTCCTAATCACTCTAAATCTCAGTGTAAGCAAAACTCTACTCACTGCTTACCACTTCAGCGACCAGAATTGTGAACAACGCAGACATCCTTCATCGTATATATGATTCAAATAGGCTTGAAACTGAGAGGCTTTACAACTGCAAAACTCGAAAACATAGAGATAACTAAGATGAGATTCATCAAACCGAGTCTCACTGAAAATCAAAACGATCGAAACCAAACCTAATACTGATCAGTCTTAGATGGAAATGAAATTGATCGAATAGCTATTAACACTCAACACTAAGGAGAAACGAAAATCGTACGGACGATTGGTCTACCTAGAAACAGCGAAAATCACTGCGACTAAACTCGTACGATATGAAAGCAATGCATCACCAGAGAAACTAGCTTCAAATAATAGCAAATCGAGAGGAGAGATCAAATGCATGTGTAAGTTCCGATCAAAACGAGGCGAGCAACTATAAACCCTAGGATTAATGGAAAAAAAAACACTCAGAATCCGTCGACTTACCCAGAAGCTCCGAGTGGTCGACGAGACGAAACGAAATTTAGCACAAAGGAAGGATGATGAGGAAAACAAATAATATCCACAACCCTAGAATTCGAAAGGTGCCGAAGCTAAATGATCGATCAACGGAGAGGGAAATGAAAAATTAAATGGAGGGAAATTTATTTTTATTTTATTTTCTTCTGTTTTTTTTTTCTAAGGTAAACCCTAAGAGTCCTAATTAGCTACAGCAACTAAGATTTAGCAAAAAAAAATGACAATTAAATTTGTCATCTACTAATGAAAAATTATATCTCATAATATTCCCTAAAAAACTGACATAAAAATAGAAAAATATTTTAAATAGATTTTCTTAAATAGTGTAAATATACATTTAAATTAACTATTCTAAATTTATGTTTTAAAGTTAAGAAATAAAATTTAGAGATGAAGTTTAAAATTTTAAAAAATAAAAAAAATATTAAATTTTTCAAAATAAAAAAAACTATTTCGACATTTTTTTAAAGTTTTTTTTGTTATAAATTTTAAAAATGTTTATTTGAAAAAATTGACCAAAATTATATTATTATCCAAATAAGTACCCTTAAACCAATTTTTCACACATACGATTATTAACCAGTAGTAAGAATTTAAATTTGTCATTCATTATTAAATTTGTCATTCATTATTAAATTTGTCATTCATACGATTATTAACAACCCAAAAGAGTCACACTCTCTGTTTAGTTTCTACTAGTTAGCCATACAGACCATAACATTAGAAGTTAATAAGATTTGTTTTAACATCATACACAGTCATATAACTACGGTTATTTTAACACTTAGTAATCCCTCCTCATCATATCTTCAGTTCCCTCTCCTCTTATATGTGTAGATGCTCAGAGTTTGATGTTCCATTGATGGAATTAACATCAGCTGACAAACTCCAATAACAATCCATTACATAACCTATAAACAGAACCAGAAAGTTGCCTTGTATCAAAATAAGAAAGCTTACCAAGATTCTCTTCATCCACACCATTATGCTTCACAAGCACCGTTTTCGTCTCTTCTAACTGCTTCAACTCAGCTTGTGGATTTAATGAGGACGTGACATGCTCCTCAGACCAATGAGCTACAGGGGCTGACCTTTCTCCTTGAACCATGAGCTTGGCGATGAGATCCCCTGGAAGATCTATTTCAAGCTTATAATCTGCCACAAGTTCAAGTATAGCTCTCAGTCTTCCACCATCTTTCTCTTTCTCCTAAAAGGAAAACCAAACATAGATTGATTATTTCTAAATCAAATCAATGACTAATCAATTACAAGATCAGCTGAGTGATTAAATCTGTGAGGATTCATTGAATCTATTTTCCAAGGCAGAACGTCTGAAACTGATGATCTCTTTCTTTAAGAGCTCTGAGGGTGAGAATGATACCTCTTTGTTAAGCTTAAACAAACATATAAGCCTGACTGCAGGTATATATTGGCTTTTCTTGATGAGCTCTTCAACAGACTCTGCAAAAGATAAAAATAGTTAATCTCACTTCATTAGTCTATCTTTAACTCTTTATATCACCACTAGAAAACTAACCTTGACTCTTTGGACTGGGAGTCAATCTCATTGCTTAATGACTGCACCAACTTCTTTTTCACCTCAAGCTCAGAATTAGAAAGCTCAATAGACTCTCTCACACGTCCCACGTCCTTCTCTTTAGAAGCTAACTCCAATGACTTCATCTTAAATTGCTTCTCAGATTCTTTAATCTGCTCAAGAATCAGCGCCAGGTCCTTCTTATTATTGTTTGTCTCGCTGCAAAGCTTCCGAAACTCAGCCGAATGCTGCCGTGCCGGCACTGGCTCTTCTTCACCTCGATCTCTCTTTGAATCCTTGACGATGTGTCCAGCTTTGCCGTCAGCTCATTTCTCTTCAACCTCAGCTCTTCGGCACACTCTTCCACCATCTTCTTCAAGTTACAAGCTTCAGACTCTTCTTTTTCGAAAGTTTCAGCCTTTTTATCAAGCTCTGAGCTCAGACTTTGGAGCTCCTTCTCCTTCAAATCTAGCTCTTGAGACCTACTCTTGATACTGCTTTCAACAATCTCATTATACTTCAGTATACGTTTCAGGTGAGTAACGCAGAACTGTATTCCAGAGGCACCACCTCCAAATTGCTCCATTGATTTGCAGAAATTCTCTCTCTCCAACGTAATTAGTTCTTCGTGACTGGTCTTGTCCATTGATAAAACTTAACCGCATAATATTCAAACAAGGTGAGATTTTGATAGCAGGAACACTAACATAGTAAGTAATATCAACGTTAAACTGAGATGCACACGTTGTTACAATCACGACCCAAATGTCAAATATGAAAGTGATTTCTTGAGCTGTGAGATGGCTAACAGTTGGTAATAAATCATAGCCTAAGTAACTAAAACACTTGTGCATAAGAACTAAAACCCTAATTTTGAATCAAGATGGGGAAAAGAAAACACAGTACAGTGAGAAAGGGTGAGTCATGGAGAAAGGTTGAATAAAGAAAACTGAGAAGCTAAAGTGTTCACCTGCGAACTAGAGGTTGAATAAGGTAGGAGTCCGTTTCTTCGATGGAGGAAGATGATAGATGGAGGGAGATTTGCCAACTCAAAAAGAGGAAAAAGGAGGGAACGTTTAGGTAGAATGTGTTTATTCGGAGTAGAAAGAGGCCCATTGGGCTTTTCCGACACATTTTTCCTGATTAATGTCAATATTATTTTCTAAAAGACTTTTCACACTTGCAATAAAAAAAAAAATATTCGACGTAAGACAAAACTATACCAAAAGTCGAAATTCAAATAATGTTTTAAAGCAAGTCCAAATTCAAAGTTGTAAGATTTGGCAGCAAACAGAAGTCTGAGAAGGGCTTTTAAGTTAAGTCTCCTTAGGACTCAAAGAACCTATCTTCCTTGAAACCATAAAGCCGAGCTGGAATCTGAAAGTGAAGACTCTCAAGCTAATGTAGAATCAAGCCTTTACCCGAATCACGAAAGAGCCTGTGAGGACATAAGAAAAAGAATCACCAAACTGCACCCACTTAACGTGACCAAACTCTCATTCAACAAATACTTTCGGTACTAAACTAAGAATCAGTTTAACAAGTTTCTATCCTTCTCCAATTCTGTGACTTTGTAAGAAGTGAAATAATAAGATTTTTAGAAAAGGATAAAGGAAGGTGTGTGGAACTCACAAGTGGGAAGGCTGGATATGTCTGCAGAGACAGCACAAGGTATCCCCAAGTTGGAGAGGACACCTCTTATGATTCCACAAGGGAAATACAGGTACATGCTCACAGCTTGTGCTGCTTTGCTTTCCCCTGGAGTAGACGGATCTTCAGTTTCCTTCTCAGATGAAGGGTCAATTGAGACACGAGATAGCCATCTGAACTTGTTGTCTTGCAATACAAAAGTACCCTGAACAAAATATTTGTGAGAAACAAACACAACAAGAGCTTTCTTCCTTTTTTTTTCCTGAGGAAATCTTACCCGGTGATTAGTCTTGAGATTATCAATCTGCTTCTTGAAGACCTCAGACCAGAAGTCTTTACAGATAAACTTGATTGCATCTAGATGGTCGCTAAACCTTGGTCTTTCCATGGTGTACCTATTGACATAAAAAAGAGTTACCCACATGCACTATCTGCTATTTCTCAACACAGTAAACCAGTCTTACTCTTAAGTAAGCAAAAAAAACCTTCAAAATCTGTTGCTTCCAAGGACATAATTCTAAGGTAAAAAACAAGACTTTCCACCACATATAAAACATTGAAAAAGCAAAAGAATTGGTAAGCCGTGAGAAACTAGTTTACTGGTAAGTAAAACTTGTACTCTAAACTCAGGTCAGGTGATCTCAGATTCAAATTCCAAGCAACTCTCAGAGGGCAGCCATTGGTAAACGAGAAAATTAGACACTCAAGAACAAGTTGAAGTTCTAAAATTACTTGATTTTCTGATAATTCCATACATCACAGAACACAATAAAGCGTAAGATCTTCGTCTCAGTACCAAATTGAAATGAAAATTTCAAATTAGGGTTGATCTACCATCTACTGACACATTCTCGGCCAATCACAAACGAGAAACGATTAATCCCAAACCAGAGAATCAACTCTAACGATACAAACTACTCAGATCTAAAACCAATACTTAACAGACTCCAGAATCTGAGGAGGAAAGATGAATCAAGTGAAGCACAAACCTCTCGGAGAGCTGGTGGCCGACCTGATAACCGATGGCCTCGATCCTCCGAGCGGCGAGTTCCGGCTTATTAGCGTAGAATCGGCCGCTGTACATCGCCACCATCTCCATCAACATAGTGTCTACACAGCTCTCCGCCACTTCTCTCACCATTTTCGTCTCTCTCGACGACCCACGATCTTCGAATCTGTTAACTTGTGAGAATATCACATATACGTCCTTGATACTTCTTATTATTTCCTATCTGTGTTTTTAGTTTCGAAAGAATCTCTCTCACTCGCTCGGTATACACATAAACCGGATTTCGGTTCACTATTTCTTCTCATAACCGGTTTATGACTGTACTTATGTCTTCTCTTTAGCAAAATAACACATTAGTTTATATCATTGTGACATAACACTTTAGTTTATATCATTTGTAACATATCAAATACACAATAACTGATATGTATATATATAAATTCTTTGAGAATCCACAAATCTAATAATATTCTTCTCCTAAGACCAGATGAGAAAGATGATATTGATGTCCAGTAGTGTGAAAAAAGTAGGGATAAGGAGTTGAAGAGATCAGAAAGAGAGTTCAAGATGAGAAGAAGGGTTAGATTCATGGTCAAGTCCTTTTCTTGATTTTTGCCAAAGCTGTGACTCTATGTTCAGCTTCCTCAGCTCCATTAGTCCTCTTTCAACTGCATTTCACCATAAACACACTGACTCATATGAGAAAGAAACAAAGAAAGAGTGTTGAGTAAGAGTACACTGTACCATCAACAGCGTCTTGGGACGTGGCAGATCGAGTCCCTTGGTTTATCCAATACTGGAGACGCTCTTCCGCCAGATCAGACTCGATGTCATGGTTCTTAGCTCTCCTCCAGAAATATGATAGCCATGCCTGTTGTGTATGTAAAGCCACGATAAGATGGTCACATGACACAACTCCACTGTAAAACATAGACACAGAGAACTGATGTGTGTTTCTCTCTTTTACCTGTTTAAAACTCACATCTTCAACTTCATCTTCACTTAACTCTGCAAAGGAAAGAAAAAAACAGTATTTTCCTCAAGAACGTTTAAGTGCCAAGTCTCAGGTTCTTAAATGATATTAGGGTGCCTTAGCGTAGAATGGTTGTTCCTTTTGGAGAGTAAGAGAAGAGATCACTTTGTACAAACTTACCAAAGGCTTCAAACTGTCCATCCATTGGCAACTTCACTTCATCTATGAATTGTTTCGAAAAGAAAATACGGATCAAGATTGGGGAAAAGTATAATTCACATCAAGCTTATCAGATCAAGCAGAAGCATATTCAAAGTAAGCTTAGAAACCTGAAACAAACATCTTCGATGATGAGTTCCTTCTATTTTGAGCCATGACATATGCAACTGCCTCTTGTACCTTTAAGACAAACCCACAAAAAGAACAAAGATGAGAATCATCATCTAAGACAAGAAGAGGGTTCTCATGTTTAGTGTTTGTTTGTTTGTTTTTTACCTTTAGTGAAGCAAGTTCTCTCAAACCTTTCTCAACCCATATCATGCTTTCTATATTTCCTTCACCAGAAGTTTCATGCAGATTTTGAAATGATTTTTCTCTTTCTCCAACAGTGCTGTTAGCTGCTTGGTGTTAAGACAAGAGAGTAAGTAACAAGCGAGACCAAAAAAACAGCGGTTTGGGTAGTGCAGGTTGGTAATATTACAACGTGAAACCATGTCTCTAGCTCTTTGTCCTGCAGAAAGAACAATCTCTAGAGGAAGAGGTGCAAATGATGACCAGTACTCGTGCTTTGCTCCAGCAATATCAGCTTGAATCCCTGCACATAACATCTCCCTCAGCTTCTTAAACAGTAGAACCACTATGAAGAATCTGTTTTGTGTATCTTATAAGCTAAGAGCAAGGTACTACCATGTCTAACGCATAATCCCCAATAACGTGAAAGCCAACACCTCTTCAGAACAACCTCTTCCTAAGATAAAAATAGCTATCCACTTAAAACACACCAATCGGATACGTTAACTATGAATCTTTAACAATAGCATACCATCTCCTCCTGAGTCAATACTAATCTCTTGGTCATGGTCTTAAGTGACTTAAGCTCTGATTCAACTTCATGAAGCTGCTCTAAAGAAGATGCTGCTTCCTCCCTAGCAATCTAAATCCAGTCCAAGCATATAAAAGGTTAGTATCACTTCTGATATGAAGAACATAATATCTAAACCTGAAGTACCTCAGCTTCTGTATGAAGAGCTGAAACATCTTCTCTCTTTCCTCCACGAGTTTGTGATGCGACTTTCAAAGCAGCCTGTAAAGGGATTGGATCTCTCGGTTATGTCAAGATCTAACCAAGAACTATATATAGCACACAAGTAGCACTGACCTCTCTCTGTTGCAGAGCTGCCTCCTTCCTGAAGCAAGAAACACCATTCACAAAATTAAAAATTGTTGTCATAGGGTCATCAAGAAGTTAGATACAACTGAAGCTTGCCTGCTGAGAAGACGTGCGTCCATAGTAACACCTTCTCCAAGTATTTCAACCTAATGAAAATATGGTTAAATCTTGAGGCAAATACACAGTATGTAAGAAGAGACTTCAATGAACCACCTGCTTCTCAAGTTGCTTAGCTCTTGCATCTGCTTCTTCACACTTATCTTCTGCAAGTCGAAGCTGGGGATGCACAAATTAGGATGGGATGCAAACCATAATATAGCAATGAGAATCATAATATGCAATAGTAAAAGGTACAAGTATTAGCTAGCTTCACCAGACAGATAGACTTGTTTAAATAGAGTAACTAATGCATGCATATTAACACCAACTGTGAAAATTTACTGGCATCACCTTGTCTAACAAACTTTCATTCTCTTCCTGTAACATATCAACCTGCAAATGAAAATGAAAATGAAATGAAAACTCTGTAATAAAAATAAATGCTCTAGTTAAACCAATCATAAGGTGAATTAAGTTTCATGAAGCAATCTTAACAGCTTCTGAAGAAGTCAAACCTCATCTTGCAAAGCAGAAGTAGAACGTTGACTACCTAACTCTCTTAAGTTGCCTGAGCTTCCCAGATCCATGGAGAACCTACTAATGAGCAGAAACAACTAAACTAAGACCACAATGAACGAGTAGACGAATGTGTAGAAATGATGCCTCAGTAAGCTATCCTCTAGTTACCTTTTGTCTTTTCTAAGATTGGTTGGTGTGTCAGATTGAAATGCAGGAGTGACTGGTTTGAGTGATATAGGCACAGAAGATGGCATTAAAGGTACTGTCCTTATAGGACGACCACTGAAAGATGAACGCGCTGAGGGAGGTTGATCAATAGCATTGAGAGACTGAGATGATTTGTTAGAGAAGGCAGAACGTGAAGATGGAGATTGGTCCACTTGGTTTGTTGTCTGAGCTAATGTGGACTCCTCACCGAATGAAGATCGGTTACCTGAAGTTGGAACTCCCGTCTGAGGTTGCTCCTTTGTACGAATTGACTAATGCAAAAAAAATTAAACCAAGTTTCAGATGATGTAAAACAGTAAAAACAACAAAGCACTCATCATAAAGAAAACTAGATTTACCAAAGGAGTGCGAGGTTTCATTGACCGTCCACCTGCAAGTCCTATGCTCGGCATGACACTAGTATACGGCTCATCATAATCAGCATCACTGTCTCCACTTGATGGTGGCTGAGCTAATGCTTGTGGGTGTCTCAGTGGAGGGTTCTTGGTCTGTAGCACAAGTTTCACAAGCAAAAACTGGTAAGAACACATTCAAAAACAAAGTGTTGAGAAGCAAGTATATATCTCATACCATAGGAGAACGTGACCGTGCAGCCCTTCCACCAGCAAGTCCTACACTTGGAACGCCACCTGTATACACATATGGAGTCTCATCATCTTCGTTTTCTTCATCAGCTGGCTGACTAACTGCCATCACTGGACGTCCTTGTGGTTGGGCCTTTGTTCTGCACTTGCCAAATATTTTTATCTTAACGTTCAGTTCAAGTCTATATTCAAAAAAAAAAACAGGACATGAACATTTCAAGTGTTATGATCAATACCATAGAAGCTTGTGGCCGCATTGCCCTCCCACTTCCAAGCCCAATACTTGGTCTACCTATTGTATAATCTACTGAAACAACATCATCATCATCGTCATCATCATTCTTCTTTTCTTCATTCACTGGTTGTGTACGTCTTGGTGGTGCAATTTTAGTCTGCGCCGAAATGTATTAGTAGATGAAGATAATACACATTTGGTTAGACAATGAACTTGCAATAAGCTCACCACCACAGGAGACTTAGGTCTTATCCCTCTCCCACCAGGAAGACCGATACTAGGTCTACTACTAGATACATCCACTGAGAAGTCATCATCTTCATTGTCATCATCAGCTAACTGTGGACTTCCCATCTGCGGACGCCTTGCAACAGGTTTCTTAATCTGTTACTCAATAAAAAAACAGTATCACATACAATCCTTAAACAATAAAAATTACTTTGTATTAACATCAGAGCCGGTCCTCAAAATTTATGAGATTCGAAATAATTTCTAAATGATCAATAATTATATTTTCTTAATCAACTTAGGGAGGGCTAATGGCCTAGCTACTAAAATTTGTGGCCCGAAACGAATATTTCATCTTGCTGTGTTCAGGACTGGTTCTGCTTACCAGTGGAGAACGAGAAGGATGAGATCTTCCAGCAGCGAGACCAATACTCCCTGTTCCGACAGCATTGTAGTCAAATGAAAGGTCTTCATCACTGTCTTCATCATCCCCTGTTTGGTTAGACATCACAGCCGCGAGTCTCTGAGCGGCTGCTTTCGTCTGAGCTTTCTTGGCGTTAGACGCTGGCCCAGTGTTGGATCCTGACCGTGTGTGACGATGCATCAGAGGAGACGTCATCATAGGCGAAGATGGATCCGTGCCTTGGTTCCTAACATGAACAGGCCTCGTGTTTCTCATCTTCGATAGATTCAAACTGAATGTTTCAAAAAAAAAAAAAACCAATCGAGAAACCGAAGAGGAAACTTTCTATTTATAGCAGCGAAAATTACGCGCGAACGTTACGCCAGAGATTGCGAGTGGCTTTCAACGGTCAGATTAGAGAAAGGTTTGTTTCTTTCTTTTATACTTTACACCTCAATATTATAATATATTTACTAATCGCACCTTTTATTTATTACTATTTATTATACTTTTTTTATCCCCGATATTGTATTATAGTATCTATACAGCCCTATAACTTTTATAAAATTAGGGGTTTTTGTTTCTGATTTGATTCGTACAACTGAGTCAAATGCGAGTTCTCGGCGAGATCACCGAGTCACCTTTCGTGATTTCGACGGTCACCGGGGAGTTTATCGGCGGATGGGTCGGAAAATGCCATGGGTTTCTGCACAACACGGTTCTGGTTTTAGCATCGATTCTATTCGTGGCTTACTTAGCGTACGAGGCGAAGAAGAGCTTGTCGAAGCTCTCGAATCGAAGATCGTACATCATGATCGCCTATTACGGATGCCTTTGGCTTGTTAGCTTGCTCAATCTTGCTTGGTGTTGCCTTCAGGTTCGTTGTTTGTGAAAGATCAAAACTTTTAGAGAAGAAACTGTTTTTAGGCTCACTAAAGGTTTAAGCTTTTCAGAATAAAAGAAAGCTTCTTGATTTTGTTTAAGCTGTAATGGTTAATTGGTTTACTCCTGCTCAGCTACTTGCTTCAGATTAGATTTCATGTGTTACTCTGTTTTCGAGTTCCGTTTTAAGTTTTACTCTGTTTTCAAGTTCTGTTTTAAGTTTTACTCTGTTTTCGAGTTCTGTTTTAAGCTGTAATGGTTAATTGGTTATGTGAAGATGCTACGTTTAGTCGTGCTTAGTTACTTCAGACTAGATATCATGTGTATTCTATCTTTGGTTTTAAACTTTACTTAAACTCATGTTTTAGGCATGGGAATGTACTCCTGGAAAAGAAGTAGTTTGGAATCTGTTAACTTTGTTTACAACATCTGGAATGTTGTTTCTCGAAGTTAGCTTGGTGGCCTTTCTCTTCCAAGGAAACTACGCAAGTGGCGGTGAAGCATTGACAAGGACTTTCCTCATCTCTGGGCTTGTTATAGGTCTTGATTTGCTTCTCAAGGTACCATTGCCAATGTCTTCATAACTGTGAGATGTTCTGTAGTTGATGAGATATATGCGAACTTGTATTGTCTGGTTACTCTTGTACCTTTAGCTTAACCCGTCAGGGCTTTCGGTTATTCGTTTCAGGCGATTTATCTCTTTGGATTTGGGGTACAGTTGTTTATTGACAACAATGAACATATACAAAAGGTCAAATGGGGATTATGGGTTATCCACAAGCTCTTGCTTGCAGCCATTTATGGGATGATATTCTTCATGTACAACTCTAAGTATAGAGAAAGATTACCAGGTAAATACATACCCGTCCTCCTTATAGTTGTTCACTAGCTTCTGTCACTAATCCCATTAGTTTTTTTTTTCTTTTTCTTTTTCACAGCAAGACCTGCTTTTTATAAGTACATAACTTGCATGCTCGCCTTGAATGGACTCTCCCTTTTTGCATGTGCTCTTGCGGCAAACGGCGCTTACTTTGGATTATGGTAAAACACTTACCCTATATATAGGTCTTTTGATCAGCTTTCTCTTGTTTCTTAACGTAAGAGAAATAAAATTTGAAAACTGCTCGCAGGTTGTATGGGATCACAAGTGTTTGTTACCACGCCTTCTATCTTCCTCTTCTCTATGTTACTTTCCTTGCAGACTTTTTCCTGGTAATTCCCAACATCTCTCTATATGTATCTATGTTACTTTCCTTACTGACTTATCTACCACTTTCTCACCGTATCACCCTCACCTTCTTAATCGTTATAGCACAATCAGTATCGTTATTCACTATCACCCTAACACCATCACCAAAACACCCCCCTAGGCATGTGATTTATTGCATGTTCACATGATTTGGTGCTGTTTTAGCTGCAGGAGGAAGATCTGAACTTGGAGAATGTATACTATTCAGAGATGAAAGATGCTGGATTCTTTGACGCGGATTGGGAATAATAACAACCTGTACATACAATGTGAATATGATTTGTTTATAAATTAAGCTATTGTCATCTTAGGGCCTACTCTTTGACTTATTGTATGTGTTAACACAAGACTCCCTATCCATTATGTTATAACGTACTTCTACTCTTTTGTCAATTCGATTTAAGAAAGAAAAAGAAGAAGCATTCATGTGTAACCAAAAGTTTCAGTCGACAAATAGAGAGATCCATGGCATACAAGATACTACTAAAACCAACAGAGTCGCTTGACACATTAGAAAGAAAATGACAGAAAGATTATGAAAACAACAAAACCCAAAGCATTTATCTAAGTTACTTCTTGGAATCGACGAGCTCTTCAATGAGAGCAGCAGCTTCCTCCACAGTTGCAATCTTCTGTGCTTTCTCTTCAGCCATTTCGATACCAAACTCTTCCTCTAAACCCATCACTATCTCAACCTGCAAAGACATTCATGTAATTAAAAACACTCTACAGGTTGTTTATTCACATAAGAGAATGATGGGTGAATTACAGTGTCAAGAGAATCTGCTCCAAGATCGGAAAATTTGGTTTCTGCAACAACTTTTTGATCGTCTTTGAGTGATAGTTGCTTCTTGACAATGTTAGACACTTTCTCTACTGTCTCTGGTTTGGCCTAATAAACCAAAAAGAGAATTAGAGAGAATAAATACATCACAAGCAAGCTCGAACAAAATGATGACAGTGGTGGTGTGTACAAGAGGTACATACCGCGCAAGAGATTGAGAGGCGAGTGGGGATTGAACGGCGTAGGTTGAAGGAGAGATTAGTCCTTGAGACCAAAGCAAGCTTCTGGAAACTAATCCTCGTTGTTGCCTGTTGTTCCATCAATACAAACACAACATGTTCATTCAAAAACACTATTGTTCTGTAGTTTTCATAACCAAAGCTCGCAAGTTGTGATTCAGATTAATGCAGATCGATAAGTTCAGCCTCAAAATGAATGCAGATCGAAAATTAAAAACCTCGAGATTCGTAAAGCTAACATCTTTTAATGTTTTAAACGGTAACAAACATCAAAAATCAGAATCAGAGGCAAATGATCTACAATCAAAAACGATCAGAGCGATCTGGAAAACAATAAGAAGAAGATGAGATTACCAAAGAGGTAGCTTGCGTGGAGACCGAAGCACTGAAAGTGGTCGCCATTGTCGATATTCACAAGAGATCTGCTAGAGAGAGAGAGAGATGGCGGAGTGTACAAAGAGCGTGATGTCCCGAGGTAGCTGGCTACATTTATAAGCTTGGTGAACTTCAAACGACGCCGTTTTCATAACAAGTTGGGCCTTTCTAGGCCTGTTAAGTATTAAACTATGCAAGTATTCAGCCCATCACTACTAAATGTACGTGTGAATGTAACATATCACGTGCCAGATTAACCGTATTATGTAGTCCCTTAATGAATTTAACATAACTGAACTGAAAAGAACCATGTTAAACCGAAAGTATACCAGCGAAATTAAAATTCATGGGCCACGGTGACTCAATAGTCACCATATCTTACCAAACAGATCTTCAGAAAGAGACAAGTCAAGTTCCTAACCAACAACAACAACAAACCGCTGAGCCAAATAAAAGCAATTTTCGTTCCAACGAAACAAAGACTTATTATACATAAAAAAAAAGTCATACACGTCTCTCCAAATGTAAGAAGCTTCATCTTCCAATAATTAATAATAAAAATAATAGTAGTGAAACAAATTTACATAAAATTCTAAGTTTCAAAAAACAAAAAGTAAAAGACATTTACATCACCATTCACCAGTAATGAGTATAAGAAGGAAGATGAAGTTTTTGAGTTTTCTTAGAAAGGTTTCTATGATTTATCTTAAGGTTTACTGAGATCATGCGTGCTTCTCTCGATGGGAGAACCAGGGACAAAGGGAACAAAACCGCGACCACCAAACACAGGACGCATGAATGCATCATCAAACTGTCTCCAGTAGTGGTGAACTGTGCGTGCTGGACGCATCAGGAAACCGCGAAGGCTGTCTGGTCGTGGCACGTCATGGTGGCTCCCCGAGAACTCCACGAATGAATCTTGCTGCTCACCATCGAGGAGCGGCATGTGGATAGACTTCGGAGTGTTATCGTCTGATAACATACTGGTGGTCGTGCTTTGATGTGGCATCAGGTGTCTAATCAGCGGTTTGGTCAGCATACCAAACACCTGGAAACAAAAACATTGTCTGTATAGAACATCATACGGAAAATGCAAATCGTATTCTATAATTTGACAGGAAAATATATTTTACCATGGTGCTAAAAAGACAAACGGTTATAGTACTGGTAATCATGATTGCATTCCCGCGCAATTCAGTGTGTCCTGATCTTGTAAACTGCATTAAAAAACGAAGTTAAGAGATCCATAAGAGATGTTCATTAATCATCATGTGGCTGTTTGCTAAATCACTAAGCTTTCAGTTTACCTTATTGTAGGCAAGAGCCATGGATACAGCCCCTCTCATTAGACCAGCCCACCAAATCACAACCTGTAGACGAAGATAAAAGAATACAGGTTAACATGCATTCAACATTCAACAGAAAATGTAATTATAATAGACAAAAGTAGATTGTTCCTACTTGCTGCTTGATATCAATCTTCTCGCTCTGATTTTTCTTGGATAAGTTTGATAAGAAGGAAAGAGGAAACACAAAAGCTGCTCTTCCAAGCATGACTAGACCCATCAGAATTGAGCTCACTGCAACCGATGTCCCCGGGCTGTTCAAAACCAAACAATGGAAACATTCAGAGAACAAAGATATAGCCAAGGAACAAGAAAAAACATGAAAGAGAAGAGAATAGAGTTTATTGTTTCTCTGTTCACCAGAGCTACCGTACCTATCACTCACGAATCTCCACTTCTCGATGTCCAATGCATCCATTCCGACGTAAAGGAAAATAAAAGTCTCGGCTAGAAACGACAAAGTAGCAAAGGCATGCCTGTATCAAAATAAAAGCACAGAGTAAGTACTGATTATGGAAAATGACTTCAAGCAAAAGATGGAGAAATCGGAGATTGTATTACTTGGTAGTTACTCTTGAGCTCTCGGTTACGTTGTGCCAGGTGTAATGCGACATCACAATACCACAGAAAAATACAGTAAGAATACCACTCAAGGCGAATAGCTGCAACCCAAACAAAAGAACAGTATTAAACTGATTCTTTGAGATGAAACTGAATGTTTCCATGCCTAAAAAATCCTAATTAGAAAGTGATAGAAGTTTTCACAGAATCCAACCTCAGCAAGCATGTATGAAAGATATGCCATAAGCATCATGAGGGCAACCTCTCGATCAGTCGAGTGCCTGAGACATCCAGTTCAGATCACATCACAGACAGGCTTATAGAAAGTCACATATGAAGCTAAAGTCGATTACGTACCTTCCAAAATAAAGCTTCTTGATGACATAAGCACTTATAAGACCAGTCTGCAAGATGAATAACAAAAACAATTGTACTTGAGGATGATTAACGGACGAACGTGTAAGTAGTAGCCAGAAGAAAGTGCGATAGAGAAAATAAACTGGACTTACTGCTACACCAAGAACGGTGCTCAAGAGAAACAGATACAAGAAGTTTCCAAGAAAATGAAAAGCTGCTTCATGGTTAAGGTGTGTGAGGTCAAAGCTCTGAATTGCATTGAAGAGAACAACTGATGTGGCATCATTCACAACGCCCTCTCCAAAAACAAGACTGTAAAGCAAAGGTGTCTCATCTTGATTGAGAACCTGTATCACCAAAGAAACAAGAGTTTACAGTAGTAGTTCGACTCTGGTCCTGTAGATACCCTGTAGGTACTTATGCTATTTAGAGACTTGCATTACCTGCAGTGTGCAAACAGAGTCGGTTGCAGCAAATATGGCGCCGATTGCTGAGAAATAAACACAAAACAAATCACGAAAAAGACAACACAAAACAATAGGAACAAAAGGCAAAAATAGTTGATGCATTACCAAGGATATCGCCCAAGTCAAAGGTCGCAATGTCTAATTTCTTAAAGAACTGCATTGCACCTGATAGAAACACCACAAGAATACCAATGAATCACATCACAGTAACTAATCAGAACCAACTACAAGGAGTGTGAAGTAAGGTACCTAGAGATATTACAGTGCAAGAGATTACAGTTCCAATGGCGCCAAAGAGCATAATAGTCACAAAATTGCGGAAAAACTGCTTCTTTTTAACTTGGAACCTAAAAAACAACGACAGTAAAACTATTGAGTCAGAGAAAGATCTGAAAAACAGAATCAACAAACAAAAAAGCGGGACCTAATATGCATTAATGACAAAGACATAGCAGGACCACCTATATTTTACAGGTAGATAAATCAAACTAATATTGACTCAGAAACATTAAACCTTTCGTCCTATCATGCAGTCACAATCACAAGTACTTCCAAGCTGATATATGAAAGCATATTCATAGACTCAGCAATAATGCATGTTTTAAAGACTAACGTCTTTCAGTAAAATTTCTGATGATTAAACGAATATTTTATTTACTCTCTTGTGCATTTTTCGCTGTACAACCCAACCAGCTACAACAAAAGATCTACAAAGGGAGCACAAAGGCCACAAGTAAGCAAAACTATCGTCAAAGATAAGACGCAAATGCTTATAATCACTTACCCTGCGTTGAATATTATGGGTGGGAGAAGATATATAAAGAAAAGATCTTCACTGAAGACCAAGAGATGTGAGTTTTTCCCTCTACTAATCAACAAAATGACGACCCCAGTGGCAAGCCCCTGCAACCAAATAGCTAAAACTTCAATAAAGATGACAAATTGAAAGTAATAAACTTATCCGTGAGTCATCGTGCATTAAGATATTGTGTTAACATGGAACTTACAATCAATAAAGCAGTGATGGATTCGTTGATCCATCGATGCTCCTCCAAAAGATGGCCAATGACAATACAAGCACAGAGAAGCGCCACAAAGAGATTCAATGAAACCACAGATGCATGGTCAGAGGTGGACACAGACAACATTTTAGACGTTAAAGAGCTGAAAACAGAAGCCATTGTCATCTTCTTCTTCTTCTTCCACGTTATGTAAGACAGCAAACTATTTTAAAACAGCGAATTAAATATCTCTTTTATCTTTCTGGACCCTCCATTCAAACACCTCCTGTAATTGTATCACACGCACCAAACAAAAAAGAATCTCAAAATCTTAAAAAAGAAGTAATTTTTTTTTAAAAAACGGCATCATAAAAATAATCTCTTTTGTAAGAAACCTATCAGAGCATGGCTTAATCAAAATTAGGTCAAACTTAATCAGCATCCTCACGTTCCGACGCAATCAATACTAACAAAAAGAATCAAAATTTAACACACAAAAAAAAGAGTGAATCTCCTTCAATACTAACCTGAAGCGCTTATTATATCACCCGGAAGACGAGAAAGCTGAAGGGATTGGAATCTCCGGGGAAACAAAGAGAAGAGAATGGTTCACGGCGACGGAGAAAAATAAACCGAAAAAACAAAAGCCCCGGAAATAGAAAGTGACACGTGTACGGTCAGAGCGTGGAGACGGGGGAGAGATACAGAGAGGATTCGTAAACGTAAGGTTGTTAGGGGAAGAAGGTAAATAGATTTGGCGCCTTTATAGCCATTATTTAGATATCACTCTAGATGTTTCACTTAACTTATCGTGGTCCTCGTCGTAGACTAATAATCTCCTGACAAACAATGACAATTTTATTTTTCTCCTTATAATTTTAATTATTTTTATTTTACTATTAATCTCCCAGATTTAGCACTTGGCAGACAAGTTGATAAGTCATAACTAAATTTCTAAAAATTAGTTTAGGCGAGTTTTGTCTATACGGCAACTCGGTTTTATCCGAAATATTTTGCTAAAATCTAATTTATACCAATTTATATAATTTAAATTATTCAAAATCAATTAAAATCATTTTAAATTAGTTTAAATATGTTAATTCAAGCAATAATATTAATATATATCCACAAATGTATTTAATTTTTTTTGTTTTGTATATTTAATTTTGATAATCAATCATAATAATTTTATAATTTTATTTAAAAATTAAAATATTTATATATATATATATATAATGAATCAATAATTCATTAAATCTTATGTATCATCTAGATTCCGAATAATATACATAATCAATAATTTTTATACTTTTATAAAGTGTTCAGTTACCGTCTACCGATTTGTTTACTTCTGTTTGGTTGCGATCATCGTGCAATTTCAAGAGGACTGGTGTCGCCTGTCTACATAATGTATTTAATACTAGAAGAATACAGCATGACCGTAACTATACATGTATGAAACACATGACTGGTAAGCAATCAAAATCATTTATAACAAGAAGAAGTTGATACTATTAATTGATTAATTGATTATCTGATGGGGGACCTGCATGCACCTAGAAGATTGTGACAAAGTTCATGGATCTGTGTTTGTTCAACAGAGATCTCATGATTTTTTTCACCTTTACTTTATTTTCCTCCATGCGCTGTCACACTTTTGTATCTAGCAATTTTAAATAATTTTTTGCAGATTTCTTTTCAATGTTGGACAACAAAGACACTAATATTTTCAGTACTAGTTCACGTGTAGGCGTTTTTTTAAGACTGTATCAGATAGTATCAACCAGTGACGTGAAGGTTTATTTGCACATGTATAGTCGGTGCTGCTATATATTCTCTGATTTTAAGATCCGGTTTTGATTAAATATGATCAGCAAGCAGATCTAAAAGGCTCTCCAAATTATTTATTTGTAGAAAGCCGACAAAAGTACTAGCTAAAATAATCTGTTTTGTTTCAAACATTGTCCTAAATAAAAATAAAAAAAAAACCTTTGTTTATGACAATATGGAAGCTTTGGGGAGAGGTTGTTCCCTTGTCCATGAATGTAATGTATTCTGCACTTATCTATATCTATCTTATGGATTTAACAAGTAATGTGATTAATCTAGTTCTGTTATGTACACTCCTATGGTTTCATCTCACAAAACATTGCCTAATCCTATTGGTTGTTCACCTTCATTTGCTTTAGTTTCTGACGTGCTTGCGGGTAGATGCGATCTTTCTGAAAAAAAAAAAAAAGAAGTTATCGGAGTTTTTTAGTTTTTTAGTTTGCTAATAAAAATAGACATCGTTAACTGTGAAGCTAAGATGCCTTACCAGTGACATTGGTGATAACATTGGATTCTTTTGAGCAGCAAGTGCTTTTAACTTGTTACCAGTACCTAACATCAACAAGCTACTCATAAGCTGCTTCTGTTCTTTGGGACTTGGAGTTTTTGCTGCAGCTTCTTCAAAAGCATGCAAGTCCCTGGGAGTGAGACAAGGGAGCGAAAGCAAAACCTGACGACAAATGTATAAGCGATCAAAACCAAGCCAAATGAAGTAGAAAACAACTCTATTTTGAAAACAAAAGCAGGCATTGATTGCTTTGGATTAAAACTCACCTGGCGAGGAGCTGGGTCTCTGTCACAGAGATAGAAAAATATTTCATGGCACAGGTTAATTAGATAAGGGCTTTTAATGGCATTGGACGCCATGCCTAAGCCCCGGATGACTGCAGAGAACAAATCTTTTGCAACAAACTCTCGGAGCTCCACGTTATTTGTCAGTACAGCTAGAAGAACAACAACACCACAGAAGCTACAGACTTTGGTGGTCGCTTCTCCATCTGTCCAGGTAAAGACTTCTAAACAGATTTGCAGTGCTGGTAGAGCCACACTTTTGTTTGTCAGGAGGAAACTGCAAACCGATTATAGTTTTTGTTATTATCTATTTTTATCCAAACGGTTTATTATCAGAAAGATATTGTGAGTAATAATATACTTACCCCACTATAGACTTGGATTGGAACGCATTCAAATCTGTCAGAGTAGACCTGTTCACACGACCAACATGGCCTGAATATTCCAGAACAGGAACTCCTGTGTTTAAACTCGGAGAAGCCATTGTTAGAAAGAGGGTCGTAATCTCCCAAGTTAAACCTCTTAACAATTTCCTCCATGACTTCATGTTTCATGTCTGATCCACTTTGTAACCCAAACGAGTCTGGAACCTTTGCTCGGCCTTCATGCAGAAGACCGGTCCAAGAGGAACTGAGAGCTTGCTGACAGTGAATAAACAAAGGGTGCAGGAGCACTCTAAGCCATGACTCCCACATATCCTCCGGACAAGACTTTACCATAGGAATTATAAAGGAATGAATAAACAGCCGTATGTGCCTGAATTCCATCCACTGCAAGTTCTCCATGAGTGCCATCGCAACATAGTTAGCATCTAAGCATGTAAAGAATGTTTTTCCGATGGTTGTTGATAGACCCAACACGTTGTACCTACATGTGTTAACAAACATAAATGAATTTAGATAAATGAGAGGAAAAACAGATTCTCTATGCACGGCCTGCTCAAAGGAGGATTCTACAAACTTACCCACTCTCTCGGATACCTTTCAACCAATTTCGTATGTCCTCGGCTTGTCCCTCTTTATTTCCATCCAACGACCCGTTAGCATAAACAGATACACCTTTTGATGATTTAGTCTTTTCTTCTCCAAGTAGGCTGTATTTCTCAGCATCACTCATTGTCATTGCTGCCCTCAGTTCTGGGGGTAATGTTTGACATACAGAGGGAGACCAAAGGGAGTGAAGAACACGGAGTAGCTGTAGATATAAAAAGTGAACGTTGTCATGTTCTGGCAAAAAAAAAAGACCCTAACGTGATCTATATGCATCTAGTATGGCAACAAGGAGCTTACTTTTAATAAAGGTGGCAGCATCCAAGAAAGATGATTGTCCATAGGATTTGCAGATGGAGTTGCCAGAGAGGACGTGTTCAAATTGCTTTTTCTGTAGCCACTTCTTTTGAGTGCCTTCTCAAAGAATGTAACAGTGTGGAATATAGACCACATGAAGGATGTGTTGGAGCATAAACGAACAAGACCCGTCGGGTCTGATAAATAACTGTTGTGCCACTCTGGTCGGATCCACTGTTGCCTCAATGGTTCCAATAACCAAGAAAAAATTTCTTGCTGCTGCTGAGTTCTGCACCAAGTTTAGATTATATCTAAGAATCTGAAGCTGGATAAATGCAACAAATTAAAATTCATTGTGAATTACCCTGCCGAGGAAGCCATAACAAGAAATGCTTCACCCAGAATGCTATGCTCCCCACGAAGTAAAGTTCCTTCTTTTGCCATATAATCCATTGTATCAGCAATACCCTGTGCAAAATTAAGAATGTAAAGGTGACGGTTGACATGAATTTTTGGTGCCTAAAATTACCAAATGCAAAAGAAGATTCTTCCACCAAGATATAGATAAAGGTATCTTCCAGAGAGAAGGGACATATAATGCCAAAAAATCACTATACCCGAGCTTCACAATAGCATATCATTAGGTTCTAGCTAACCAAAAACGTTCCAATGAAATGATGATTCAGACCAATCAACAGCAGGTGCCATGTTGCTTTAGTTTTAACAAGATACATTAACTGGACACCTCTAACTAAAATTCTAGAACCAAATCAGAGACTTTTGTCTTCGTGTGTTTTCCAGTAAGAAAAATTGTGATGTGGTATATCCATATATGATATTTATCATACTGCACCAGCTTATCACATCAAAATTCTGAAAAGAATTTTTCAGCGTTTACTTATATGAGTTCCTAAAGAAAATTAGTGTCACATGAAAGCTACCTTCAT
Organism: Moricandia moricandioides; assembly: GCA_905132885.1. Lineage (NCBI taxonomy): Eukaryota > Viridiplantae > Streptophyta > Magnoliopsida > Brassicales > Brassicaceae > Moricandia > Moricandia moricandioides. The sequence goes on from CAJHQQ010000085.1 coordinate 194,168, forward strand.
GTGAGGTAGCACACTTTTTTCTGCATCTTTGGCTATTGTTATGAAAGATGTACAAATCTGCAATCTTACAGCTCGAGATGTACTAGTAGCTGGATCCTGCCAAAGAAACAAGTTATTAAGTAACTCATCCACACCTTCACTTGTGCACTGTCAAAATGTTGTAAAATCTTATATGTATGGATGAGCGCATGTATACTGTCTTATATGTATGCATGAGCGTCTGTATATAAAATAAATACACAAATAATAAAAATAAACCTTCACAACGTGTGGAAGTGATGTGAGAAGCTCAAATAATTTACTGATGACATTCCCAATTGCATCTGGAAAATACTTGAGAAAGGGACCCATTGCATCCAGATAATGCACATGCACTTTTATAAGCTCTGGTTCATTCCACTTCAAAGAGAGAAGCTGCTGAAGCAAACCTGGCCCATCAACAACACATAAATGAGTTTTGGACAAGCCTAGACATAGTAAAAAACACTAGTGGACATGAAATATGCATCCATATACCCTTAAATATTCCACATAATGCATCATGAACTTCAGAACTTCCGCCACCTAACTCATTTGATCCATCAAAAATCGTTGCCACAATACAGACATGTGCTAATTGCTGGCTTTCCATCACTGCTACATCCTGGAGATGTTTTTGTATTCATGAGCTCAACGAAGCCTCGATGTAGCAGATATTTGTCAAAGGAACTCAACTGAAGAAAAATAAGTGCTAGTGACAAAACCTGAAGCGGTGCTGGAGAAGCCAATAGATTCTTAATGAGTGTAATAACCCTTTCCGATAATTTAGTACTGGAAATGAGAGGCCTATGAGAAACAGTATGCTTGATCAATTCTAACTGCAGGAAAGAAAGTGTTACGTTAATATTTGTCTGGAAAATATCCCCCAATGCATCTGATTAAGGAACATACAAGCTTGGATCGGTACTGGGAAAAGTTTCCCTTTCCTTCATGTTCATCACTCCAGAGTTCTAGAGGCCCAAGGGAAAGAGCAGTTCCAGAAGGAACATTTTCTTTCTTAAGCATCCGTTGGAAGGATACATCCAGTAGAGCGCCAGCGATATCATCATTAATAAGACTTAAGGTCTTTTTCTTCTCACTGTCAACCTGGCTTGAACTATCCACACCACCAGCTGATGATACCTCACCACTTGGGTTAGCGGCAACCTTAGGCTTCGGAAGTAAATCACGCATCAATGACTAAAACCCAAAAGGCACAGACGCTGAAATTAGCAACAAATAATTTGTTGTCTTTGAAATTTCCCAATGATGAAGGTTGGATTAGAGAAGACCACATACCAGCCAGAAAGGAAGTGCCTCAAAGTGAAGGCCCAACTTGAAGTGTTGGAAAAAGCCAAGCATCTATACAAACATAAGGCAACATATTCACAGCATTATTTCTGGAAAACCAAATATCTGACAAATCAAATTATTAATGCTACCATGATAGAACGAATATGAACTAATAATTGGATCCGGTCAAAATATATCAGCAAGCATACATAATTTAGTAGACATTTGGACTTAGCTCACTCAATAGCAAGAATAAAATCTACAATTTTTAAGATGACCATGTCACAACGACAAAAAATTGACTGTTCAAAACTCAAACATATCCTCTGTTGGAATGGCACTACAGACAAGTGAACAACTGTTTATTTTCCAATATAAGTTATTAGCTTCAGCTTCTTCGCAGAAAACATCATTAGGTAACAAAAAAATAAACATTCAGCAACACAAGATCGTACCTGCTGAAGATAATTGGCTATAACACCACCATCAGAAGAGATACATTGCAAGTTTGTTGAGCCTAAAGAGGCCATACTTTCACACAGGCATTCAGCAAAATCATAATCTTTTTCATCAATAAAGCTAGAACTTGAAGAGAATCGAATTAAGAATTCTCTGGAAACATTCGTCAGGGTCTGAAACAAATTGCTAATTGCAGAATCAAACTCTGCAGTAGAAGCATCATTGGGTCTTTTTCTGCAGACAAGAAAAGCTAAGAAATTTACAAGATGTCTACGTGTGCGTGCGCTCATTACGTAAGTACATTTCGATCAAACATCCAGTTGCTTACCTTAAGCAGACGAGTTTGAAAACCTCACAAGCATGCAGACGGAAGTCAGGAGATGAAAGTAAGAAGCTGCACCTATTATGAGTTTGCGAGCACGTCATGAGTAAGAAACAAATCACGGCTAATATCTATATAACAAGCTCTGCAAAGGTATCAATCAAACCATACCCACTCAGAATTCCATATCTGGCAAGATCTGGAACAGGAGCCCATTTAGCATATGCAATGATGGCATTCAAACAAGCTATAACCACCTCCGCATGCTGTTTTGCCAATTCAGTGTGCTGCTTACCAGCTTCATTCATTGCAGCTCCAAAGTGTCTCTCAAGAAGCTGCATTTTACTTTACTCATAAAACTGGCACAGCAAGAAACAACTTTACTGAGAGGGAAAATATGTGGCATACATTATACAATAAAGGCAAAATCTCAGGCAAAGACCGAGTAAGTCCCCGCACCAATAGCTGACGCCTACCACCTGAAGAGAAGTCCAATAGAGAAGTTAGAAAGGAGGCCGGAGTTCAGATGATTAAAAGATTTAGAACCCAAGAGGTACTTTCTCCAAATAGTAAGCTACACCATAAAGCCGAAAGCAGAGTTCACCAGATTGAACTGCCACTTTTGAATTAAGCGTAACTGAACTGAGCTTAACGCGAGCATAAATAATTACAAAACTAACAAATGTGAGCATGCATGTCTTCCTAACATGATTAAGTTTAGCTTAATTCAAACTTCAATACTATAAAATAATTCACTCTGGCAACAGATTAACGTGAGAAGCTTTTATTTACGTCAAATTCTCTTACATACCTTCCAAGTCCTCGTTGTGAACTGTAATATCTTTAGGAAGCCATCTCAACGTAATCAATGCCAATTCGGCCTAATGTTTAAGAAAGAAACAAAGGAACACGTTATTGCCTGCCTCAATAAAATGAATCATCAAATTAAATAAATGAATGAGCATTCCACTTGTAAGGGACCCTGTGCAGACAAGGAAGCTAGTAAAGTAAATATCTCTTGCCAAAGAATAGGACCATATCTTCTAACTATCTGCAACAAGATAAAGATATTAATCTGAGAAAAGTGAGAAACAATTGATGACAGCAAGTGAAACTCAAAGCAATTTTAACTCCAACCTCAGCTACAAGGGAAGCTGACTGACTCTTAAGAGGCCAACTCTCACATGCATTAGCAACTTCTGACATTAGTTCAATAGAAACCTTAACAAGATCCTTGCCCTCCTGAGGACTTAATTCATCCCACCGTAGTCTAACCAAATGCTGCAAAAGAGAGATAGCAGCATCATAAAGTTTCATTGCTCTTCCTAACAAAAGCTGACAATCATGTATATAGCACACAACATACTGCACTGAGATATTGCAGAGAATCAAGATTTTAACAAATTACAAAAAAGAATGGATATGTTTATCTATACGTGGCATTGGCAATAGAGGTCAGGAGATTCATTAAACATATGGAACTATTTGACTTGCCGTTCAAACACACTCTACAAATGTCTCCAGTATTTCTCGTTCTATAAAATGAAATTCTATAAGAGTCCTCAGTAACTATTTGGAACCATGGGAACATGATCTACAGTTTAACTATTGATGGTTATATCAACATGTATTCTACACCCCGTCCTTTCGTTCAAGCAGAAGGGAAAACACAGGAACAATTACAAAATATATTTGCACAAACCTGAAGCATCTTAAAAGCATGCAAACGAATTTCTAAAGACCACTCTTTCTTCACAAGAAGAAGGGAAGTAGTTGCCAAAACCCTGACATCTCCCGATTTTATCTGCAAGTGTATTCAAAGAAGAGAAGAAAAACCACAGATTAGTCAACCAAATTGAATCGAAGAAGGTGTTCATAAACAGCTCAAGTAATCAAGAAAACATTCAAAAACAAATCACAACCCCATCATAACATGATGATCACAAGTGTTTACATTGACAACACATTTATGATTCCTTACTAAATCTTATATCATGAGTTTAAAATCGAACAGCTAACATCATATACACACAACAAAATTGTGACAATCCAACCTGTAGGATCCATGCTCAGCCCTACAAAGCACAGATCCTAAGTTTTCAACCATGGGAGAAAACGACTTTACATCCACCCGTAGATTATTGGTGTGGTTGGCGTTACTCGAACCAAAGATTTCACTTTAAACAATTCTGGGTCGTCATGTTGGATGACTTAAGCAATTTAGGAAGAGTTTTATACAAATTTTTTTTATATAAATTTGGGAGTCTTTCTCTATGTAAATTTTTTAAAGAAATTGGGAGTTCTATGTCAATGTTTCATTTAGCTGTGTTCAGAACCACCCCTGTTCTGACCTGCAACAACTTGTCATGTGGAAGATCTGTTAAAAGTGTGGTCTTGAGTTCGAGTAAGACCAAATGCACCAATAATCTATCGGTAGATGTAGAGGTGTTTCTTCCCAAGGATTAGAGTCGGCTGCAAGACTGTGAACCTATGTCAGGCGGACAAGTTGTTACAAAAACATACAATATCAACAGGCAAATCGATCATGGAGCAAAAAATAATCCAAACTCAGAAGGGATATTACAGATTCCAGAAACTCGACCGCAGATTTGCGAGTGTCGGAGGTGGAGCTGTAATCGAGGACGGCTAGAATCGCTCGAGCCACATTACTCGCGGTGGAGCTGCTAACGTCCATCACTTCCGGCGATTTCGCTAACCAAATCTCCTCGTCTGTAACCGAAACGTAAAGCTAAGTTCTCACAGTTTCTTGCAGAATCACCAAACTGAGACAGAGCGGGCGTCTTGTTTTAGCTTTTGGGTTTTGGGGTTTTAGGAAACCTACGGTTGGTTCTTCTTAAATACAAAATATTTTTTTTATTAATATTAGTTTTGGAAACATTCTACATAAGACTTTATACTATATACTATATAGTATCAGCTTCGTTGGTTGTGACTATAATATATAGAAAACAGAGTATAAACGTGTGCTTTGTTTTGTCAAATTTATCCCAGGTTTTCCCATATTGATTTTATGAAATTATTAATAAATCTTTATTTTGAACTGTAAATGTAATATATTATTATTTTAGTTTAGTTTATTTTGTTGTAAAGAATCATTTTACTGCACAATAACTGAAAATATAAATCATTAAAATTTGTAACAAAACAAGTTTCTCCTAATTAAGACAGTTTACATTGAGGCATTGGTTGTCATCAGTTTTTTTTCTATTTTTTACCTTCAAAATAAAATATTCCAAAATATGATATTATTAATACTTATTATCAGTCTAATAACGATATGTATTTTATAAACATACAAATCTTATCCAACCATAATTTTTATTTTTAATTCAATCTTTATTTTATACATAAATTTAGTTGTTAAGAAAATAAACAATGATCAATATTATATTAATGAAAATATTATTAATTTCAATAAAATATAAAACATAAATATTTAATCTTTTCTATATAAAATAAAATAATATAAAAATTTAATAATTAATTTGTAAATAAAATAATAATTATAAAAATTAGGTCGTAAATAGTGTTTCTCAAATTTGAAGAAATACTATTCATATCCTCATTTTTCTTCTTCAAAATAATGTCTATTGAAGAAGTTTTTTCTTCATTTTTTTTTATTTTTCCTCAAAATGGTACATCATTTGAGATGATCTTAAATCTTTGACTAATCTAAAGTTGCCAAATGCAAGCAAAGAGCAAATACATTCAAACATATGAAGATTTCTTTCTTCATCCAATCAAGGACATGGAGTTTTCAATCTTTTATATACATTTAAAAACAAATAAAAACCAAAAATGCTTTACATAGAATAACATAGAATGTAATGTAATTTCCCTCATTTCAACGTTTTTTTTTGTCAAATCTCTTGTACACAAATCAAACAAATAAGAAACATATAACCCTCCAAAAAAACAAAAAAATCTTCTTTTTTATCTCAAAGTATCTATAAAAAGGAAACTTTTGAAACTTGGAGGTGAATAATAATAATCTCATCAATCAAACAACGATTCTTTTGCCTTTAAGCTTAGCAGCCTTTCTCCTCTCCTTGTTAATATCTTTCCTCCTCATTGCTGTTGAGTCAGGCGCTTCAATGGGAGCCAAAGGGCCTGACCAAGTCTGAAACGACTCTTTGGAGTAAGTTCCAGTGAAAGAGTTTGAGGTAAAAGGTATCTCTGATGGATCAAGTCTCCGTGAAGATCCCACTTGAAACCCAAGTGACCCGTCTTGATGCGGTGGAGGAAACTTCTCACTCTTGCTCTTAGCATTCGCGTGTGTGATCAAACGCATCCTCTGTTTTAGAAAAGAGATTCAGACACGAACTGAGAAGAACTGAAGTTGAACTAAGAATGTTGCAGGAAAGACTTACATCAATGTTAGATTGATTCTCAGCATTGGCTTCAGGAGCAGGCATTGCTCTTGGTGCTCGTTCTCGTGGTCTGATTCTTCTCCCGCTCTCTCCTTGAACCTTACGTGCTTCCCTTTGTCTGCAGACATGGATACATTGTTTGGTAACGACTTGAGTAATGAACAAGCCTACAAGCTATAAAAGGAAACTTTACCTCCTATACTCTTCGTCTCGTTTCTTGGCATCAATCTCTTTAGTTGGAGGATATTTGGGAAGATCAGAAGGCTCACATGCAAGCGGCTCCGTCATGAAGAACTATACAGCCAAAACAAACCAGCCATTGAAGTATGTTTCAATACTACTTTCAAAGCACATGATCAACTTAGTAAGACTGAAACAGTGTTCTGTTTAAAACTCTTAAAACATTTCATTGTATAACACGTACATCACTCATCAACGCATCTGTAGCTGTCAGGCGCTCAAGTGGATCAAGAGCTAGAAGCCTATCGACTAGTGAAAGCGCCTCAGGAGTGAAAGCTTTGTAAACCTCTCTTACTTTTCTTTTAAACTGTGGTTTACTCATGTGATTAGCATTCTTAAGATTAGAAGGAAGCCTAATCTTTCTCCAATACTCTTCAGAAGGCGATCCACATAACTTATATATCCTATGCAACTGATCAACCTGCGTCATGTTTTCACATTACATATGCACACACCAAACTTTACTCAAACCAAACCTGAAAACATAAAGGCCTATCAGTACTTGAGAACTAACCTCGTTACGACCTGGCATAATCGGTCTACCAGATAACAACTCGGCTAAAATGCAACCAGCACTCCATAAGTCAATGCCCACACCATATTCAACAGCACCGTGAAGAAGCTCTGGTGCTCTGTACCATAAAGTAACAACCCGAGTCGTCATTACTTGCCTTTTACTCGCATCAAAGAATGTTGCAAGACCAAAATCTCCTATTCTGAGAACTCCATCATCGTCTATAAGAAGGTTTGATCCTTTGATATCACGGTGAAGAACTCCTCGGCTATGGCAGTGCTCGAGCCCCGAGAGTATTTGCTTCATGTAGCATTTAACCTGAAACATAGACACTATTAAAGACGCTATCTATGAGTTGTGAATCTTCTTTCTTTATGACTAATGCCTCCTGACCTGTTGTTCTGTGAATGTTATGTCCGGGCTTGCAGCGAGACCAGCTAGATCGTGATGCATATAACGAAACACCAAGTATAAACTAGTTGACATCCTCGAAGTAACCAAACCTTCTAACTTGATAACATTGGGATGATTCAATCTCCTCAGAATCAGAATCTCTCTAGCCATAAATTTCAAGTTCTCCCGTTCCATTGTGTCGCACCGCACTTTCTTTAATGCCACAATAGCTCCTGTCAACGAATCTTTCGCTTTGTACACATTACTATACGTTCCTGATCCAATCTACAGACACAAAGCAACATACTTCCATCACTTACAATCATTGCAAAGAACAAAAACAAACACCAAAAGAGACTTTTCTCTTACCTTCTCAATCTTCTCGAAGGAATCAGCTTTTCGTGGAAGCCATCCGTTTAGAGCTTCCCCGCAGACTTCAGTCAACCACGGTGGCCATCCAGCTGCGACTTGCTCACCGAGCAAGTTCTTTGGTGGGTTGCTCAGTCTCGGGTCAGGCTTATTAGACCTTTTTCTTTCACCTTTCGGTTTCTTCTCTTTAGCATCTGTCACAACAACTCCATTCTCCTCCTTATGATCTACAATAGCTTCATCATTCCTAACTTCCTCACCAGTAGAAGCAGAAGAAGCAACAACAACACTAGTGCTCTCTGTGGTTTCGGTTTTAGTCACGGACACATTGTTTACTTCTTTGCGATTAGACTCGACCCTTGTACTAACTTCCTCTCTAGACTCAGAAACTGGTCCTAATGATCCGGGTCGACCCAATACACAACCCATCTCATCAAACTAACCTTCATTTGCTCAACATGGTCCTAAAAGAGATCTCTTTTGAATCAACTTCAACTGCAATACACACATAGTTGATAAAGTCAAATCCTTTTAACTAAATAAGGAAAGAAAGAAACTGATGATTACAAATCCAAACCCAGAGAATCAGATTTGACTAAAAACAACTTAGGAAAATTCTGAGAAAACAAATAGTTTTGGAGAAAGTTGCTTACTTTATGATCGATGAGTAGAGAAATTGGTGACCCAGATGGTCAAATCTGAAACTTGAACAGACAAGAAGAACAGCTGCAGAGATTCAAATCCTAGTTTATAAGACAGGATGATGTTATGAGACAAGTCAAAGATCTGAAACTTGTTTAGAGATACAAAGCTGACTCAAAACTCAAGAGAAAGAGAGCCAAACAGAAGAAAAGGGGAAATGAGAGTCCACAAGTTTTAAAAATCAAACCTTTAAAGCACCCAAAAAAAAAAAAAATCAATTAGGGCTTTAGAAAAAGGCAAGGTGATACATACACAATTACATTACATAGAGATATAGAGTGGAAGACCATTAATAAGAAAGGAAAGAGACTAACTTTGAGTAAAAATATCTCAAGGAGAAGTGATTTGGTATAACTGCTTCTTTTATTTTGTTCTTCTTTGAGTTTGAATCAGACAAGAAAAACGAATAAATAGAAACAAACGAAGATCTGTTTGGTTGTTTTTATGATGTTTAATTGTTTTTAGACGCAACAGGGTCAAAAGGCTCAAAGTTACTACTCCTCTTCAGCCCCCACCAACCTAAAACCTCAGAGACACCATTTGATATTTTAGTTGTCCTCTCTTTTTAAACTTTTAGACCATAAAGTTTGTGTAGAGAATTAAAGTTATTTTCTTTTGATTTTTTTTAAATTTTATTACTTTTAAAAAACACATTTTCTTATAAAACATTGATGTCTTAAAAGCATTTCTGGTCATTAATTAATAATAACAGTCAATTGTGGATTATTAAAAAATGTAATGGACCTAATGGTGCTACAGAAGTGGATTGTTTTGTTTCAATGACAATGATCAATATAATGAAAAACAGATAGTTGATATATAATATATTTGGTCAAATAACATTACTTAAACATAAGAAAACAATATTTGGTTATGCATCCACCTAATGTTGGAATATGTCACTAATACCATGACTTTTTGTAATTATTAAAATATCAAATGGAATAAGAAAAATCATTATGATATATAATGGGAGTTTCCTTCATCTCTCCAATCAAAGAAGCTCCTTAATCAAGACTAAATTGTAAACTAAACAAGGAACAAAAGCTAAGGAACTAGTGATTACTCCTGTCCTTTAGAATAAACTATTTTTCTTTTTCTCTTCTCTTATGTAATTTATTTAATAAATAAGAGCTACATATATCTCAGAGGTAGTTGTTTTATAAGATATATCAAAACTGTGCCAGATAATAACCAAAATAAATATACGCAACTACGCCTAGTCAATAAAGAAAAATGCAAAGTTAATTTTTTTTAAGATACGAATCCCTATTAAAAATTTAAAAAATATATTTATTCGCTGGACGTATAGACACGTTTTGTAGCATGTATTTGATTTTATCAGATTTTCTTTTATAGTCAGAGGATTTAGAACCCAAATTTAATTTAATTTAATTTAATAAGCTAGAATTTTAGTCCATTATTAAGCTAGGCCCAATGTAATTAATTAGCTTGGCCCAATGTAATTAACTAGCTTGGCCCATTTTAGTCTTCTCTTTTATTACTGCGATTGCTTCTGTGTGCTACACAGATCTTTTCCTGGAAAAGAAAATTTAGAGGTCGGAGCTTACAGGTACCGTTGCAACTTTTCACTTGCCCTAGTTTACTCGGTGGAGAGCTATTCGGTGTATCAGTTTCAGTTAGATTCGATAGGTTTACCTGCGATTTCGCTAGAATTTCAGCTGATTCGTGTCGATTTAGGGTTTACTATAAGTTTTGTGATGTGTGTCTTTGAGGAAGATGCGTTACTGTATGAACACTGCTGGATTGTATTGTATTTAAAGAGGCTAACCTAATATATGCAGGAAGTAATATCAATGGGTAGTGAAGAGGATTCGATAGAGCAGAAGTCTGCTGCTCGTAAAGAGGCGCTTAGAGCTTTAAGGGCAGCTCAGGAACTGTCAGAGAGCAAGGAAGAGGGAGAAGGTGATGCTGCTGTCGAAGAAGAGTGAGTATGCGTTGTTCTTTGCTTAGTTTATGAATCTAGAGCTCTATCTACAGTCATGATTCATAGGGATTAAAAAAAAAAGCAAACTTGTCAAGATATTTAGGGAAGGAACGATTCAAAAGAAGGAGCTTCCCTGGTGCTTTGGTTTTGCCTATCTGTTATACTATCTATCACTATTTAATACAATGCCCATTACCAAAACAGTGGTTTCGTTTTTTAACTTGCATTCTTGTGTATACTTCAGTTACGTGATTGGTTTCACTGCTTGATTGTTGTTTGCTAAATTGTAATTTTGTCATGTGCTTACTGCGTATGTATTATCTTGGGATTTGACAGTGGTCCAGCCATGAAGTTTAGAAATTATGTTCCCCAAGATAAGGAGCTTCAGGATGGTAAAGTTGCACCACAAGAGCTACCCAAATTCGAAGATCCAGTTGCTGCACTTCCACCTGCTGTTGAGAAGAAAGAGGTCTGTGGATTGCTTTTCTCTTTAAATGGACAATCCAAATCCTCTGTTACTGGAATCGTTGCTTGTTTGTACTTGTGATGTGACCGGAATTTATCAATATTAGGACCCTTTTGTCAACATTGCTCCAAAGAAACCGAACTGGGACCTCCGAAGAGATGTCCAGAAGAAGCTTGACAAGCTCGAAAGGCGGACCCAAAAAGCAATGTATAAACTCATGGGTAAGTGGCTACTTCATCTACATGATTAATATCATTCAGGAAAGCTTACTTTAAGTGAACATGCATGGTTCATGCGTATTAATTATATGTAAATATGGTTCATGTAGTCATTAGTAGTACTGGGAACATTCAGTTCGTTGACATTATGGTTTGTTGAAGGAAATCAGTATTAGTGTTTAGAATTTATTTGTTTTGGACTCCATTAGAATTGTAATAACTGTTTTAATGGGTTAGTAACATGCATTTTCTTATTGCAGAGGAGCACGAGAAAGAACGTGAAACGGCCGAAGCTGATGAAAATGCAATTGAAAGTTAAGGACCTGATGACATGAAAGAAGCCTCAGAACATTCTATTCAGTTTTTGTATAACCGACTATTAAGCTTATGTGTTAGAGAGTACACCTTAGTGCCTTCTTTATCTTCTTGTATGAAAATCAAAAGTATGTTCTGGTTGGTTTGATGGAATTTCAGACTAATTCACTTTGGTCCAGTTTTAGTTCATGGAAGCTTAAGAATGTTGGATTTTAATTTAGATACAGAGCATTGGTTATTTTATTGTTAGGGAAACAATTAAAAACAGAGATAGTAAGTTATTTTTGTTCTTTCCCAAAACTCAAACCTAATGTACAAAAGATTAATAAAGTTTTCGACACCATCTCATCTAAAGATCTTGGACCTTTTTATCGATAGCTTTGCATCCCCACCCCCCTTCCACCACTTCCCATGAGTCCCAACTCCTTAGAGCAGAATTATTCTCCAGCATGAAGCTGAGTAAACTAAACCAAGATTTATATGCTTTCGGAATGAACAAACATTGAAAAGCTATAGACTTCCATGTGTTTAAATGAACCGGCAGATTCCACTCTGGGGACACTCAGAGACTTGCCCAGTGACAAATCTGTAAGGCAGTAACGGATATGTGATATTCATTCTCAACCATAAAGTATGTTCCTATTATTGTTTTAAATGTAAAAAGAAGAACAATCTACAAAGGCTTCCGTCTCAGGATACATAAAAAATCTACCAAGGGTTCTCTCTATTCTTTCTGATGAAAATACCTAAAATGAAATCATCTCTCAGGTTCAAAAAACCATCACGTAGATGGAGTCTGAGAGTGTCGTTCCACAAATTTTATCTCGACCAACACATCAACATAATGCATTTTCATGAGTTTTTCACCTTCTTTGAGTAATTTACCTCAAAAGTTATCTAGCTATAGCCACCCTGTAGTTGAGGATTAGATCCTCAGGTTTCTTCCATATATATGTCCGCACAGTTGCCAAACTCATCTCTGGAGGTAAGACCTGATATAATCACAGAAAACAACTTTGTTCAGCCACAAACTGCAAACGATAAATTACACCAGTGAACCAATTTTGTTTCTTTGATGTGTTGGAACATAAATTATTGTTGCGTTCCTTGAAGCTTGACTTACCTGGTTGTTGCATAAGATCTCAATGGAAGGTCTGAGTTTCTGCCAAGGCTTTGATCCAGACGGTAGCAGTCCATTTCCTGCAAACAGAGGCTGTGGTCCTCCTGAAACATTTGCTCCATCAATAGCTAAACTATCCAACGGACTGTCAAGGACCATCTTTTCCACAACGTAATTAGTAACCTACATAGACATGTTGCAAAAACGAAGCCATTGAATAACAGAAAGTGCAAGCATAAGTGTAGGTTTAGTTTACAAATAACTTCACCTTGTGAACTCTTAAGATCCGAGGTGCACTAAGTTTCCCTAGTGTAACCACCTGCACGTTTGAGCCTTCACATGGATGCAGGAAGAAGCTTAATCTGAAAATTTAAAGACATTTCAAAGTAAGATATTAAAGCAAATGTAAAAATATTAGTGAGTAAAATGCTAAAAGTCCAAACTATTTTTCTTATTAAAGAACAAGGTGGTGTCATGTACTTTGTATTTTCTCTAGGTGGAAGGCGATTGTTCAAGACGGCATCCAGGCACCACAATGGGAAGTCCTTCTCATCTTCAGTTCCGGTAAACTCAGTTATCTTCTTCCTCCACGGACCTCCTTGAGAACCCTCAGTAATGATGGACGGAGGGGAGACGGAAGGAAACTCAAACGGAGGATACACCGGATCATTCGCAGCACTGCTGTCTTCACTTTTAGATGCAGTGAGATTCTTTTTGGTATCTTTTACGGATAGAATATCTCCAGAAGCAGAAGCTTGGGGTTTTGGTTTGTGCTTTTTCTTTGCAAGCCAATGACCCATCAGGCCTTTCAGTGTTTCACGGGCTAGATTAATCTACAAATTACACAATCAAATGACAACATATTGTTTTAGTTTAACTAGCCTAGAGCCTATAAGAGTCTAAGTTGTTCAGTTATGATAAACAGATTCAAATGTACTTGCATGCAAAGATCCATTAACGATATGTAACAGTAAGATAAAAGCTTCCGTTTAACTTCAACATAATAAATATCTTTACAGGCATTTAATCTTACCTTATCATCTTCAGGTCGCCCGGAAACTTTAAGGTCTGCTGAATACATCTCAGCAGAGAAGCATTGTGGAGTCTCCAGGTGTACGGATAAGCATCCAAGTCGTGTGTCCACAGTAAACCATGATGGAATGCTTACCTGAAAACGCAGAGATGAACAATATATCATAAAGGTAAAGAAATTTACTAGTCTTGCTAAAGAAAAAGAATCACAATCTTTGCAAAAAAAAATCAAGAGACCTACCATTTCAAACAGTTCTTCTTTCTTCTCTTCAAATGATATCTGCAAACATGGAAACAGATCATTTCAGGATTACAGCAGCATGTACATACAAAAACATCAGAAAATCAAAATAGCCTAAGCTCCAAAGAGACCTTCCCGTAGTCCTCTACCACAACACCCTTAGTTATATCCCATAGTTTCACTGAGTCAGCTGCGTCCTGCGAAAGAAAACCCAACGGATATAATCGAACCTTCCATAAGTCTATCAACGGTGGTCATACCAGAGCATTCAAGAGAAGTCCATTTCACCTTGGTTAAAACCTGCCTTTTATTATTCAGAATCTCATGCTGCACAATTGGGTGGCTTCCTGGAATAGTTATTGACGGCTCCTTGTAGGCAGGGGGCTGCAGAGAAGCCAAAGATCAGACACACTGACTCAACTAGATTAAACAGAATCATTTAAAGGAAGAAATTATTTTTCTTACTGGATTTAGTCCTTCCAAGGACACTCTCGCTCTATTAAAAGACAAATTCCCAGCCAAGAAAGAGCCACCTCGTTGAAAGACCTTTTGAGGACTCTGTACTTCAGCAGGCCATCTCTCTACAGAGGACTCTGTTGTTGCAACCCATATACTATCATCTTGCAAAGCTAATTGCTGAATCGGATGTTCCTTAGTGCACAGCAAAACGCTCTCTCTTGTTGCCAAGTCTGTCAAGTATAACTGACGAAAACGAGACCACATCAATGGAATTGAAAAGATAAGCTATACTATAGAGGGAAGAGGCAAGTTTGCAGTCAACTCACAGATTGGTCTCTTCCACCGCTATAAGCATGAGTAAATGATGGAGTGCATGCAAGGGCCCAAACAGAATCTGTATGCACCGCATAGGTATGAAGACATCGCTGCTGACCTAGATCCCAAAGTCTAAAATGAAATATGGAACCAGTTAGAATAACTGAAATGGTACTAAAGCTGTAGCCACATGCTCATAGTTATGAAGTAATTAAGAAAAGATAGACCTTATCATAGAATCAGAGGACCCAGACAAGCAAAACCTGCAGTCTCAAGGTGAGAAACACGAGGAGAATAAGTCAGAAAGAGAAGAGAACAGGAACCAAAAGGACCCATAATAAACCATTGCGGAGTCAACAACTAGAAAAAAAGAAGGAAAACATACCTGCCAGTTGAGTCCAGAAGCAGCACTCTGACATTATCTGTATGCCCCCTCAGCTTCATACTTTTTGAACCAGTTCTAGGGTCCCAGACACGTAAAACCTGCAATAAACAAAACCCCAAATATGGTATGTGTCTTATTCTCCAGTATAATCTCAAAAGCTTAAATTGTACGAATACCTTCTCTGTTCCACCAGAGACGAGTGTCGTCCCTGTATCATTCATCGCCAAAGCATAGACGGACTCCTTATGGCCTTTGGCAATTGTTGGTGTGTAACCACGGGATGGTGATGACTGCACAGAGATATTGTTGCTTGAACCAACATTTCTTAAACTTGCAACGGGCTGAGAGTTCCCAATACCATTTGCACCATTTGAGGAACTATCTTCCATTGAATCATTAGCTTTCGTCACTGGTGATAGAGCAGCTTCAATATCCCATATAAAAACCTCCCCGCCAAGGCCACCAGATGCAACAACATTGCTCTAACAGTTGCAACATCAAGATAGTATCATAATGTGGTAATGAGAAGCTCAAATATCATACAAAATTTTCACCACCACACCATGCAAACATTTTCAGGTGCAACTATATATAAAAAGAGCATGGAAGAATGAAAAATTACATTTTTTGCCGCAACTGCCAAACAAGTAACATAGTCAGAGTGCTGACGAAGAGTCCTGGTACAAACTCCGTCTGATAAGCTGTCCCAGGTCTAGAGTGTGACAGAAAAATTAAGCCAAATTTAGAGCCTGATATGATGGAGCCAAAAAGAAGGATATATACTTCTAGCAACAGTGAAAAATTCACAAACCTTGACCGTAGTGTCGGAAGAACAAGAAACAAGAGTGCTATCACCAGCTAAAGCAGCGTCATTCACCTAACCAATCAATAAAGGGCGTTTAAGAATTATCCAAACTACAAGAGCACAAGGTTCACCTCAGGGACACCACCATACAGTTAAAATTTTGAGTTGTCAGGAAAAAAACTCCATACCCAATCAACATGAGACTCGAACGTAGCAGAGCAAAAGGGTGCATCCTCATCAAAAGCCCACCTCTTGAGTGTACCATCACGACTTCCAGTGAAGAGGTAACTTTGATCACTGGAAACAGACGACTTCAACACATCCAAGCAATTGATGCCAGCACAGTGCTGCAGCGTGCAGAACATAGTCAGGATTGAGTTGAAATAGAGATGAATAAAACTTCACACTATTTTAAGCAATCAAAGAAAACAGAAACACAAGCATGATGAATAGTAGTGTGAAAAGAAGCAGACATTTGCGTCGTTGGCATCGTTTAAGACATAGGTAAGCTTTTTCTCTTTGCGAGCGCGGACAGAACCGCCATTACTCCCGGAACTTGCAACCCGGTGCATCTCAAGTTATCCTGAAACGATATTCACAAAACAAAACCAGCAGAGGTAAGTAACTAAACAACATCCTACAGCCTACGAGAGATCCAATATCTACAAACGATACAACAATCTTCGAAAAATCCCCAATTGATTCTTCGCAGAGAATTGTATGATCAAAATCAAAAAGGCCAAACCCAATTACGAGAGACAGGTCACAAAAATCATCACTTTACTTCTGATCCATACTATAAATTTTACACCTTTATCTCGATAACGAAACAATCTGCACACCTTTTTATCTGAACTTCCGATGCAATCAATGAGGAATCACTGCGAAGACTCAGCAACCTTAACACACACAGAGAGAGGAAAAAACCCTAGAATCGATCTTTCGCGCGAGATTTGGGAATCAGATTGATCTAATTAGAAACTCGAATAGGATGGAAACATGAGAAACCTTATCAGAGTCAAGACAAAGCTTTTTCTCAAGGGGCCGTGATGGGAGAATCGGATTAAGAAGAAAGAAAAAAAAAGTTTTTTTTTTTTTATAGGAACACAAACTCTTTCAAGGCTTCGACTTGGTAAAATCAGCCCATTGAATTAAGGATAAGATTATAAAATAAATAGTTTTTATATATATTGTTACTAATTTTCCTATTGGTTGAATGACTTAATTAGTTACTACTACTGGTTTAAACTTAAAACCATATACCGGTAATCACAACACACGACAGGATAAAATAAAATAAAAAGACAGGTAATTAATCACAAAAAATTATGTAAATGAGATGTAATAAATTCATTAATTATTAATTTATGAGTAAAGATTCTTAAAAATAGAAAAGAGACACTTTACGGTTAACTCAGGATTTCGTCATGACAAGACAGCTTTCAAGTTCAGTAATTACGATCTTGATCAAAGATTAATCTAATTTGGGTATGTTTCTCTAAACACCAATCACTCATATTCCACGGCCACATTTAACACAACTCAACTCGAGTATAGACAGTTAAAACCATGAAAGCTTGTGTAACATTCCGATTTACTAAAATGTGTTTACGTTCGTTTTTATTTTTACTTTTTATTTTTACTTTTTCAATCACACATCCGTTTTCGTTTTTATTTTTACTTTTTTCATCACACATCCGTTTTCGTTTTTATTTTTACTTTTTATATCACACATCCGTTTTTATTCGATTTTCTTGACGCTTTGCTTAGGTACTTGAGAGCATTTAAAATTTGTTTTTGAAGGAGAGAACGTCTGCAAAAGCTGTCAGATTACTTCATCAGATTTACTTCTTCTTCTAACGTTTGTGTCTGTGGTTAAAAAGTTGTCATGACAAGGAATTAACAATGAACATCCCAAAGACATGTCCAAAAATATCCAAGTTCCATGTTCTTCAACAAGAAGCCATTCATTTTTAAACAAAATTCCACCTGGTAAAGATATTAACATTCAGTAAGCCAAAGACTTGTCCAAAAGATCATAGTTCCAATTTTCTGTAACACCAAGCCACTAGCCTCGCAAATATAAAGACCAAACTCATATCTCATAATCTATATCCGTTGCATTTTGGGAATCAGATTGCTTCACCAACTGTTCCTGTTCATCATACCGATCAAGATTCTCACATGGAGCCGGGAAGATGGTGCCTATCACACGCCCTTGCACATAAGCACACTGGAATATGTGCTTTTTCTTGTACGTTATCCCCACTGACATGTCCCTGAACGTTACATTTTTAACCGGAATCTCTTTGCTTCCTTGCATACGCACCGGTACACGCACTCCTTGACCGTATATCCCTGTGTAGTTTATGTTCTCCAGCACCGGGAAGGCTTGAGGGTTGAATCCACCGTCTGGATGCTCGTTGTAGTCGGTTTTAATCACAATGCCAACTCTCAGTTCATCCAATGTGACATTCCTGAATGTTATATCACGGACATAGCCACCTCTTCCTGGTGCGGTTTTAATCCTAACTCCACGCCGTGAGCTCCATATCAGAATGTTTTCTACCGTGATATTTGAGACGCCACCAGACATCTCGCTTCCTATTGATATACCAGCACTGTTTTGAACAAAGGCTTTTAGGTACAAGTCGATTTATTTAGATCAATATTTATCAGGTAAAGCTAATCTTTCTTACCTAACCATGGAGCGGATGATGAGGTTGCGGATGAGAATGTTCTTTGAAGGACGCCCATAGTTAGTTCCATACTGGTCCCAACCGCTCTTTATTGCAATTCCATCATCCCCAACGCTAATGTAAGAGTTCTCAATTAACATGTCCTCACATGAATCTGATGCACAAGATAAGAGATATTAGCCACCATCAAAAACCAATCACTCCAGCTTAGAGGCCTAGTGTTATCACTGCTAACAAATCCCATCTTGAATGTATCATTTCACTAAGTGAGAGATACTTACCAGGATCAATACCATCAGTGTTTGGGGCTTCGAACACAGGAGCCAGAATGGTCATATTTGTGATTGTGACATTTTTGCAGTCATAGGGGTGAAGTGTCCAAAATGGAGAATCACGTAACGTGATATTGGCGAAAACAACGTCACTTGACCACATAATCTGCACCAGTGGTCCTCTTGTGTGGTTTAGCAGCTTTGAGCGATACTTCTTCCACCAATAAACCCCCTGCCCGTTGATGCTTCCGTTATTTCCTGTTTCCATCATAATAGGTTACAGTACAAACACCAAGGTTTGGCAGAGATAGAAAAGACGATTAACCATATAAACTGAATCATCTGCGTGATTTTTTAATTATCTAACAGAGGAACTTAGACCATCCTTGTCCCAAGACTACAATTAAAGCTTCTTGTCCAGCAAAGAGGAAGACATAACAAGTTTCAACCAGCTTACAGAGATGTCACTTTCGCTTGGAAATGTCTCAACTCAATCAACTAAAGCTTAAAAGTAGTATTGAGATTGATAGCTATTACTCAACAAACACCAAACTATCTGGTTGAGCTTAAACATTAGAGCTGTGGTTTTACTTTTAGATAGCCTAAAAAGTATAAACCCACTACTTACAAATGATCTTATTACGAAAAGGTTAATGAGCCACATTTGAAACTCACCTCTCTTGAAAGAAAACAGCTACCACACTAGCAAAGTTTACATATCAATTGACTAACCTGTGACAACGACATCTTTGAGATTCTGTCCATGAATGAAACTTCCATAACGTGGTCCATAATGCTCTCTTCCATAGCCGTATGAAGGTAAAGGAGGAAGCAGAGGCCATAACGTTTCATCCTAATAATATTAACAAAAAAAAAACAGATTGTTGAGGAAGAAACACAAGTAAATAGAAAACCAGAAGCTTCCTCAAAGTATGCAACTTTGAATCTAAACCTATATGGCCAATTCAACATGACAACATCAACTAAAAAACAAAAACTTTCAGGGACTAACACAAGTACATAGAAACAGAGTGTTGAATCTTGATATAGCACAAGTATAAGCCACCTCAAAGTATGCTACTTTGAATCTAAATCTACAGAACCAATTCAACATCAACTCAAAAAAAAGATTAAAACTTTATGAAACAAATCAAACAAACCTGAACAGCAAGGATCTCAGCATCCTCAGCGAGGAAGAGGGTCATGTAGCTAGTGAGATTAAACGGAGCAGTGAGCCACCTACCAGGAGGCACATTAAGCTGGCCCACCTCCTTTCTTGGAAAGCTTGGAGATTGCATAGACAGCTCTCTCGAAGGCCTCGGTGTTGACGGTGACACCATCTCCCACTGCGCCGAAGTCCGTTAGATTGAAGGTAACGGGTCTGAGCCGAGGATATTCGCTGGTAGTTGTTGTTGTTGGTATCGTTGCCGTCCACCAGAAAACAGAGGAGAGGCCACTAGGGCCGCGATAGAGAGAGCCGCGGGATTGCCAGATGAATAAGGAAGCCAAAGCAGCGATCCAGAACACAGTGACGAGAGACTTGTGGGATGAGAGGAAACGCCTCCTCGTTATGGGAAGTGGTTCCACCATTCTCTCTGTTTTGGAGATTACAAGAAGAAGAGCATTGGAGAAAGTTTAGATCTTTGAGATTAAAAGTTTAGATCTTTGAGATTAGGTGAGATGTTACTACAAGTGAGCAACTTATTATATTTTGTTAAGAGAAGAGATTTGTGATTATTGTTTTAGAGGTTGTGTGAATCCGAAGGTAAGGGAGAACATTCAATGTGTGTGTGTTTGTGTTCGTTTGTTTGTTGAAAGCTTAGTGATTCGATTTGTGTTTGAGAAGTTTGTATTTGATGATCGCTGCAACTCTAAGGAAAGTAAGAGAGATTACGCATCAACTAAGTCAGTGGTTTCGTAAAAGGATATGAATAAGCCCATTAACTTTTCATGAAATAACAGTAAGGCCCAATTATATGTGTTTGTTCCCATTAGGCCCAATAGATAGTCACTCGAAAATTAAACTCGCACCTAGTCCTGGGAAGCATATTCTCGAAACCCAAACACCTAACCAAAAAAACTGACACCAAACCGAAATTTACAAAAACCTAAATGGTTTTCTTTTTTTCTAAACACAAAAAATCAAATTGAAAACCGAATGAATATCTGAATATTTGAGATATAACAAAAATATTAAGTATTTTAGTTTATCTATATATAATATCTAATTTATAATTAAAATTTAAAAATATTTGAATTATCCAAATTTCTTAATTTTCTCGATTTTTTCAATTTTAATTCGAATTTTTTTTAACTTTAAACTCGAACGGTTCCAATTCGAGTTTTATAAGAAAATAAAACCCAGTCCGAACATATATTACCAAACCGATCCGATCCGAAAAAAATATAGTTTCTAAACTGATCCTAAACACCTCCGACCGAAAAACATGAACCGACCCGAACCAAAAACACTCATGCCCAGCACTACTCACACCATTGCTATTTGTTTTTCCTGAGTATTGAACAAGAGTTTAAGGTCTCAGAGATTGTTTTCTGTGGACAAAAGTCTGCAAAAAGCTGTGGAGTGTAAAGATGGCTCTATATCAGATCACACTTCTTTAATATGTGGAGTCCAAAGATGGCTCTGTATCAGATTACCACTTCTTTAATCTGTGGAGAGAGCGTCTACAAGAGCTGTGGGGTGCGAAGATGGCTATGTATCAGACCACTACTACTTTAACGTTTGTGTTTATGGTCAGACAGATACATGTAATGAAGTAGCAATTTGACGCAAAGTTTCCACAATAATACTGCAAAAGAGATATGTACGTTCCCTGAGACAAAAGGCAGGTAAGAATGATCTCAGTTTGATTTCCTGCAACATAAACCATCTTCTGAGAATCAAAACTAGTTCTACTTATTACAAGACTCACTTCAAACACCTACCTTAATCTAAGATAATAAGAGGGACATCTTTTGCAGAGCCAACTTGAACCATATCAGGTTCCTTTTCCCCAAGGAGTATGTAGCTCGGGACAGCAGCAGGGTCTAGCTCAAAAGAGCCAGCAGGTACTCCCTCTTTCTCTTCTCCATTCAGTCTAACAGAGGGAACTCTGTGAGAGAACCTATGCATCTCGTTTGGTAAGATCAACTGTTGAAGGACTTCATCCTGTGCAGCGTGTTTGAAGACTGATACAAATCCTTCAACCTTCCCTAGATACTTCACTCCAACGCCTAGATGATCCTCGAAGCCGACCACGACTTCTACCAAGTCGTATCTATAAGGAGGCTTGTGCTGTCCCGGGTTATTCTCCCAGCTTTGGCTCCAGTCTCTGAAAAGAGCCCATGTTTCACCTTCTTTAGGGTTCACAGAGATTAAGTTCCTGCCATGTATGACTGGTTTTAGCTCATGAGAAAACGTCAAGTGGCTCACCGTTTCTGTTCTCCCGTATGTGAACCTCCCACAAGCAACAGATTCATCATCTTTAGGCTCAAGCCATGTCACGTCAAGACTCAACCGGGACTTGATAATCCTCCTGATTTTAGCGTACAAACGAGGCATATCATCTTTAGGATCATAAAGAGCCCATGTTTTGTCAACCACGAAAGAGCTCATTGTCTTTTTGAAGTCATGAAACTCTGAATCAGCAATTTTTATCTCCTCAGGTTCCTCATCAGTCTTGTCTTCATACGCTTTGTCTCTTTGTTGTGGAGAAGATGCAGAAGCTGAAACTACACAATCATGGCTGTATGATTTGTGCCTTTTTGCAAGATGGATTAGAGAACCAGCTTCACTTCCCTTCACTGTCAGCAGTTGCATCCTGGATCTCTTACAAGTCTCAGCTCGTTCTTGTAACTCCCTCTCTTTAAGCTCGTCCATGACTTGTTCTAACTCTCTCTGCTTCAACTCAAGCTCTTTCTCCTTTTCTTCAAGTTTCTTTTCCTTAACATCCATCTCCTCAGCTTTTGCTTTCAGTTCCACTTCCATGATCTTCTCTTTCTTTTCCGGTGCAGCCAACTTCTCTTTACTCTTCAACTCTGTCTCCTCCGCTTTGGCTTTCTGTTCAGCTTCAAAGATCTCCTCTTTCTTCTCCAGTTCAATCAATTTCTCTTTGATAGCTTCATCAAGTAAGTTAAGCTCCTTCTCCCTAATTTCAAGCTGCTTAAAAGATTCCTTTTGCTTCAAGTCAAACTCTTTCGCAGCCTTGACTAACTCACATAACTTGTCATCGTTACACTTTAAGATCCTCTCAACCTCTTTCTCCCTCTCTTCAAGCTCGTTCTCTGCTTCTCCATTCTCAGTCTCACAAACCAATCTCATGACAGATGATACCAGATACTGCTTCACTTCATTCTCTTTTTCGTTCTCCTCAAGTCTCAAAGCCATGGACTTTTCAAGCAAACCAATCTTCTTCTCCCTCTCTTCAACCTCCTTTAACAGCTCTTCCTTCTTCTCCAATTCTACAATCCTTTCCATTAAAGACCTCTCCGTCAGATCTAATTCCATGGTTCGTTCCTTAAGCAAATTTTCCACGGTGGTATACTGCTCGTGAATGTCTCTCCACTTAAGGGTAAACTGAAGAACAGGTGAAGCTATTCCCTGAATCTGATCTAAGAGTTGATGTAGCTCTGAATAATCACCCTCCGTTACCATCAAATCAGAGCAAGCAACCCTAAGTACAGTTCAAAAGAAACGGATACATCAGAAACCAATCAGTCACAGAAAATAACAAGCAACACTGAGAGAGATTCATGCATAGCAAACAAACAAAGAAGATAGTGAATGAGAGAGCCTCTAACGAAAGTGAACAAAACCCATGAAAAAAGGCTAAACCTTTAGCTTCGTTAGGTTCATATAACAAACAACACTCAGAGAGATTCATGTATTATAGCAAACAAACTAGCATCTAAAGAAATTGAACAAAACCCATGAAAAAAGGCTAAACCTTTCGCTTGTCTGATCTTCATTTAGCTCCGTTTCCGGCGCCGGTTCCTGCTCCGGCGTGAGTTCTCGGGAAAGATGAGAAGAATCTGCTTCCATTATGGTTTTACTCCCTTTTACAGCTGAAAGATCGGATTTTTAAGAACTAATCCCTAAGAGGAGGAAGAAAGCTTGTAAATGTCTCTTTCTCTCTCTCTCTCTTCTGTTCCGTTAGACTGAGATATTTTGAAAACCAGAGTGATGATGTTTGGCAAAACTGGAGGGAGACACTTGAAAAGTTATGCTTACATACTTTGGGAATCATTTGTTTTGGAGCCGTTGGATTAAAGCATTTGAAGCCGTAAGATAAGCTTACGTCAGCTCGTCTTTGAATCTTTGACAGATTGACCAAGTACGAGTGAATAAGCCCGTAGACTTTTACTGAAAGATCCAGTAGGCCCAATAAGTATTATTTTCTCAATGGCCCAATAGAATTTATTAGTACCAGAAACTTCATGATGTAAAGGAAGTTGTTAACTCTTTTCTGAAGCAAAAGACACTCAGATGCAAAAGCTTTGTTTTTTTTTTAAAGCAAGGCAAAAGCTTTGTTATGATATTAGTTTTGTTTCTTAATATTTATAAATGTTTTGATAAGAGTATTAAGAAAAATGGTATATTAACTGCATAGTTATATACTATGAGTGATTTTGGATAAATATTGTCTAATTATTTCCCGTGGGATTATGTTTATAGAATAATTAGTTGAAGATGTGACTCCTGTTTTTAGGATTAATTATTTGATCATGTGGATTTGTAGTCTTATGTTTACCGTTTTACAAAACATGTTAATGAACAAGAACCGCATAAGCCACTCTATGCACTAGGACATCCGATAGAATACAAGGAAAGGCCCATGAATGATGATAATGATACATAGATAGTCGTCGTAATTAATAAGTGCTGCACCATGATCCATCTACTTTGTAATTAACTTCATCTATAAAAACAAAAGTTAATTATTAAATAAGATGTAGTGATAAATGAATAAAACAAAACTGAATGGGAAGAACGATAGAAAAGGTTAGAGGAAGTGACAAAGAATAATAAAGAAGAAAGGGACAGGTGAGGTGATGAAATTGAAACCCTAATAATACGACACATAAGAAAGAAGGAATTTGAATCCTTGAACCTCGTTCATAATCTTCGGCATATGAATGGTCGGATAGATTTATTAACAAAAAAAATAAAAATTAAAAGATATATTTTCTTTAACATAGATCAGACACATATAGATAGAAATGTTTTTTAGAAAATCGACGACTCGTCTTATCAACAGTTAATCAAACTCAATAGGTAGCAGAAAAAAAAAAAAAAAAACATTTTTAAAAATATTACTCCCTCCGTTTTTATATATTTGACGTTCTAGAATTATGCACATAGATTAAGAAATATTTAATTTTTTATCATTTTTTAAACAAAAACATCATTAATTGTTTACCTAACCACAATTCAACCAATAATAAAATAGAAGGTATAATATCATTGGTCATCTAACATTAACTACTAATAAATTTTGCATAAAAAATTGAAAACGTCAAATAATTTGGAACAAAAAATTTTCTCTAGAACGTTAATTATTAAAAAACGGAGGGAGTATAAAATTGATGGAATAATAAATATACAAGTAGGAAACAAGCTGTTGTCCATAAGATGTTGACTGCCAAACTCCAATGCTTCCAAAACTCATTCATAGTTTTGCTATAAACATTTAGTATTTTACAAGCCACACGTCACTTCCTAGCTTTTTGTTACCTTTATCTAATTGGGAACTTAGTTTTTTTTTGTTCAAAGGGAACTTAGTTATAGATACTAACTACTTAAGAAATGTAATGGAATTCATGTAGCAATAGTTTTTATAAGAGTACTATGCTACAACTAGGATATGTAAGTGTGTATTAACAGGGCCGGCATTGGGCCAAACCCGATAAAATATTGGTTTCGAACTTTTAATTATATAATATGTAAGTTTCCAAAAAAAAAATAAGTTTTTAAATTCATAAAAAAAATAGTTAAAATCATTAAAAAATCAATTTAAGTCCTCTAAATCTTAGAGTCGGCCATGTAATACTAGCAAAGCTTTTTGTTAGTTGAAATTGACAAATGAAAACCAAAGGTTTTCCATTAGTTTACGGAAGTTATCTGCTCTCTATCTCTATCTGTTTATGTTTGCACATCAAAGTCGGCGACCTTTGAAGCTTACATAGAGATACATATTTGGAGTATAGAGAGTTCATTTTGGTGCTGACTAACATACTAAGTATGCATGATTACTAAGGAGAGGATACGGATAGTTTTATAGATTATTGAATAGCTTCGTACGTATACAACTCTTTCAGTTGCGTTACTTAGCAAAGTATCCATATTATAACTCTTGATTATGCATTGTAATTATATTTTGTAAGGGGGTTACTAAAAATAGTCGTATGGTTTTCGGCAGTTGCTAGGGGCATACATACGAAGCTAGGTGTGCTGGTTAGTCGGCAAGAATTATTTTGCTATTTTTTTTTCTTTGTCGTTGTCTAGTATTAACAATGACATAAATATAAATCCATATAAAAAGTTAATTCCATGAATATATTTAATTACATGATTTGCCAGTATACTCAGCTGTCTTAATAATACTAATCATTAAGTGGTATCCAGAGATAAAGATGTTGTGGACCATTTTTTTAATTCTATTTTCCAAAACGAATATAATAAGCACAAGATGTTGTGGAACATATTTTTATTCTATTGATGCTGCAGTATTATGCTACATATAAATATATGACATGAATGAAGAATATACTACAACTTTATATATAAAATTTCCTCAGATTTCTCTAGAAATATCCTCTCTCTTTTGTGTTTGTGACACTAATATCAATTTAGAAATGTTCTCTCTTTTGTGTTTGTGACACTTGAAAAAAAAAAGAGAGAGCAATTTTAGGAAAAGAAATCTAAATTAAAAGACTATGAAAAGAAAAGAAAAAAAGGCCTAAGGCGATTTTTTTAATTATTTTTTGAGGCCCACCAAACAGTCCTCACCACACTCACTACTCAACGACGCACCCCGACTTAAGCGCGCACGTTACACCACGTGATGGTATTCATGCTAAAATACGCAGATATTTCTTATCCTCCACCTCTTGGCGCAATATAAATTTTCTCTTTTCAAGCCAGTTCCTAAGCTACTAAAATCCATTTGATCTAAAGTTTTTAACTTTCACAAATCAAGACACGAGTTTTTGCTTCTCGTCTTGAAAAGTCTCGTCCTTTCGATCTGAGCTTTTCGTATCTCTGTGTTGTTTTAATTACTTTTAAAAAATAACAAAAGGAGATTCTTCTTCTTCTTCAATGGATGCGAGCGATGAAGTTAATCTTATTGATAGTAAGGTAAGTTTGGTTTTAAAAAGTTTCTAAATTGAGTGAAAACAATCCTTGATTTTGACATGGGTCTCTTTCTATTTCCGGTTTAGTTAGGTTTCTTAGATGTTCTTACTTTTCTGCTTTTATGTCTGAGCTTATGTAGAATACTTTTTGATGGTGTTTGATTGGATTACATCAATCTTTTAGATAAAAAATAAATACAAAGCTTTGGACTTTAAATCGTTAAGGTGATGAAACGTGTCCTCTGTTTGATAGTCTCTCTGTGTGCTTCTTTTGACTTTTGATTTTGAATCAAGATTATGTGTAGTGTGGATTAACTTACGGTTGAGTTATATACTGTGTAGTGTTAACGTTAAACAAGAAAAGGATTTTTGTTGTTAGTGCGTTTATACAATTATCTAACTGTGTTTTTTTATGCAGACAGTGGTTCCTCTCAATACATGGGTTTTAATCTCTACCTTTAAGCTATCCTACAACCTCCTACGTCGATCAGATGGAACGTTTAACCGACACTTGGCTGAGTATCTAGACCGTAAAGTCACTGCAAACGCCAATGCTGAAGACGGGGTGTTCTCATTCGATGTGGTAATGGATCGAAGCATCAGTCTTTTAAGCAGAGTCTATAGACCAGCTTATGCAGACCAAGAGGGACCTCCTAGTGTATTAGATCTCGAGAAGCCTGTTGATGGAGACATTGTCCCTGTTATATTGTTCTTTCATGGAGGTAGCTTTGCTCATTCCTCTGCAAACAGTAAGATTTACGACACTCTTTGTCGCAGGCTTGTTGGCACTTGCAACTGTGTTGTTGTCTCTGTGAATTATCGGCGTGCACCTGAGAACCCTTACCCTTGTGCTTATGATGATGGTTGGACTGCTCTTAACTGGGTCAACTCGAGGTCTTGGCTTAAGTCCAAGAAAGACTCAAAGGTTCATATTTTCTTAGCGGGAGATAGCTCAGGTGGGAACATAGTGCACAACGTGGCTTTGAAGGCTGGTGAAGCGGGGATAGATGTTTTGGGAAACGTTCTGCTTAATCCTATGTTTGGTGGAGAGGAGAGGACAGAGTCTGAGAAACGTTTGGATGGGAAGTATTTTGTGACAGTTAGAGATCGTGACTGGTATTGGAAAGCGTTTTTACCTGAAGGGGAAGATAGAGAGCATCCTGCTTGTAACCCCTTTAGCTCAAGAGCGACAAGCTTACAAGGGTTGAGGTTTCCAAGGAGTCTTGTGGTTGTGGCGGGTTTGGATTTGATTCAAGATTGGCAGCTAGCTTACGCGGAAGGACTCAAGAAAGCTGGTCAAGATGTTAAGCTTATGCATTTAGAGAAAGCTACTATTGGCTTCTACCTGTTGCCTAATAACATTCATTTCCATAATGTTATGGATGAGATTTCCGCGTTTGTAAACGCGGAAAGTTGAGGTTGTTTTTAACAGAGACAAGAACTCTTTCGACTAACAAACAGGCGAACGTTTTGCCTGTGGATTCTCTTGTGTTGAGTTTGTAAGTGTGTGGCGGTTTTGTGGGAAGGGTGTGTGACTGTTTTAAACGCTGGAAGCTAAAGCCAGTAGAAGAACAGCGAAGTGCGTTCCGAGAACAAAGTAGTAGTAGTAATATCTTTTGTTCTTTATAATGTTTGGCTTCTAGTTGTTAGCCCTTACTTAACTAATAGCTGATTCTTCAGAGCATTAGAGTGATAACTACTGATATATACTTAAAGAATGTATGTAATATTAGCTTAATCGAGGTACCTTGTATTGTATTCCTGCTCCTTTGTCATTGTACTCTTGATGTATTTACAAAATAAGGTTGCACTTGCATTACCACGAGGGTATTTTGAATCTTCAATGTTATAACAACGACAAAGCAAAGACTAGATCTTTTATATTATGTCTTTCAAAAAGCCAAAAAGGCTTAAAAGGGTTTTTGTTTGGACATGTGAGGAATCTTCTTGGTACAATGATGAAGAAACAGCTAAAAGCTTGTGGAAACAATACAATAAACAAGTTTTCTAAAACGGACAAAAGAAATGGAGTCCACCTTAGTGAAGATCATATATGGAAAGGACCAAGAGTGTTAACTCGTTTCAGTGAAGAGAAATTTGTGAAAAGGTGTGGCTTTCACACCAAACACAAACAGATAACATATGTTTAAGGCAGCTTCTGAAACCTGAAAGTCTCAACCTTTGCTTAATTTCAATCACATGTCTAATCAACAAAGTCCAGACATGGCTTAAGAAAATCAATACATAAGCAATATTGATCTAAGGAGAAAGATCATTATATTTCATATTAGAGTCCTCTTGCTGAGACCTAAACAACAACATTATTTGAAAGGCAAAAAGTTAAACAGCTCTGATGAGATGCTAATCAAGGGATGTTGAGGTGCTTAACGAGTCCTAGAGGCATAAGCGAAGGATGCAGCCGCAAAAATCGTAGTCACAGATGAAACAACTGTCCAGAAGCTCTTCTTCTTGTGTGCCTCTTCTGTTGATTGCTTCATTGACTCGGCTTCTTTCTTCATCTCCTTGATTATATTCTCTTTGTCCTTGAACGCTTTCTCTATTGATTCTAGCTCCAAGGCATAGGATTCTGTTCCATTTTCTTGCTTCTGCTGCTCGCTATCTGATTGTGACACAGCGGATGCGGCACTCTTTAGCATCACCAAGCTGCGTTTTGCTTCCATTCCAGCGGACTCTACTTCCTTTTTCAGAGCATCTATAGCTTTTGTGAGCTCTTCAAGCTCCTTTTCGAGGATGGCCTTTTCGCTTTTCAATGATTTGGATTGTTTCTCCAAATCATTATTTGCTGTAGATAAACTCTCGCGATCAGTCTTAATCTTCTCAAGCTCTTTTAGAGTTGTCTCAATCATCTTCTCTGATTTTGAAACATCTGCCTTAAGAACCTCTCCATGTCTCTTCTGCTCATCAAGTGCTTTATCAGCTTTTTCTCTCTCAAGCTTAACCTGCTCAAGCGCATCCCTTAGCTCTCCAACTTTATAGCTAAGCT
Organism: Moricandia moricandioides; assembly: GCA_905132885.1. Taxonomy (NCBI): domain Eukaryota; kingdom Viridiplantae; phylum Streptophyta; class Magnoliopsida; order Brassicales; family Brassicaceae; genus Moricandia; species Moricandia moricandioides. The sequence continues at coordinate 224,500 of CAJHQQ010000085.1, forward strand.
TCTCACTGGTCTCAGTTCTATCATTACAATCCTTTTGTAGCGCAGCAACGGCATGCTCTAGCTCATCAACCTTTTGATTCAACTCAACACGCTTTGCCTCCCCACTAAAAACACGCTCCTCAAGCTCAACTTTCTCCCGAGATAACTGGTTAATCAACTTCTCCTTATCTGAACACTGCACATTGACTATCTCCATTTGTTTCTCAACTGAACGCTTCTCCTCCATTAACGTCTCAAGCTCAGTTTCCTTAACCATCTTCTCTTTCCCTATTGCATCAATCTGCACCATCATTCCTCTCTCTTTCTCCATAGCCTCATCAAGATTCTTCTCCAACCTAGTAACCATATCCCTCAAAACCTTCTCTTCCTTCGTCAAACTCTCAACAGTATCATTCATCTTCCCTAACTTTTTCTCCAACTCCTCGATTTCACCTCTTTGATCATTCTTTACAATCTCCATCTCATTCTTAACACCCAAAAGTACTTTCATTTCTCTCTTCAACCCATCAATCTCCTCCTTCTTCTCTTCCAAGGCCTTCTCCAGAACAATTTTCTCCTTGTTCACCTCTCCAATCATCTCTTCTCTCATCCTCCTCTTCTCCACCAGCTTCTCGTTCTCAGCTTTCAATCCCTCAATCACCATCTCCAAACTGGACTCTTTCTCCACCAGCACAACCACACTCTCCTTCAACCGATTCACCTCCTCACACTGCAACTCAAACCCGTTCTTGATCACATCCCTCTCATCACACACCTTCCTCAAACGTTCCCTATCACTCTCCACCTTACTCAAAACCTCATCCACTTCCCCTTTCAGGACCCTAACCTCTCTCTCTCTATCATCCCTCTCCCTCACTAACCTCTCCACTCCAACACCTATCTCTCTAAACCGATACCCAACCAAATCCATAACCAAACTCATTTCCATCTTCAACCCTAAATTCTCGTCACTAACCTGATCCAACTCGCTCCGCAACTCACCTCTCTCCGATCCATAGCGAGCCAACTCGGTCTCCAGCTCGTTCTTAGCCTGGGCGAGCGAATCGATCTGCTGCCTCTTCTCCACAGTCTGTTTGAGAAGCATCGCGTTGAGAGACTTCAGGTTCTGGACTTTCTCCTCCGAAGCGTCGTGGTCTTCCTCCATGGAAGACTGCCGGCTAAGTTTCGTAGCTTTCTGCTCATGGTTATCGTTAACGCTGACGGTGGCGTTACTCTTACGCGACGCTTTCTTCTTGGCCATTTGTTTTTTGGGATTCTCCAAAGTGGCGGCGGAGGATTAGGGTTTTTGAGGATTTCGATGGGGTTTTAGCGAGTGTTGCAGATATAGAGGGAGATTGGGAAGATAAAGAGACCAATCTTTCGTTTTTTTGGGGGGTAAATTCGAAAATTTAAAAGTTGGGGGCCCAGAATTTAAGGGTAAGATATCTTATCTATCTTTTCTGTCAGTTACGAGGATATTTTTGTAAATCTGTAAAACTGCAAGTGGCTGTCACGTGATTTTAAGTTTAGTCTACCAGTCAATTGTATCAGTCTTTTCGGTTTAGTCATATAATATTTTCTTATCCGGTTCAATTGATTTTTACTAGACCAAAATAGTTGTATTCCTTTAATCAAGTAGCTTTGTTTTAAAGTTTCAATGCCATATAAAATTTTGGATTTAACTCCTAAGTAATTCGATTTATTCTTTGTTATAGAAATTATTTGAAATATTTTAGCAAACTTTTAAAAAAATTGTGTCCCATTACATGTGAACCTTGATAATGCGGTTCAGTGTGATACAAGCTATACATAAATACTCATAGTCACAGATGTTTAATAGTATAAAAATCAAATTTAAAATGAGGGAGACAGTTACTATATCTAGACTTGAATTTCATATTTACATTCTCCAACCAAAATAGACTTTCACACCACATGTTTTTTTTTTTCAAAATAATTAATTTAATATTTGGATTTACTATTTAAATAATAAACCGCGTGAAGGAGCTAATACAGAATTGGCATGTTCCAACGGCGACGAATACGTGTATATTTTACTCCTATTGCCTATTGGTGTTGTTTTAATTTTAATTGTATTCTATGTTTTCTTAGCACTAAATATAATTGTTTTGCGAAATTGTAGCATTCAATAGATTCTTGGTCCATTTTTTTTTTTAATTTAGTAGGAAAGGAAATCAGAGCCTCAGGTGATATAATAATTGAATAATCCCCCTTGTGTAGCTTGTTTTATCATTAAATTACTTATAGAGATATTATAATTACATGATTGACGTATAACGTAGGTCCGTAACACATATATATATATATATATATAGTCTTAAACGAATTCAAAAGGGGTTTAGTCTTTCTGAATATTCAACAAGACCATTGCGTGATTAAATTGAAAATGAAGTACGACTTTTTGGTGTTTCTTGTAGGATTATAATTTGGACAGGCGCATTATGTATTCACTTGTCAATGTCTGTCGTTTTTTTCTGTTAACCACCAATAGGGAAGACGTGCGGGGATAAAATTCACAGTTTTCAGTATTTGGTTCGCTATTGACTTTTGGAGGAATGATCGGTGCAATATTTAGCGCCAAAAGTGCTGATGTATTTGGCCGTAAGATGGTTAGATAAGCAAATATTTTAAAGTTCAACCCCATACGTTATATATGTCTATATTATAATGTAATCACCGCCCAAACATTTTTGTTTTATTATGTCTTAAGACTTTATGGCTCGCCGAAGGATTCTGCATAACTGGATGGCTTGCAATGGCACTAGCGGAGGTTTCTTCACAAGTTTCAGTCATCTAGTTATATATTTATATTCTCACTTCATAAGCTTGCCCTCTAATCTTGTGATTAATTTATTTTCCAATAGAATATTATTTGGCTAGATTTGGGACGATTCTTTGTGGGAATTGGAGTTGGTCTCATTAGCTACGTGGTAAAAAAAACTGGCTTTTTAAATTGTGAAGAATACATTTCCATCTATATAATAATCCTCGTTTTTTAGATTCCTGTATACATCGCAGAAATAACTCCCAAAAATGTGCGAGGCACTTTTACATTTAGCAGCCAGGTAATATATTACTAGTTTTAAATATAAGTTTATGCACTTTTAATATTTAAAAAAAAAATTACAGTTGTTGCAAAATTGTGGGCTCGCAACTGTATATTACCTTGGAAATTTCATGTCATGGAGAACGATAGCCCTTAATCGGTGATTTCCACACTACTATTATTTAATTGTATATGACTCATTGATCATTAAGTTTAATTATTATACTATTAGACTATTTAACTAATTTGACTTTAAAATCTTCAGGAATTATTCCATGCTTCATACAGTTCTTTGGATTGTTTTTCATCCCTGAGTCTCCAAGATGGCTGGTTAGTCATATGAACCGTATTATATATACTTCTCTAAGTTGGTTTTTTATTAAGAAATTGCCAAGCAAAAAATACTAATGGGATTTTGCTAGGCAAGAGAAGGTGGTGACGAAGAATGTAAAGTTGTTCTTCAGAAATTAAGAGGAAAAGAAGCTGATGTTATGAAGGAAACTCGTGAAATCATGGTACACATGCGTATAAATCTACTTACCAAAACTAGGTTTTAACTATCTAATATTTGTTAATTTTATTATAGTATTTTGTAGAAACAATTATATATATAAGAAAAACTAGGATTCATTGTGGAAAGATATCGATCATTTTTAATACTTGTCTTCATGAAAAACTCTTATTTATATTTATGTAGATTTGTGTTGATGCCACCGCAAATGTCAGCATGGGAAGTCTTTTCAAAAAGAAATATACTCGTCAGCTTATAGTAAGAAAAGGAGGGTCATTCATTAGCAACAAAAAATAATATTACTAAAAGCAATTTGAATAAAATTATAATTTATTAACTTGATCTTTGTATATGGTTAATTATGTTTAGATCGGTGTAGGTTTAATGCTTCTGCAACAGTTATCCGGAAGTGCAGGAATATCTTATTACGCAGGCAGCATATTTGACCTTGCCGGTAATTTATTTATTTATATCATAATTTTTCAGTGATTATTGTATCGTTCAATCATTTGTTGTTACAAATGATGAAATTATTAATACTTTAAACTCTTAAGGGTTTCCTTCACGGATTGGAATGACAGTGTTGTCAATGGTTGTGGTACGTACTACGTAGTAATAAAGTTTTCATAAAAGCTGTCTATTTTATTTGCTGCTATTTACACTTTTTTCTTGGTCCTTAACTAATTGCACAACATTGATTTGGTTATGAAATTGTAATGCATTGCTCGCAATGATATATCATGATAGGTACCAAAAGCTATAGTGGGTCTGATACTTGTGGAACGATGGGGAAGACGACCACTTCTGATGGTTAGAATGTTTCTTTTATAGAATTTATTAGATTAATTAGTTGTCTGAAACAAGTATATGCATATAATTTAATTTATTACAAATTGCAGGTATCAGCACTAGGGCTATCTTTAAGTTGTATCTTTCTTGCATTATCGTTTGGATTGAAAGGTGTACCTGGGTTTGTAGATTTTACTCCCACCATGGCATTCATAGGAGTATTGGTAAGGGATGTCCAATTCATACATTTAAATAATTAAAATATATATATATATATTATTATTATATTTGTTGACTTAGAAGTTAGAACAGTTAAAAACTTTTAAGTTTTTGGTATATTCACAGATCCAAACAGACATTCAATATGATGTTCGCAGCTGGACTAGGAGCACTACCATGGATTATAATGTCTGAGGTATATCCCCACACACACACACACATATATATATATATATATATAATATTTTCTACATGTTTAAGCAATTTTTTAAATTGTTCGTTATCGTATTAAATGTAAATAATCTTAACTAATTTATACAGATATTTCCGATGGACATGAAAGCAGTGGCTGAGAGTTTAGTAGCCATCACGAATTGGTTTACTGGTTGGATCGTCAGCTACTGCTTCAATTTCATGCTTATTTGGAGTCAATCAGGTACTCATTTGGTGGAACGATCTTTAGTTATTTTTAGATATATTTATGGTACTTATATTGTTATGAAATTCACGATTCATATTACGACTTTTAAGGTTTTTCATTATTTTGTAAATTTTAATTACAGGTACTTTTAGTATATTCGCCATGATAAGTGGATTAACAATTATATTCTCATGGTGTTTGGTGCCTGAAACTCGTGGATTATCCTTAGAAGAGATTCAACTTCCACATGCTAATATTCTGAGTTGATGCTAAATTAATGTGGCTGTAAAGCCGATATAAATCGATTAGTCCATCTTATTAAATATTGTTGCTATTCTGTTTCGCCCTAATTTCATTTTCACTTTGTTTTACGTATAAATTAATATTTGTCTTAAAATTAGGTTAGGTTTTTGCTTGGCAAATGAGAATAAGAGGGTATAGTATAACTAAATACCAATGTGCTTATAATAAGTACAAACAAAATATTTTGTTTAAATTCACTTGAATCATTAAAAAGTTTTTAAAAATTTGCATATTACAATATAAGTGTTCTTTAATTAAGATGTCCCCGTAAGCGAAGCTTGTATTTCTTCCAGTGACTGTCCTTTAGTTTCCGGGACGAGAAACCAAATAAAAACCAGTGATGCTCCAACGACAACCCCAAATATGTAAAATGTTCCTATTTAATTATTATAAAGAACAAAAATAAGTAAATGGCATCATTGAAATAAAAAAAAAAACTAAGAAGATAAAGAAGAAGTCATAATTTCAAATAAAATAAGCTGATTAGAACCAAAAAAAATCAACCTACCTAACTTTCCTTAATTTTATGTTTGGTGTTTTCAAAAGGTTAGGTGACTCTTAATATACTGTATTTGTTAGTAAAGCCTTATTAAAATCAATTGAAAAAAAGTTAAGAAATTAAGGACCTTGTGCGCTCCATTCAAACATAAAATTGAAAGCGTAACTAACGAACCACCCACTGGTCCATGAGGTTAGTGCCACTATTGTCCCACCTGCAACTTTGATATTAATAGGAAAAATCTGCAGAAGAAAACAAGAAACATAATAAACGTTTTTTCTTGATAAATGACTATTATTTCATCCTTGATTTTTTAAAATATTAGTTATATACCTCGGACATAATGACCCAGGGAAGCCCTCCTACACCTATGGCAAAACATCCAAAGTAGACCTAGACAAAGTTTAAAAATATGTGTTAAAATAAATTCATACCAAAAATCGTATATAAATGAAATGAATGATTATACCAGAATACATATGAAGATGACCACTGCAGTAAATTCAGGAAGAATATTCATTCCCTGTCCATCCCCAAATGCTTTAAAATATTATATAAGCAGAAGAATGTAATAATGCTAGTTATCACATTTTAATCTAATATAAAATAAAATAAAACAAGAGTAACCTGTAACGAAAAGCAAACCCCAATAAGCAAGGATGCCATGGACATTCCAGCAGCAGAAACCTACAATAATATATATAAAAGTGTAAACGACTATGGTAGAAAGAAAATGGTATAATATTAACCGGATATTTATTCTAACCAATAGCAGTGGTCGTCTTCCCCATTTATCCACAAAAATTACAGCCAGCACAGCTTTAGGAATCTAAAGAGTAGAGAATACAAAATAAAAATGTATAATCAAAATAGATTAAAGGAATGTATAGTAAATAATACTCCCTCCGTTTCTTTTTACATGATGTTTTAAAGGGTTTATGTTGTTTCAAAATAAATGATGTTTTAAGATTTTAAGGTATCTTTTGAGATTTTAAGATTAACTTTAGTTTTATTAGAAACTGTTCAACCAATAAAATTTTACAGTCTTTTTTATAATTAGTTGAATGATTTTAAAATTATATATTTAAAAATATTTTATAGATAAATATAAATTTCTTAATCTTTGTGCCGTGAACCAAAATTTCATCTATTAAAAAATGTAAGGAATACTATTATGTATTAGTTATATGGCACGCACCACGAACACACCAAATATCATGGACCCAAGTGTCTCTGAAAAGCCTGTATATAAGAACTTTTTAGATATATTAAATAACTTATTATAGATAAGTAAACAAAGTCAGAGTTTTAATATTCTAACCAGCTTTTCTAAATATAGTATTTGAATAATACGTGACTCCAGCAGCTCCAGATAATTGTTGTATCAACATTAAACCAATTCCAATCTGTAAACAAATAAAATGATTTCACTCAAAAAAAAACAAAAAAATGAAACAGTATATTTTTAAAGGGTAATTTAATATTTACTTCGTATTACATAGATTTGTCCACTGTATATCCCTATAGGTTACCGTACCACAAGAGTCAGTCTATACTTCTTCTGAAACATGTCAGAGAAACTCGACTTTGAATCTTCTTCAATCATTTTTGTCATAACCTGAATTTAAACATAACAAACGTATAACTAATGATTGCTTTATAAAGAAGTATACTACTATTCAATAACTACTACTCTCTCCATAGTTATATATAATATTTTGGAAAATTAAAATATTTACATTTAAAAAAAAATATTTTAAAGATATAATTTTAAAATTATTAAATCAATTGTAAAAAAATATTAAATTTTATTGGTTAAACACTTTTCAATAAAATTAAAATTAATTTTTAAATTTCAAAACATATCTTAAAATCTTAAAACATCTTATATTTTGAAATAACATAAATTTCTAAACCATCGTAAGCAAAGTAACGAACGGAGTATTTATGTAAAGCATATACCTGAATTTCAGCTGATTCACCTGAAACATCAGCGTCTCTCCCTCTAAGTTGATGCAGAGAGTGTTCTACTTCTTTACCTGAGCCGATTTTAGCCTGGAAAAGCCAAAATTAAATTAGATAATTGAAGAAGAGGCGTTATAAATAGTCGATTATGAACTTATTTTAAGAAAGTACCAACCAGCCATCTTGGAGATTCCGGTATAAAGTATATACCGATCGCTTGAATGACGCATGGAAGAGCACCTGAACCGGAAAATTAGAACTAAACTAAATCGGTATGGTAATATAATACTGAAAATTCGAATTAACATGCTATAATAAATATTAAAAGTATTATTGCTATAAAATTTTAAATATCTTGCAATAACATTGCTTTCATTACCTATAATAGCAAGGACCCGCCAATTAATAACAGTCCCAAAGAAATAAATAAGGGAGAGTCCACAGTTTTGAAAAAGCTATAAAACCAAAAACAAATATTGGTTAGTTAAAATAAAATAGGTGAAACTTAACTATATTTAGTTTATATAGTAGAATTTTGTTTATTAACATTCAAATAAATAAGCTCGTGTGTTTTACCTGGTTCGAAGAAGTAAATGCACCACGAACATGTTTTGGAGTGACTTCAGCGATATACACAGGGACCTTGTAATTTTGATATTTATAAAAAAAATGATTTTATGGAAAAGAGAACTAAAAATCAATCAAATAAAGATGAAATTAATATTAATTACCACGTAGCTAACTAAGCCGACTCCTATGCCTAATGAAATTCTTCCTGCGTCCAGCCACAAGACATCCTTTCTCGTTTCCGCATAATTACAATCTTTAATTAGTATATATATTTTGAAGACTAACTTTATACTTTATAAACCATTTAAATTTTGTTTGTTGTGGATATACACCTTTGCGAAAGCAATGGAGAGCCAACCAAAAATGCACATTAAATCGCAGGCCCACAACGTCTTTAATCATTGATCACCAAGAGAAAAAAAAAAGAATATCAAAAGAAATTAGAACCTAAGGACTAAGAAGAAAACATTTTAAAGAACTAGATGAGAAATTAACAAGTGCATAATATATGATTTAAGAAAAAAAAAGTTAAAATGGTAAGTAATTACTCGTCGTCTTCCGAGGGTGATTGCCAGTTGACCGCTGCAAAAGGCTCCAAATGCAGCTCCCAAATTCAGAAAGGACCCAAACGCTGAAAACTGGAGATCATAAATAAGTAAAAAATATTGAATTACTACCCTCAAGATTTTTGGAAGATAATACTCATTTTGTATGCTATATTGTGCTTCTTGAACTTGTTTTTCTTGATTACCTACCTGGTTTGTGGCTTAGGGTCTGATAGTTTACTAATCATGCAAGAACATATTTACAAGTAATTGTAGTAAAAAAATAATAATTTACAAGTGATTATGAACTCAACTTGCTTTTGTGCCCCGATTAGTTTGGTATTTAAATGCGTTTTAAAAAGAGTGAGAGAAGATGCATATATACTTGTGCAATAGAAAGGTTTAAGTCTTTCATGATCTCGGACTCAGCGCCTGAAGTATAACCACCCTACAAAAATCCAATAAATTATGAATAAGAAAAATTATATAATTTTGAATAATTAAAAAAGAAATCTTAGGCAAAAAATAATAAAATAAGTGAGGTTAAAGAGAGAAATAGAGTGTTTCAAGAAAAAAGAGAAAGAAACTCACAGCACAGCCAGAGCTGAAAGAGCTACAAACAGCGACAAAAGTGCTGAGGATGACACAAGCGGTAACACGAGGATCATCCTCTCTCTCATTTTGCACAATAAGTCCTTCCTCCATGCTTCTTCTATCTTCTTCCTTACGCTTAATCTTTCCTCACTCTTTCCAGAAATTTTCGTATCTTTTTTTTAGTTTCTTTTCAGAAGAATTTTCCCTAGAAATGTTCTTGTTTCTTGATATAATAACAGTAAAGAGTGAGAGGTACAGAGAGAAAATAAAGATAAGAGACAAAGAGAGTGTGTGTGTTTTACTTGCGGGTTTCAACTACTTGATGGAACCAAGTGGCTTGTTTTATGACACGTCTCCGATATTTGTCCTTTTTCATTGAGTAAATGAAGACAAGTTAGTTTGGGTGCATCGAAGTGAACTTAGCTCATTATCAGTGCTGCATACATGCTTTTTTGTTTACTTCCCCTGTACGATTTTTTTTACTAATACTCCTTGTTAAAAAGTGGAATATTTAGAAGTTAAAATATAAAGATCCAAACATATTACGAACATTACCAGAAAGAAATCTATTCTGAAATTTTATAGACACTTTTTTTTGGTACCATAAGGAAACTATTTCCTTCTTTATTTACAGTTTGGAATATACATATTGACACATGGTGACGAGTGAGACATACGTTACGTTTTCATATCATTACTTATAGTTTGCTTCACTATTATTAGTAGCTAAGTGTAATAAGAATTATTGATCAACATAATCCTCATCAAAGATTGTATACTTAAAGCCGTATTACTGTACAGTAAGTACGTAGTCCGGTTTAGTAACACACTACTACAAGAATTACCAAAATAAAATACAATTTAAACTTTGTAACCACACCAAATTTTCTCTTCCATGAGGACCACTTCTGGACAAGATCTTTTATGGTGTTTGTCTTTTAAAAGGTTTTTTAACTTGCCACAAGAAGAATATATAAAACTATATATATAAACACATTCTCCCCTCCCAAGTAAGCATATTGTATGGTTGATGCATGCAAAAGTTATACTAACGATACATTTTATAGTATATCTTACTTTGAAGTCCCTATATTCAAACTCTGTACGATATTAATTATTAGATCGCAGGTAGTGAAAAAAATAAACAGAACATGTATTTGATGACGTAAAAGCCATTTTACGTCACATGTCTGCATACCTAAAATAACCTAATTATTGAGTTGTTCATCAAGTTAATTCTTGATTGTCAAAATCAAAGAAAATGCCTGAAAGGAATCAAAACCGAAAGGGACAGAAACGTATATATCCATTTTCCATGGTCCAAAATGTTTGCGTGTTAGCAAAAGGTTTTTTTTTATCACTCCTTATCCTTTATAATCTATGATGTTTAAAAAAAAAAATTAAAATAGATGATGTTTTAATATTAATTTTAATTTTATTGAACAATTATATTTGCAGTTTTTTTTTGAATGGTTAAATAAAATTTTAAATTGTATTTTATAAAAGATATTTAAGAAAAAAAATCAATTTTTTATTTTTTGTGTATTTAGTCAAAATATCATGTGTTCTGAAAAAGAAGAATTATTATTATTTTTCTTGTCATATGATGTTGATTTTTTTCAAATGCACCCTTCTATTTGACATATTTTTATGGAACAAGACATTGACATATTTTTATGGAACAAGACATGTGAGATATGTAGTAGTTCTACGAGCACTTTCAACCAAAGTGTTTAGGGAACGCTTAAAGAGTGGAGCTTACTATTACTTCTAAAACTAATTCTTAAATTTTCTAAATAAATATCTATTTTATTTTGGTGCTTGCACTATTCGCGGGATTCACTAACATTTGATGGACTGCGATAATTTTTTTTTAAAAAACAGAAAAAAATAAAAAAAATAAAAATCTCATTTGGAATTCAAAGTTAATGGTGACATTTACTAACTACATCATACATCTGATGGTCTTTCTTACTAACGCTACTTGACCAATCTTTCATTGCAAATCTCTCTCGCCCCCTTTTAATGTTTTTTAAAAGTCAAAATAATCAGTAATGAAGATTTTATTCCAAAATTGTATGGAAAACTTGATAGTCAAATTAGCTATCTAATTTTAAAACTAAAATGCACATACATATAGTAGAGTTTTGCATACTTTACGAGTTCGAAACTATATTTTTCGTGATTTTTTTTTATTTGAAAAGTGCTGCATTCTGTGTTCAAAAGACCTTATTTGGTGTTGTGCACACAAAAAAAAAAGAGAGGTGTGCATGCACAAAGACTTAAACGATTATTTATTTTGTCTTCCAAATAACATTTCATTTATGAATATTTTTAGATAATTGATCCAAAATTAAACATATTCATCATGTAATAGAGTTTCACAACTGAGGCTTCGAATGGTAAAATCAGTTTAAGCGTTGCAGATCAAGCTGATCATGCAGATCAAGCGGATCGAGTGCAGATCAAGTAGATCATGCAGGAGAAAGACAGATCAAGCAGATCAAACAGTTTAATACAGTTTAGAATGATAAAAACAGTTCAAATAAAATAGATTATATATAAAAATTATAATAAAAAATAAAATAAAATATATAAACACAATACCTAAAAATAATAAATATTGCACTAGAATCATGTTAATGTAATTTTAAAATTAAAATGTTAAAGATATTAGCAATTAACGAAATACATATATGTATTATGTCAACATATAATATCATTGTTTAAATATATTAATAAAAATAGATGTATTTTGTTAATTGCTATTTTTTTTGTATTTTGATTTTAAAATTATAATAACATGGATGTAGTTCAATATTTATTATTGTTTATGTATTGTATTGTATAATGTATTTTAATTTTTATTGTAATTTTTATTGTTTAAATAGGCAATCTATGTTATTTAAATTGTTTTATCATTCTAACTATAATAAATTATTTGATATGTTTGATCTGCTTTCTCACACATGATCTGCACTTGATCCGCTTGATCTGTATAGTGAGCGAGAACTGCATGCAGATCTCCTGTTTTTTTCACAAAAAGACAAAAAATATTGAACTGCATGCAGATCTCCCGCTAATTGCATTTTAAAAGCAGAAAAACGTGAATGGTGATTTTAGTGCGGGAGAACTGCACGTGCGGGAGAACTGCCTTTGTTCTATAGAGATGTTTGTGATAGAAATAAAATGTAATTGACTGATATGACTTGTTGATAAATGATTGTCAACATCATACTAAATTACCAATAATGACAGAACACGAGAATCATATGTGGTGGTGGTCTGTAAAATTAGCCAAATGTATATTGTAATTGGTTGGTGTAGCGACCTGATGTTAAACGTGAGTAAGATCCACACTACTGGACATTATCAAATATATATAAAAAAGAAATGGGCTTACGTAACCTTCGAAAAAGTATTAATGAAATTTGGGCTGTCAGAATAGCTTCATATGTGGCGATTGTGTAAATTCAGGTTACATTTACATAGGCCTAAAAGCCCATCAGGGTGTAGGGTCGTTGGACCCAACAAACTTTTTTGGGCTTAAAACTTTGGAACTACTTGGAGTAACCTAATCAATTTGCTCAATGAACTTGGTGTTATTCTGAAAGATGTCCCATAGTTTTATTACTCTTAATAGTTTTACAAATTCATTAAACCATACATACACTGTATGCTGCAAATAATAAAATTATCTTGTATCAGCAACTTAAGAAAAAGAAAGAGAGATGGTGCTATGTCACGTTGGACCTCTCTAGATTGACCTTTAATTTATATTTAGATAATTAAAAATATATGATTAACTGTAATGGAGAAGACGTGGATAATACTATCTGATTACTTTATGAAACATTATTAATCTTTTCTGTACAACCCGACAAAAATAATACATATATTACTTCTGAATAAAAACAAAACAAAACAAATATAGACTTTTAGATTTATAATAATATTAATTGCTTGACTTTGTGTCCTTAATATAACGTGCAAATACACTTAAGAAGGAAGCTTGAGCAAGAAGGTATTGCAGAGAAAAAAACCCTAGAAAATTTGCTCATCATCCATGATTCCAGACAACAAACTGCTTCCGAAGCGGATCATCCTCGTACGTCACGGCGAATCCGAAGGTAACCTCGACACGGCGGCGTATACGACAACGCCGGATCCCAAGATCCAGTTAACGGAATCCGGTTTGCTTCAGGCGCAAGAAGCCGGAGCTCGTCTCCACGCGTTGATCTCATCAAACCCTTCTTCACCGGAGTGGCGCGTGTACTTCTACGTTTCGCCGTACGATCGGACGCGATCTACGCTCCGGGAGATCGGACGGTCGTTCTCGCGTCGTCGTGTGATCGGCGTTCGAGAAGAATGTCGAATCAGGGAACAGGACTTTGGTAATTTCCAGGTCGAAGAGAGAATGAGAGAGACGAAAGAGGACAGAGAGAGGTTTGGTCGGTTCTTTTACCGGTTCCCGGAGGGTGAATCCGCCGCCGATGTCTTTGATCGCGTCTCAAGTATGTTTCCTTCCCCTGCTTGATTGAAAGTTTCGAGCTTTATACTCAAATGAATCTGATCTCATGATCTTTAGATGTGTTGCTGTTCATGTTAGGTTCCGACAACAGTTTGAGTTTTGTCTTAAAGACTCATAGTTTGGTCTTACGCGTGTTGTTTTTATTACAGGTTTTCTCGAGTCTCTATGGAGAGACATTGACATGAACAGACTTCACATCAACCCATCACACGAGCTAAACTTTGTGATAGTCTCGCACGGTTTAACATCGCGTGTCTTTCTGATGAAATGGTTCAAGTGGACCGTGGAACAGTTTGAGGCACTGAACAATCCAGGGAACAGCGAGATCAGAGTTATGGAGTTAGGACAAGGCGGTGACTACAGCTTGGCGATTCATCACACGGACGAAGAGTTAGAGAAGTGGGGTTTGTCACCAGAGATGATCGCAGATCAGAAATGGAGGGTCAACGCGCATAAAGGCGAGTGTAAAGAAGATTGTAAGTGGTATTTTGGTGATTTCTTTCATCATTTGGCTGATTCAGATAAAGAATGTGAGACTGAGGAGGCCATTGAAGAACATGAGGAGGTGGATAACAATCTGCTAACTAACTCTGAAGATAACAATGAGGAGGCGTTGTGCAATGGACAATGCAGCTGATAAGGTTACACATTACAAAGGACTCAGATATGATTTTTGAAAATTTGTACCATTTACTGATTAAGTTTTGTAGCTTTTGGTTTGTGGGGAAGTGTTGTACAAAGATCCTTTTAAAAATTACATGAACTTTGAAAAAGATCCTTTTATTATGTCAAAGCAATTTATCTTTTTGAATGAAAGTTATTTATGGAATTCTCTGTTTTACACCAAAAGCCTCTGGAGGCATTGCTAAATAATCAGTTAACATACAATAAGATATTTATGTGTTCATTTATAATAGATTAACTTGTAATTCTCTCTGTAAACAATGTTTCTTGAGGCACTTCTAAAGATTCCAAGACAAGGCCGTCTCAGAATATCTACCGGAGAGAATGTGCAGTGCAACAAAACGATTTGCAGCTTCAGTGTAATGAATTCCATCCCAGTTAACATATTTTGAACTATCGTTACAGGGTTTTGCTGTTACCATCGTACCATCTGATGATTTTCCTGTCGAACCGCAGTTAATTTGATTATTGTAGTTCAATGGGGGTCCTCCGGTTCCACAACATACCATTATCGAATGATCAAAACCTGTTATCATAAGGTTGATGTCACCATTAGCTAGCTAGCAGCTATACATCTAAATACTGATATTACTATTGTCTATAAGTGAACTTATCATTTAGGCAACTTAATTATACGTACCGTAACTGGAATGGTTCATGATGAGGTCGGATTTGATGGAGAAGATATCGACGTATGTGAAACGAGAATCAGGATATTGTTGAGGGAGTTTTATGAAAAGACCATGAAGCTGTGAGTTGAACAACTTAGCAGCTTGGTTATGGTCACTGACACAACCAAACTCATCAAGTTTTGATTTGTCTCTCCCAAATAATGACACAACCTGAGCTAAACATCCAAGTGGTCCTGTGTTGTGTATCCAAAAGTTTCTTGCACCTTCTGCGTATAATCTCTATAAAAAAATGAAAACAAAAATAAATAAATAAGACTCTGATATAATGATATTATAGACTCATCATGTAAACATTCAACCTTTATTCCATCTTGAAACATATCTACGAATGAAGGAATGAGACCAACAACTTGATCTAATGTCTTGTTGTAAAATGCTCCGGCAATATCATTTTGTCCAATATCAAACATATACAATCCATTTTTGAAATAATATTCTGATGGTAAGTATTTTTCAAGATCTTTATCTGAAAAAACAAAAGAAAAACATTAATATATGATTCAAAATATGTCTATATATATACACAATGTTGATTAATATTGGATAATGTTATTAAATGTTTAGTTTAATTACCTTGTTGTAACAATTGAAGGACTTTGGATTTAAAAGTGACGAGCTGAGAGACTTGAACACCAAAACCAAAAGGGCTAATGGATGCAGCATTTGCCTTCTGAATCGTTGATCCACCCGCCGCAAAATTGCAGCCTCTCCGGTAACTTTGTGTGCTTACCGAATCCAAATAAGGCCTCAAATAAGGCCTATCAATTGCTTCCACTACATATACAATGGTATAAACTATACTTTATAGTAAAAAAAAAAAACTGTTTGTGCAGTAAAAATATGAAAAAAAAGTAGAAAGAATAATTACTAAGAAAATCGACGATGAGACGTCCATTACAGAATCTTCCGGTAGATGGCGGTTTAAAGAAGGATTGTCCATATAGAAGACGGAAGCCAAGACCGGAGGTGAGTTCTCCGGTGTCGGAGTTAGAGTCTCCAAAGTTGAAAACCGCCGGAAAATCAGGAGAAATAGGAAAAGAAGTGGCGAGAGTATGAAAGATGGCTACTAATAACAACGTGACAAGAGAGCCAAGAAGGGTTTCCATGGCTCAATGTGTTGTTGGTTCTTCTCCTTCATACATATTATACTTACATATATACTAGTATAACACATGCACTAGTTGTATGTACCGTATAAGATAAATGTACGTATGTACTGTGTATAATTTTAATGAAGGTGGAATGGAGTTTGCTTGGAAATATGGTTAGAAACAAAATGATTCTGTTCCTCCCGTGACACATTTTTTAAAGAAAATTTGGGGGTTTATGGAATTCACATTAATCTCACTATGTGTGGTTAGAATTAGATATGCCTTTTTGTTCAGTCATTTTCCAAGATAACTGTTGAGTATTATCAGTGTACAACTATGACTGTCACTGAATATCTTGACGTTAGTAGATAAAATATATAATTTCTTGAAAATAATTTGAAGGGTGAGAACTGTTACTTAATAGTTATATTAGGTGAGATGAGATCAGTTGTTCTGATGAAGTCATTATTCGTGTAGTGATGGACTGATAATAATACATGATGCACATTATGAATCTGCAATAATATGACTTGAATCTAAAGGCTTGTTTTAAAAGTTTTATCACCGAAAGCATTTCATTTGTTTACTATCATGCGAGAGTAACGTGAAAGACTAGACATATAGTGTTTATAACGGGCCGTGCTTGTTATGCCCAATGGTCCGTCTCCAAATGTTTTGAAGATCAGTCTTTATAGCCCGGTACGTACAGTCTTTAGTAACTTATGGAATTACGCATCCTCTATTGTTTTTCAACCTGAATTATATGACATTCACTAAGTTTAAACAGTGATCTTTTCATAACATCTGTGTAGCTAGGGATCTCCTGTTTGTAACTTATAAAAAGTTCTTGATAAAATATTTAGTGGATCTTACTTCACCATAAAAAATCAAATCTATAATCACACTTCCAGGCTTTTTTTGTTGCAGGTTATGAAAATCAATGGACGTGTAATTCCTGATGGAAGAGTTGGTCCGGTAACAAGAACATTGCACAAAGGATTCATGTGTGCTAATATACCCACATACCACGAACCCTAAAATACAAAAAAAATGAAGTTGCTAAAATAGGCATATATTCTGAGCTTATTATTATTATTATTAAATGAAACATTCTTGTTTATGATTTTAATCATGATATTAGCAAATGAAAATAAGATTAAAAAAAAGCTCCTATTTTCGCATGGTTCAGTTTGGCTTTACCGTCTTTAAGGGTTTGAACACGAGGGACAGTCATAAAAAGCATTCAACTTCACATAACTCATTTGGTTTCCAAGGAAAAAGTTTTTTTTTTTGTTCAGAGGATATAAAGATTGTGTGCAAACACGTAGTAAGTTTCTCGACTGGTAATAAGAAGTGCGTGCTGTCTTTACTTCTTCAAAGTCCCTTTTGGCGACTCAATCTTAAATAAATTTTAAGTCAGCGCTTCTTAGTTTGACTCAACATGAGAAATATGAGTGTATGAGTATGACCATAAATAAAGCCACCAACGTATCGAGCCAGTGTGGTTTAATTTGTTTTTTTTTTAATTTGAAAGAGATTTATTTCTTTTGTTGAAAAACCAAACAAAACAAAATATTTTGTGAAGGCATAACTTGCTAACGGCCTATAAATTTTCGTTTTATTCTATTAACCTGTGGAATCCGATTCTTTATGAGCTTTTCATTTCTTCTACTTGAGTGGCAAGTACATTTCTGGCTCTTTTAATATTACAAGATACACGTCAATAAATCTAAATGGAAAGAGCTTTCTATAAGGAAACACCCAATAATTTATGAAAACGAGTTTATGGAAACACCATCCAGGAAAATAATGTGCAATTTTTCTAAGAATAATTGAGTTCCATGTATAAGGAAGGCAGATAACAAACTAAAAAAAGTATGGCTCTCACAAATCACATTAAACCCGCTATGTTTGTTTCATGTTTCATATGATTGACTCAAGAAAAAAAAAAACTCATGTTAATTGAATGGACGAAGCTTCATAATGCCACGTGGAACTCAGCGATGAACCGCTGACATTAGAGGTGATCACAAATTGAATAATACTATAATTTTTATTTGTTATTTGATTAGTATCTTACGAATATTTGATTTTCCGATTTGTTTTGTTTCAGAGAAATACAATATCCAGTTTTCCGGATATATGAATTTATTTTAAATATTTGCGAGTATTTACGAATATCTACGAATATCTCATCTACGTTGTTTATACAAGTAAATTCTACAAATTTGATTTCAAAAAATATTTTTACATAATACAAAATGAAAAATAAGAATTAATAAAATAATATATTCCATAATTTTTTTAAAATAACCAATTTTTTTTACAAACACACAAAATTAGCGTTTTATAAAGATTTTATAATAAATTTAAAATAAAATTAATAAAATAATATGTTGAATTAATAATTTTATAAAATTATACATATTAATTTATTTATTTATTTGTAAATAAACATCTTTTTGTATAACGTCGGATCGGATCAGATATTCGATTCTAAATATTTTAGTATTTGTGGTTTTCTTCGTTTCTAACGGATATTAACTTTTAGTATTTGCTTTGCTTCGAGAATATCCAAATTTTACGACTCAAATACAAACGAGAATCGGATCAAATTTAACGGATAAAATGCTTAGCGCTAGCTGACATCACTGTAACCCATCACTTCGTCGCTGCTTCAAAGCTCTTTTTACGCTATAATAATAAACTCTCTTTCTTCTTTCCCTAACACAAACAACAACAAAAAAAACATTGGTGGTATAAACTATAAAGAATCATGAGAACATCTGATCACGCCTTCCCCGGCGTTTTCTTGTTTATATTATCAGCGGCGGAGCTAGTGGCGGGTCAAGGACAGCCCGATCAGAGAAATGACATCTATACCTACGGCAAGATAAGTCCAGCCTTGGCAGTGATCATCGTGATCCTCATCGCTGCTCTCTTCTTCATGGGCTTCTTCTCCATCTACTTCCGCCACTACTCCGCCTTACCCGACGCCGGCGTTTCCCCTGCTAGAACCAGAGGAGTCTTCAACGCGGCGGTGGCCCGTGGGCTCGACGTTTCCGTGGTGGAGACTTTCCCGACGTTCGTGTACTCTGAGGTGAAGACGCAGAAGCTTGGTAAAGGGGAGTTAGAGTGTGCTATCTGTCTGAACGAGTTTGAAGACGACGAAACGCTGCGTTTGCTTCCCAAATGCGATCACGTGTTTCACCCTCACTGCATAGGTGCATGGCTTGACGCTCACGTGACTTGTCCTGTTTGCAGAGCGAATCTTGCAGAGCAGGTAGCTGAAGGCGAGTCGGTTGAACCGGATGTTGAGTTACAGCAGGTGGTGGTGAATCCCGAACCGGTGGTTGTTGCGGCTCCGGTACAGGAACAATTGGTTACGAGTGAGATCGATTCTAGGAGATTACCTGGAGTACCGGTGGATCTTAAACGAGCCAAGTTTTCGAGATCGCATACCACGGGACATTCGGTGGTTCAACCGGGAGAATGTACCGAACGGTTTACTCTTCGGTTACCGGAAGATGCGAGGAAGAAGATGATGGCGAGTTGGAAACTAAACCGGTCGAATAGTCTTCTCGTTCTTCCTAGGAGAGGTAAACCGATTGACCGGTCAAGAGCTCGGTCTGATCGTTGGTTATACCGTAAAACGTCGTCATTTCTGTGGAGGAGTCGAGATGATGGTTCGATTAGGCTAGGTGGAACCGGCAGCGTTCGAGCCAATGCTGTATCGAATTCAACCGGGGATACGGTACGATCAGACGGGTGGGCTATTCTTAGAAACGCGTCGTTTCTGTGGAGGAACTCTTCGGTACAAGGGCCAAGAGGAGGAGTCAATAAGGGCGGGGATGGAACTTCGGTTAAACCGTCCGGTATAGGTGGCTCAACTAGCGGTTCGGAGAGATTACCGGTTTAGTTACCTTTTATTTGTAGCCGTAAGTACTATTTTCACATCTTATCCATTTTTGTGTGTTGTATGGGATTGTTGATAAAAAAAAAAAACGAATTACTTTTTTCCTTAAAATTTATTATTAAATTTCTGTAACGTGTATATTAATCAAAGTCAAATCCAGAAAAGATCTACTTTTTTTTCGGAAACATTGTATAAAATAGCTTTTAAAAGGTGGAAGAGAACAATAAACAACGGTGAGTAAAGGTATGGTGCATGCAGGTGTGTTGCTGGGGTTATTGAAATATAAAAAAAAGTCTTATTCGACGACAAAGCATATAGCTATCTGTAAGGTTAAATCAACAAGAGAATAGAATATAGTTTGTTTGTGCTTTTTCTGCTTTTAGCAGATTATATAGTGATACTCAAGGCGATACAAATTTATATGTAATAGATATCAACTATAAAAATAATAGATATCAACTATGTGAGTTGTTTATAACCAAAGTTTTACTTTGGCGTTTACACAGGAGACTGACTACATGAACTAAGACGAAATGACAATTATTCCAAATCATACAATATAATGATCTATCAATTGTACTTGAAAACCAAGTCGGTGTTATCGTAGCTCATGTAGTCATATACTGTTACATATAGTTCCACACAATTGGTGATATATTATACTTCCTCCGTTTCTTTTTACATGATGTTTAAAAAGATTTAGGTTGTTTGAAAATTGATGACGTTTTAAAATTTAAAAGTATATTTTAAAATTTTAAGATTAACTTTAACTTTAACTTTATTAAAAACTGTTTAACCAATAAAATTTTACAGTTTTTTTTCTATAATTGGTTGAATGATTTTAAAATTATATTTTTAAAAGTATAATTTTTAATTTTTGTGTAGTAAACCAAAACTTTATCTATTAAATAAAGAGGAAGTATATAGAACATTTTGTTGTTTTGCTTTCAATATAGATACAAGCTTTAATATAGAAGCAGAGTTTGACTTCGTAGTTTATACAGAAGATTACATGAGCTAACATAACACCGACTTGGTTTTGAGTGCACACAATTACCATACATTTTTCATATACGTTACATGAGATAGATAATTGTTCTGTACAATTTGGAATAATTATCATTTTTGGAAGAAATTATATACTATTACAGATCATCCCACACAACTTTTGATATATATGACCGCGCACTAGGTCTCCGTGTCGGATGACAGATCTCATCCGCGTAAGAATAATCATGAGTCACACACCAAAGGACACAATAAAATATTCGTAGTTAGTGCACAATGCTATGCGCAAGACAGGGATATATACTTTACACAAGAGGGGCATATATACGCACATGCATCATTTGGAGTGAGAGCGATTATGTTTCCAAAATAATGCAAAATTGACATAGTTATAGACGACAAACAGACATACTTAATGTGTGATCGAACACTATGACGACCAAATTTGTGTAACTTATTGTTTAAATTGAGAAAACCTGGTCACGTACGAGGAACAAGTCGATATGACAATAGTTTTAAATAAAATTGGGATAAAGAGATGGAGTTCCGGCGAATTCTCCGACACCACCTTCTCTTCCACGCGTTGAAAAGATGAAGCCACGCGTCTTCTACGTGTCAAACATGCTCTTCATCATTATCTCTAACATTATGGCTAAAATGTAATTGAGTCTGTTGTTTTGGGTTTCGTTTAAAACGAAATCGTTGGAAAAAAATGTAGTTTACCATCTAGTGGGCTCTGGGCTTGTAAGCCCAACAAAACCTATCTTCTTCCATGGGAAGTTGAGAAAAAAAAAAACTTGGGAGATTCGATCAGTCATGGCGAACGAAGACGACGACGGAGATAAATCCCGAGGGACGCCACAACAGATTGCAAACAAACCCAAAACCCAGATCGTAATTGGTGTTCCTTCGTATCAGGAAGTATTGGAAAGCTCACAGACTAAGTCCACACCACCATCTCTCTTCAAGCCTTCCCAGACTTTCTCTCAAGCATTCGCTTTCGTCAAATCCTCCGACGTCTACTCTCCTCCTCCTTCTACCGGCGCTTCTCAGGTGCCTAGTACAAGGTAATTTGAGTATTTGATGAAAGAGTAGGGATTGTTTGTATAACAAAGTGTAAGACTTTGTAGCCTCTGTAGCTTGATCAAAGTGTTCTGAAGATTAATGGCCGTTGTAAAGTCGAAACCTTTTGAATGTTTATTACCATCAAACATCCTCTGTTTTTTTATATAATGATTGCATTGTTTCTCTCGGATACTTAAGTTTCCATGTGTGTGTTTTGGTGTATGTTGCTTTCATTGTAGCCAAACCGATGTGGCTTCATCTTCGTCCTCTACTCCTGTAGCTACTGGCTCTCTATCTGCAAATACTACGCAACCTCGTAACGCAATTCTCGTTAGCAATAGACAGGTTATGTGACTTTAAACCCTCCATGTTCTTCTTTTGGAACTCATCTGAGTTTTGTTTTTTCGAAATTGACATTGTATTTGCAGAAAGGAAACCCGCTTCTTAAACATATTAGGAACGTGAAGTGGGTTTTCTCAGAGATCATTCCGGACTACTTACTTGGTCAATCCACTTGCGCTTTGTATCTTAGGTGGAAGCTCCTTTTGTTTCATTAATACGTAAAAGTTATCGTGTTCTTAGTTTCACGCTGGCTTGGCTGATTCTCTTGTCTGCAGCTTGCGGTATCATCTACTCCACCCGGATTATCTCTACTTCCGCATAAGGGAACTACAGAAGAATTTCAAGCTCCGTGTCGTTCTTTGCCACGTTGACGTTGTAAGTTCAAATCATTGGTCTTAAAAACATTGTGTAAGGTGTTCTTGTGATGTTCTTATGGTTTCTTGGACAGGAAGATTCAGTGAAACCGTTGCTTGAAGTCACCAAAACCGCTCTTCTTCATGATTGCACCTTATTGTGTGCCTGGAGGTATCAACCTACTTTTCAATCACT
This sequence comes from Moricandia moricandioides, assembly GCA_905132885.1. Classification (NCBI taxonomy): domain Eukaryota; kingdom Viridiplantae; phylum Streptophyta; class Magnoliopsida; order Brassicales; family Brassicaceae; genus Moricandia; species Moricandia moricandioides. Next base: position 247,840 of record CAJHQQ010000085.1, read on the forward strand.
CTGCTTCTCGTTGTATGCTACAACAACGTTCTGGTTCAATTCTCTTGCAGCTTGACGGAATGTGCACGTTATTTGGAGACGATAAAAGTCTATGAAAACAAACCTGCGGATCTTATCCAAGGCCAGATGGATACAGACTATCTCTCACGAGTATGAAAACTCCCTGCGCTATTTATTTATTTTCTTCAGTTTTAGAGTCTAATGGAGTAAGTGTTGTTTGCAATTGCAGCTAAACCATTCTCTTACAAGCATCAGACATGTGAATAAGAGCGATGTAGTAACACTTGGTTCTACATTTGGGGTTAATCTTCAGAAATTCCTTTTCATTTTATTATGAATTCGATGGTTTATATGATTCAACCTAAGCTGGAAACCTCAAAAACATGATTCATGCAGTCTCTTGCTCATATAATGGATGCATCCATGGAAGATTTAGCTCGTTGTCCCGGGATTGGTGAACGCAAGGTACAATCTTCTTCTCCTATAATCCAAAAACTCCATGATTCCTGTGATGTAGGAACGGCTCTTGATCTGAGAATCACTTTTAAACCTTAGGTGAAACGGCTGTACGATACATTCCACGAACCTTTCAAACGTGCAGCTTCTAGCTACCCGTCTGTTATAGAACCAACAGTCCCAGAAGCTGAAGTTCATAAAGATGTGAACTCAGAGGAAGCTGTTGAAGCAGACGAGGATTTTGTGGAGGACTCGAGGAAACGTAAGAAGATAGAGCCTGAGAAAACTGTGAAGACTGCACTCTCTGCTGTTTTCAGTAGATACTCGGATAAGCTCTGCAAGAAAAAGGAGAAACAAAAGGAGAAAGATACAACAACAGAGTCAGATGCTGAAACCCACCAAGATTAACACAACATAATTGGGTAAGGCCATTGTATCTGTGACTATACACCTAGAAATGTAACATAGTGTTTGTTTTTTTTAATTTATTTCTTACGATTGCTACTAATTTTGTTTAGCTTTTCTTGGTTTTGATACGCAATGATAAGAACTAGCTAGAAGCCCAAAATGTTTAGATGGTGGTAACACTACTCTCTTGTGAATTAAGCTGAAATAAGAATATACAATAGCTTTATTAGTTTTATTGTTTCAATATGATGATCGACAGTTTAGTTTATAGACAAATAATTAAGATTTGTTTAGTTCAGTTTGCTAAAGAGACGTGTAGAGGAACACGCGATTCGACCGTTTTAGCAGCTTTTTTGCAATTTAGATATTTTCAGAATTGTAGTTTTGTTGACATGTTTGTAATGCTTTAGACGGTGTCTTGTCGAACATAGACACAAACACTTGAACTTTGTGCACCACACTTCCAATTAATATCTTTTTAAAAAAAAAAAAATCTAAAAAGAAACTCTTTCGGTGTAAATGTATACAATGACAAATCGACACGAAAAAGGTAAAGTTGCAAAAGACTGGTTAAAAAAATTAAAATACTCTAGAAAAACTTGAAAAAAATTATCATAAAAATATTTTTTAATAAAAAATAATTAAAATATATTTTATTAAATAATATAAATATATACTTATACGTTTAGAATTAACTAATTAAGATTTAATGTGGGTTTCGAAGACTAGATTTAAAATTTAATAAATATATATATTTTCAAAATAAAACTTTATTTTGTATATTTTTTCTGACAAAAGCTAAAAAAAAATATTTTAGTGAATTGCCCTAAAAATGCAGAGAATATTTGAAGTGCAAGTAAACCGGTCGTGAGAGACACTATTGGGTAAACATGTTAATAAAATAGAGTGAAAAGTAAAAGTTGAATTTAAACATCTTATGATCTTAATGTACATGTGATCTTTGTCTATATATAAAGTAACTCAAATTACTGAGGATGTTGGGACATGAGGGGGACAAAAGTGAAAGTAATATTAAAAACATGAATGTTTATAAGTTATAATTATTGCATAACAAAAACATACATGAATGTGTGTGGTGGATGCAGTTTTTGGAATATGACTTTCCTCTTTTTCGGACCAAAGCAGATGTTTTCAATCTGCTTCATGTCTTCTTTAGCAAAACCCAATAAAACATTTTACTCTTTTTTTACCAGAAAAAAAAAACATTTTACTCTTACTCTCTCTTTACACTATTTTCGATCATGCCCAATCTCTCTTTTTCTTATGCAATTAACCCATAAATATGTGTTTATGGATAATTTGACTTTAAACTATTTCTAATGGTTTACTTTATTTTTTTTAGAATAAAGTAACTTTATAATAGTGTTGGTTGTTGCTTCAATAGTATTTTATTTTAGAATTAAAAATAAAATGATGAACCAAAAAATAAACAAATTATTCTATATATAGAATAAATCTATTTTTACTCTATTATAAAATGAAAAATAAAGTGTCGTTGGAATATTTTTACTGCAAATTCTATTTTAAAGAGGAAAATAAATTGGAAGTTGGAGATGTACTTAGCTCGATAAACACGAGGCTTTGATTTGTGTGTTAAACAGTTTGTTTTAATGTCCATAGAGTTATTTAAAATCCTGTGAACTTACTTAAAGAAATATAAAAAAAATCGACATTCAGTTGAAGCGATATAACTTATCCACCATCTAACTTTCGTGTTATTATGGCTTTAACTATTGCTCGTTGCCAACCAATATTATGGCTTTAACTCTTTTAGGTAGGTAATATATACTAATTTTGCACAATAGTTTTTTTTTTTGACACTTATTGTTAATTTTATATAGTAGTTACGTTCATGTGAATTTTACTCGATAAAATAGAAACTAAATCAAGACTGAAAAAAATAAAAACGAAAAGAAATCAAACAAATAAGAGCCACTAAAATCACAATCTTATCATCAACAAGAATGGGTCATATGATGTATATATTTTAGTGATTTGTCACCTATGTGTATGTAAGAGGAGGTGTCCTTGCAAACAAGGGTATGTATGTCTATTGCATATTTTTGTACATGTGCATATAAAGTTGATTGCAATTTTACCTAACCAAACACTACAAAGCCTTTCTTTACTCAAATAATATATATAGACACATTGATAGATGTCATGATTCATGTACACAAGGTTGTGACCCAATTTTGGATATTAAGTCCAAAGACTCCAGCTGTGGACATCCTTACAATACATCTTCGTTTATTAACTATCGCTCTCGTGCTTTCTTTTCTTGTACTGTAGATGTTAATCTGTTATCAACCAATAATGTAAAATTTAATCAATGTTTTCATCAAAATATAAAAATCTTTAGTCTTTGTCAGTGCAAATGACCGGGGGGTTTTACGCGATGTCGATTATTCATTAATCTAGTGTGTTATAGAGTAGCACGTTAACAGAAACATGAACACATATATTATGATTTTTTATTTTAACGAAAATGCATGTGTTTAACGTATGCAAATCGATAGTGTCATTTCGAAACTTACTTCTGAGAGAAAAAGTTTGAAAAATGAAGTCAAAGGTGTTGACAAAATTTACATTTATAATTTGTTTTGAGACTTGGACTACTAACAAACTTCGTCTTCATTCTCACACGTATCTTCCCATTCGTCACTTGACCTTCAGAATCAAACCTAACACGTGATACTTTTTAGTTCTTGTGTTTGATCTTTTTGTTGGTCAGTATACAACTCCCTATTTTCATGGGAACGTTATCATATTACGTTCATACCCATTTTTTTTATAGAAAGTACTGTATCTTAGTATCTGGTTAATGGTTAGGGTCGGATGAAATTAAACTACTCTAATTTATTCTTGAATACATTCAAAAACATATCTAAGAACACAAAGATATATATAAGAGCATGATTAATGCATAGTTCTTAGGATGTGTTCTTAGCTAATTATATTCCGCTAAAAACCCACCCTAAAAACTATGCATTAATCATGCTCTAAAGTTAGGTAATTGTTTTCGGTGTTAGATGTCACACTTCCAACTCTAGTAGGTAAGGCCATCTTTAACCCGGGTTTCTTAAGATGGGGTTTTTAATTTTTTTGTCCTCTTTTTAATTTTTTTTTTTAAACATTTTTCTGGATAAGAGATGTATCTTATATCTCCTATTTAAGAGACGGTTCTTAAGTTTTCTTAGTTAAAATTAAGAAACGGTCTCTTAAAAAATAAGAACCCCTTGTTAAGAGACCTGCATTAATCTTGTCCTAATATTGTAGAATGACAAAACTATTAAAACGAAAAGTATACAAAATAAAGTGGATTTTCTTATTAAAAAAAGTTACATGTGAAACCGTTGATGACATGTTTTCTTCATAGATTTGTATCTCAATATGAATGGTCAGTTTGCATACTTGTATAATAAATATTAAAATGTTATTCTACTTTGATTAGTAGTCAAAAGATTCAAAACCTGCAGACAGTCGATATGTAAGCATGGTTCAGTGGTTCGTACAAGATAAGATAAAAGCTGGTGGCAAGGAAATCAAATTGCTGCCAAATAGTTTAAAGTTATTCTGAAAATATTTTTTTTCTTCTTTCAAATTCAGGTACTTTTGATGTTTGCAGTAAAGAAAACTCTTCCGTAATTTATATAGTCATTTTCGTGTTACTGTTGGAGTATTTATCTATTGTTGAAAATAGATAAAATGAAGATATTTATATAGTTTTTTTTAAGTATTGTAAGATATTTATTTCTAAGAAATATCAATAACTTTGCACATGTTCAATTGAAATTTGCATCCAAAGTGTCATGCTTGTGGATCTTGGTTAACGTTGTTTTCAACTGTTAACGTTTTTCCTTTAGTGTCGTGATTCGTGAGAGGTTCGAATAAAGAGTTTTTTTCAACGATGTATGGATGCTCTTTCTTATCAATCAAGATACATTGAAAATTTGGATAAGTTGATACTAAATTTTTTTTTTTTTTTTCACACTTGGACACACACACACACACCTCACTTTTATTAGAAGTTAAACCTACGAGGGCTATGAATATAACACAAACCATGAAGACAATTCAGTTTGACAATATAGTAAATTATTCATATGTAAATGAAGAGAATAAAAAATTTACTACACTGAGTAGATGAGAACATAGATTAGGTCCAGCGTCCAAAAAAAGCCAAAAACAACAACAGTTTGATTTGGATACTCATTGGCATGTGCTTCAAAATAACCCCACATCTTATAATGAGTCCAAACAATTTCCGATTTTATTGATTAGTCAAATGTGTATAGTAGTGGTACTAAAAGCAAATAAAAATAAACATTTTATGATAATTTTATGCAAAAAGATAAAGGAAAAGTAAAGGCTAGTTTCTTCATACGTTAAAGAAATTCTGTAGGAACAGAGCTATGATCATATCTTATATAAAATAACGATGACACTATTCTGTATCATTTTGTCTTCATTTACAACTGTTAATATATTATATATTCATATCCATACTACAAGCTTTAGTTAAGAAAATATATTATTATATTATCATTTTAGTATATTATAATATAGATTAAATCTGTAAGATAATCAAAATAAATTTTATTTAAAAATGTAAATATATACTTATATCATTTGGTTTAACTAATTTATATTTTAAATTTAGAGTTATGTGATGAAATTTTGGACGTGAGATTTAAAATTAAAATAAAAAATAAACTATTCCGATCATTTTTCTAGAGCTATTATGAGAAAATCTTAAAAATTATTTGAGCGAATTGCCCTATTATATATTAATAATACTATTATCCTTTCAAATGGAGTTTTTTTACTGCAAATATCATATTAATGATTTTAAGATATTACAAAAGAAGTCTTTGTATCTGTAACACCCAGAGTCTTACATGTAAAAGTTCAAATAACTTCTACAAATCTGCTTAACCAGTGCTAAATTTCTCTTTTGAGAGCACTGAACTTAAACAATCAGAGTAATACTAATGATATACATATATAAAAGCGTGTAAATAAATAGGCAAACTGACAAAGAGAGATTAAGCTGACAGCAATGTTCTTCACGAGGTTGGTTTCTATTAGTATAAAGAAATCGATATAACAAAATAACAGAGAAATTTTAATAATAATTGTATCTAGAAAAAGAAGAGTCTAATGTACCACTGAAAATGATTGCTGAAAACCCTTGAAATAATTCTATCTCATCTTCGTTTTGTCTTACAGCTTCTTTTTTGTGTGTTTTAATTTGACTTCTTTGGTCGGAGAAAAATCATTGACTTCTTGGTTGCCATGGACCGACCAGCGACGTACACGGTTCGATCTCTATAACCTTATTGTGTCTAACTGTTAGGTTCATAGGAGAGTTTTTTTTTCATTAATATAGGGTACCATAAACCTATAGAAAAAAGTATAAATAATTTTTAAAAAGAAATATATCTATTGATAAACTTAATCTCTCTAGTTATTCAACAGGATAGAAAACAAGAATTCATATATATATATGCATTTTCAAAAGTAATATGACTTATTATCGGGCACCACAAAGTCTCAGACTTCATAGAAAAGTGTTTTTTTAATTAATATGGATATCCCGAACCTATGAAAAAACTTGGATTAATCCATTGATAAACTTAATTTTTACGTATTTAATAGGGTGAAAGCAAAAATCCATATCTATATATGTGTCCACAAAGTCCCAACCTTCATAGGAGAGTATTGTCACATTTGGACTTCATCTAGACGTTAGTTATGGCCGAACAATGAAGCATTTTAAACTATCTTCTGCTTATCCTTTTAATCCTTTTCAGATTTTCCCTTTATGACGGGTACACGTGTTAGCAAAACTATTGTTGAGGCTTAGTAAGCTAGCATGGAGATTATTTTAATTAGAGTAGTCAGAGATATGCGAAATGTAAAGATGCACGATGCTCTTAAAAATAACAATCGCAAAACTCGTAATAGTGTTTTGCCTTCATGTTTACACGACTCTATTACAATCGCTTACTATTATGATACTTAACACTGAAGTGGTGCACATGCGTCACATGCATTAGCAATTAAGTCAAGTTTTATTTCTAACTCGGAGCCTCAAAATATTTCAACTAGTTCTTTAATAATTATTGAGTCTTGACTAATTGGTGGTTGAAGGCTGGCCCTAGAGAGCTCTATCCACAGCAGAGAGTGGAAGCGACCTACCTGTCTTTAGGACCCATTAAAACTCATCAACATTATTGGCCATTTTTCGACCAAACAATAAATAAATACATATTCATATACAAATATATTGTATATGTATTTCTCTGATTCGTATATAAATTTATCAAGCATCATCGACAACAAAATTTGTCAAACAAGTTTTTGGTTTTGACTTTCTAGTTTTCCAGTTTAAGAGTAACATTTGTATGAAAATATATTTATCTTTTCCTCTATATTTTTTTTAAAAAAATTGTTTTGAAAAATATATTTTTATTTTTAATACATTTCATTAGATAATGATGATAAAATGTAAATTTAAAATGTAATAATTACGTTTATCGACTAAAATTATGAAAAATGATAATGATGAAAATAATATATTTATAATCAAAATTTCAAAATATTTTCTTAATATATATGGAAAATCTAATATATATATATATATTGAAATGGAATAAATATATATACATGAGATCTAGATCGCATAATCTAGCATTATAGGAGTCATAAAATAATGTTTGAATTCAATGGTTGCATTGTTTGCGTAAGTGATCTTGTTAAACAAATCAGTTTTGGTAACAAAGACCTTTTCTCTGCTTGCGATTGGATCCTAATCTCCCTCGTCAACGATCATTAAAATCATTGATCTCAAACCATTATTATGATCCTGAAATTTTCATGTGTTAATATCAGTGTCATACCTAAATTATTGCAGTCACATTAACTTGCTAGCAAATGATAATGCTATGACCATTAATAAACATGTTAGCGTCTAAAACTTGTACCCCCTCAGTTTCTATTTCATTATAAATGTCATTTAAAGTTTTCGCACACAGATTAAAATAATAATTAATTTTGTATATTTTTTATATAAAAACACAATTATTCATACACCTAACCATATTTCAACCAATAGAAAAATAAACTGCAGCATAAAATTAATAAATTTTGCATTGAAAGTCGAAAATGACACTTATTTTATAACATTTTTTTTTCATAAAACGACACTTAATATGAAACGGAGGGAGTAATATCTTTCTTAACACGTATGTCTAGTTTATGAAAAATCATTAAAAATAATTGATACTGAAAATAAGGACATATTTGACAAAATGTGATTTTTAGAACAGTAATAGTAGATACATGATAAGAGCACCTGTATTAGAGGTTTAGGGGAGGAGTTCACGCGTTTTTCAAAAAAAAAAAATATAATATTAAAACAGTGTTGAATCGGGTTCAGAAAAGTTCACTGGTAAGAGACGGATTCAACACTGTTTCGCGGCTCCACAACATATGGCGATCCGCGATTGGTTGGTTGATTAATTTTTATTTTTTTAATAATCAAACAAAAAAAATTTATAAAATTGACATTGGAATCGTGAATGGGAGGTTCCGCAATGTGGATGCCCTAACAACATGACACCTAGATTAGTGACTCTTAATAAAGTCGGTTTACATCTAAACCAACACATAAGATACACTGAAGCAAATATAATTAGAGAAAGAAACTAACACAACTAAGTAATATAGTTTAAGTGACCTTAACATATTCGAATATGTGTGTGTGTGTTAATAAATCGTATTCCTGAAGATGAATACAGACGAAGCGTGGCTGTAGTACTTGCCAAAGTGAAAGAAGCTGCCTTTAAGCTTCTTCTTCTTCTTTCCCTCAGCTCTGTACCAGAAAAAGTATGACACTTTAAAAAAAAATTAAAGGACAAATTATATTAAAATGTTAATTAAAGAAAAAGATATTTTGCAAATCAAAAAATGAAAGATATCCTTGCTACCTGTGCCCACCGCCCTCTCTCTTCTACAGACCATAGAATATATATAAAAGAAACTCTCTGAAACAGAGAGATAAAAAAAACAAAACACAAGTATTGAGCGTGTTTTATTAGTGTCTCTCTCTCTCTCTCTCTCTCTCTCTCTCTCTCTCTCTCTCTCTCTCTGTCCTTAACACAGCAACAACCGACTTTATTACACTATATACCCCTCCTTATCATCTCTATCTACTACCATCTCTTTTCTTCACAAAGGAGAAAAGAATAGCTGAGAAAGAAACTCTCTCTCTCTCTCTTTCTAGATAGAGTTTTGTCTGTGAAAACACACAAATATTAAGAGAAATTATGAATAAACAAGATGTTATGAAGCTTCAGGTATACGTCTACTTTCACTTGTTGTCTCTCCCTCCAAGGTTGGAGTATATTACTGTGCTAATTTCTGTTTTACTTGTATTTGTTTTGTTTACAGACTTGTGTTCTGAAAGTGAACGTACACTGTGAAGGATGTAAGCATAAAGTAAGGAAACAGTTGCAGAAAATTGAAGGTGTGTGTTCTTGCTCTTTTTTTTTTTTGTAGGGACATTTGAATTGTTACTAAGGCCAAAGCTAGTTTTCCTCTCACAGAAGCCATGGATCTATGAATTATTGAAGTGTTCAGCTAAAAGTTTTGAAAATGATGAACTTTGTTTTGTTTTTTTCTTCTTCTCATGTTATGTCAAGTCTCATCTCTCACATCAAAACGTTACTAACTTTCCAAAACAATAAAGTCCAAAGTATTGAGATTTACCAACTGGGCTTCTCATTTTTTTTTATGTTATTGTTTTACTTGGAATGGTCTAACATAAAAAAAAGTTCATATATTTTACCATGGAGTTCAAAGTTTTGAGATTTACTTATTTTTTTACAGGAGTATACTCTGTAAAAGCAGATGTAGAACAGGGGAAAGTCACTGTCACAGGAAACGTTGACCCATCTATCCTCGTTAAGAAACTTAGCAAATCAGGGAAACACGCCGAGATCATAGGCGGTGGAGGTGGAGGTGGAGGGGGAAAGGGTTTCCTAATCTGAATGGGCAGTTTGGTAATCTCAACATGAACGGCAAAGGTGGAAAAGAGAGCAACCAAGTTAAGGGGAAAGCTAATGGTGGTGGTGGTGGTGGTGGTGGTCAGAATCATGGACATGGCGGTGGTCAACCAATGCAATTGACTCCTCAGCAGATTCAACAGATGATGATGATGAAGGCTGCTCAAGGTGGTGGTGGTGGGTGGTGGTGGGAAGGATATGAAGATGATGATGCCTCCTGTTGCATCCAAGGATCAGAAGAAGTCTGTTAAGTTTGCTGAAGAAGATGACGATGAGTTTAGTGATGATGATTATGATGATGACTTCAGTGAGGATGATTATGATGATGATGATGAGTTTGATGATGAGGATGGTGATATGGGAGGACATGGTCATGGAGGAGGTGGAGGTGGTAATCATCACATGCCTCCTAATAAGATGATGATGATGCCTAACAAGATGATGCCTCAAATGGGTGGTGGTGGACCTAAGGGACCTAATGAGATGATGATGATGATGAATGGTTTCAAAGCTAATGGTGGTGGCGGTGGCGGCGGAGGAGAGGGGAAGAAAGGTGGTGGGTTTGAGATTCCGGTGCAAATGAAGGGAATGGGTGAGGGTAAAATGGGAAAAGATGGCAAGAAAGGAGATAAAGGAGGAGGAGAGAAAGGTGATAAAGTAGGGAAAAAGAGTAAAGGAGGTGGGGGTAAAAATGGAAAAACAGATGGTAAAAGTGGTGGTGGTGGCCTTCTAGGGTTTTTCAAAAATGGTAAAAGTGGAAAAGGAGGTGGTAAGAAAGAAGGCGGTGGGGGTGAGAAGGTCAAATCCTCCGGTGGTGGGGGCGGAGGAGTTCATCATTATGACAATGGACCTAAAAAGGGAGGAGGTGGGTCTAAAGGAGGAGGACATGGGTCCCATGATATTGATGAGCTCATGAAGCACCACAAAGCAGGCGGAGGAGGTAACAAAGGTAATCATAGTGCTAAGGGGATGGGTGGCCCAATGGGTCAAGGTGCCCCAATGGGCCAAGATGGGCCAAGGAGGCCATGATGGGTCAAGGTGGTCAGATGGGTATGATGGGTCAAGGTGGTCAGATGGGAATGATGGGTCAAGGTGGTCAGATGGGACACCAAGGTGGTTCATACCCGGCGGTTCAAGGCTTACCGATGAGTGGAGGCGGAGGATATTACCCACCACCACCTCAGGCAAGTCATCAAATGAACCAACAACAATATATGCAAATGATGATGCAACAGCAACAACAACAACAAGCTGCAGCTCATGGAGGTTATGGTGGTGGTCACGGTGGAGACATGTACCATCCAATGATGTATGCTAGACCTTACCCGGCAGTGAACTATGCTCATCCACCGCCAATGCCGCCACCACACACGGATTCTTATACTCATATGTTCAGCGATGAGAATCCAGGTAGTTGTAGTATAATGTGATCGTATCTAATGTTTTAATTAGATAAAAAAACGGATATGAATATGTTTTGTCTTAGAAGTCTTTTATGTTTTCTTTTTTTTTGGGATGTCTTTTTCTTATAAAACTCTCTTGAGGATTGGAAACAAAATGTGCTTTAATTTTGTTAGTGTAATGATATGTTTATAATATCTCGAAGATGGTTACAAAGTAAGATACTTATTTAGCTTTGTGTTTTCTGTGTGGAAAGGATTTTGTTTTGCCCAGCCGCCTCTATAGTAGGGTACAAGAGCACTAACATGTATAGTGTGCCACTAACTTTGTGTACACACCACATGTTAAATTTGATCCATAAAGTACCAAATCCATGAGAGATTTTATGAGATGATTAAAAAAAGTGTGGATGAGACATTTGAGAAATTATCTGCTGTTTCTATCAAATAATACTCCAAAAGTCAAACGAGCATATGAACTGAGAAACCACTTGAGTAGTTTGGCAGCAGAGAACGTTGGGTCCTTATCTAAACTAACTTGTGCGAGTTTCTCACAAGTTTGGTAACCCATTGGGCCTTAAAGTAACATGCGTAAGGCTAAACTAAATCCCGGTTTAAACTAGTCAACCATATTAATTTTAGACCGAGATTCCGGTTTACGAGTAGATCATACGTGTCTTGGCCAATCACATCACAGGAATTAAATGGAATAATATATGAAATAAAACGCTCGTCGTCTTCTTCTTCCTCTCCGGTGATCGATAATCACAAAGGAGTAATCGTAAAGAGAAAAGGGGCTTAGAGATGCATTCATTTGGATACAGAGCAAACGCTCTACTCACGTTCTCCGTAACGGCGCTCGCGTTCATCTGCGCAATCGCGTCTTTCTCAGACAAATTCAGCAACCAGAATCCCTCTGCTGAGATCCAGGTAATGGTTTAATTATATGAATCGTCTCCTTACTCGGTGGATCTACGTGTGAATGCTTTGATTTTGTGGCTGGTGAATTGATGAGAATGTCTCAAGCGGATCTTGGTTTGTGCTGTGATTTTGCAGATACTTAACATCAATCGTTTTAAGAAGCAATCTTATGGCAATGATGAGGTAAAGTTTCGACCTTTACATAAGGCTCACCTGTGTTTATGATTTGATCACTAACAAAGCGCCCCCGTGGGACCCGGCTGGAGTTGCAGTGCATCAACCCTAATCCTTCACCGGTGGATGTTTACTTTCACGGTGAAGGGTTAGGGTTGATGCGCTGCAGCGCCAACCGAGTCTTACGGGCGGGTTGTTACACTTTAAGCTTTCGAATTTGATTAACATTAACGTACATGTGATTTTAGAATCTGGTTTCTGTAACATACTGAGTCTCTGCTTGCTCATGTAGGTTAGCTTGACGTTGGACATAGCTGCAGACTTGCAGTCACTATTTACTTGGAACACCAAACAGGTTTAATAACATCTCAAAACACTTAAACAGTCCTTGTCTTTTTACTATTACTCGTAGAAATTGAACCTGGATATTCGTTTATGAAAAAATGCTTGTAGGTTTTCGCTTTCGTGGCAGCGGAGTACGCAACCCCAAAGAACTCCCTGAATCAGGTATATTATATAGTCCACACTCTGTTTCAATGCAACGCCTGGTCAAGTGTAGGGACAAAGTTGTGGATTGATTTGGGATTATATTGACGTTTCTTTTGCAGGTTTCTCTATGGGATGTGATTATCCCTGATAAGGAGCATGCCAAGTTCCGGATTCAAACCTCAAACAAGTACCGTTTCATTGATCAGGTACACTATAACAAACCCCCCCCCCCCCCCCCCACCAATCTTTTGCATTTTTGTACTTATTCTGAAGAATTGATCATCGTTTGGGATCTTTCAGGGACATAATCTTCGCGGGAAAGAGTTCAACTTGACGTTACACTGGCATGTCATGCCCAAGACCGGCAAGATGTTTGCTGACAAGATTGTCATGCCTGGTTACAGTTTGCCAGATGCATACAAATGATGAACACTGAAGAAATCATCCAAGAGTTTTTGAATTTGTTTTCATGGAATGGGTTCAAACTTTCTTTTATTCTGTAAAAGTACTATTAGATTCTTTTTTCTAAATATTTAAAAAATTAAAGCAGGACCCTAAAAGTTTACAAAGCTGTTTCAACAACAGAACTATGACCTAAAACTTTAGCTATTCTTTTGCTGTTCATTGATTCTCTAACCAGCTTCACATCACTCCACCTCCCAGCTCTAGCGTAGATATTAGAAAGAAGAACGTAGATTCCACTACCAAGTTCTTCTGATTCACTTGCTAAAGATCTTATTCGATCAGCCAGATCGAAGTTCTCATGAATCTCACAACCATTCAACAATGCACCCCATACATTAGCATTGGGTTGTACCGGCATGGTCTTTACCAATCTCTCTGCTTCTTCAAAACAACCAGCACGGCTCAGTATATCAACCATACATCCATAGTGTTCAACTGTTGGTTCTATACCGTAAACATCTCTCATTTCCTCGAAGTATCTTCGCCCTTCCTCGACCAAACCTACGTGGCTGCATGCATACAACACCCCCACATATGTGATTCCATCAGGTTTAGCATTACCTTCCTCTTGCATTCTCTGGAACACACTCAATGCTTCATTCCCGTGCCCGTGACTGGCTAACCCGATGATCACAACAGTCCAAGCTATTGTATCTTTCTTCTCCAGATCTTCAAACGCTCTCTTTGCGCTCTCAGCATCACCGGTTTTAGCATACATATTCACAAGTGCACAAACTATGGCAGCATCCTTCAAAAAGCCGGTTTTCAATACAAAAGCGTGAACCATTTGTCCCGAATATGAGCATCCTTGAACCATGGAAGCTCTTATGATACTCAAAAACGTTACTTTATCAGGAGAGATACCCAAAGCAAGCATGTCCGAAAACATACGCATTACTTCCTCTGCATCACCGTTCTGACTATACCCTGTAATAATAGAATTCCAAGAAACCAAGTTTCTCTTAGGCATTTCATCGAACAGATACCTCGCGGTTCTCAAGTCTCCGCATTTCCCATACATGTCAATTAGACTCGTAGCCAAGATCACATTAAAACCATCTTCTGGCTGAAAATACGGATCAAAGCCTAACTCTTTAAGAAGCCCATGAAACCATTTCCCAGTCCTAATGTCTTTACATCTTCCACAAGCAACCAGAAGATCAACCATTATCATCTCATTTGCCTTCACACCATGACTCTGCATCTCACTAAACACCTCAATAGCGTCCCTAAACCGATTATTATTCACAAACCCAGATACCAAACTCCCCCAAGCAACAACATTCCACTTTGGCACACCCTCAAAAACCCTCAAACCACACTCCACTTCTCCACAACACATATACATATGAAGCAAGCAAGTAGAAACATACATATTCACATCAAACCCTGTTTTAACAACAAACCCATGAACACAGCTCCCGAACTGAACACCCCTCAACACAGAACAAGCTTTAAGCACATAAGGAAACGTGAAGTGATCTGGAGAGTACCCTTCACGAAGCATTTTTCGGTAAAAGGTCAATGCTTTATCTTGAGTTGGACTGTTTGAGTATCCTCTGATCATAGAGTTCCATATGTACACACTCGGGGAAGCGATGCTTTCGAAAACTGATGTCGCGTAGGTGAGATGCATAGTCTCGGGAGAGGTGGTGCAGAAGTCTATGAGACGGCTTAGAGGAATGACGTTTTTGATAACAGAGGATTTGATCATGAGGCCATGGAGTTGGTTTAGTTCCACCATTGTTCTGCAATTCTCCAGTTGAGAGAGAATTGGCTTGTAGTGCTTCTTCATCAGTGTTCATGTACAAACTCATCAAAGCTTACACCTTTATTAATTGGGTAAAATTGTAAACTTTAAATAAATACAGGTTTATTTTGAGATTTTAAAAGAGTTTGAGGTCAAATTTGTAATTTAATGAAATTAACATAAATAAAATAGAAGGTGTTCGGTTACCATGTCGGGGAGAGACCTGAGGTATGGCGGCGAAGGAGATCGCCGTCGGGAGCAGCTCAATCGACGGCGGAGATCCATGTCCAATTTGCCTTGGACCCATACTCGAAGAATCTTATCTTGATACTTGTTTCCGTACGGTTCTCTTTCTCAATCTGGTTAAGTGCTCTTGTGTATCTGAGATTAGCCATAGGTTTATGTTTTAGGGATTAGTTGATAGCTTCTTGCATTGAAAATCTGTTCCTTTTGTCTTTTTTGCAGACAAGTTTTGTTTCAGATGCATCAGACAATGGATCAAAGTTGTTTCCAGCAAGGTCTCTAAGCAGTTGTCTTCTGTTAAATGTCCTCTCTGTAAGGTTTGCTTTCTTCAAAACGCTTTTTTTTTCTGAGTAGTACAGCTTCAAACACTTTGTTTAGAGGAATGACTATGACAATGTGCAGACGGATAACATCTCAATCATATACAACTTTGACGGGCACTCTTTTGACCGGCATTATGTTGACCCTAATATTACGGATGGGTAGGCTCTTGAGTGTGTTTTTGATATCAACCTTGACAGTGAAACAATGAGCTTATCTACATCTTCTTTGTGCAGCTTTGTCCTAACAAAAGAACAAAGGTATAGATTGCAATGTTACTACACACAGTCAGGTTTGTAGCTACATTTGGTCTAACAATGGAACTGATTAGCTTTATTTATGATTTATAACAAATGTGCGTACTAACTAGTTACAAGAATTGGATCTGTTGCCTGGTTTAGTTTCGAATATGACTAATATAACACACTTATCAGTGGAGTAAAATGTGTTCCGTTGGGCCATAGAGAATGCTAAAGTTTTCTGTTTCTTTTTTGATACTATTAACTAGGTTTCTTGGCGGATGTGTTTGACGTTCCTCGGTTTTGGAAACTGAAGAAGTTACTCCAGCCAAATCGGTGGCTTGAATCCTGGTTGAGAAGGGAGCTTCAAGCTCTGATGCAGGTGCGCTTGCTATCCTTTTATAGATCTACTTTCTTTGTGCTGTTACCTTCTTGTTTAGTTGTTCACAACAATCATTTTTTTGTAGGAGGAAGATGTTAATATTGTTCTGCATCATTTGGTCGGTGTAATGGATTCCTTCTGCAAAAGGTAAAACTCTTTTAAGTCGAGCGCAAAAACTTTATGTCTTGGAACAAGTTTCTTTTGATTTGCTTTAAGGCTTAATTCATTAAAGTAGAAGTGTTCTCTCTTTCAGAACCGAACAGAGACGCAAGCAAGAACCAAAAAGTGCAGAGGCCTTTCAAGAACAATTCAAATCAGTCATCACAGAGGCAGCTCGTCCCTTCTTAATGGCGAGAACAGACCGGTTTGTGGACGAGTTAGAACTCTTCCTATCATCGGGGCTAAACGTGGAGGCTTACGACGCAGTTTATAAGCAGCGGTTAAATTGGAACAACTCAAGAGAGGTCAGTGTAGCTAATGAAGCAAGAGAAGAAGAAGAGAACAGAAGAACGAGAGTAACTCCTCACTTGTTCCTTTTTGAGGAAGACTCGGACTGAAGCAAAAAAGTACTCAATTACTCAATGACTTGTACTACTATGTAAAGAAACACACAACTTATAGGGTTTCAAGTGTGATGTGCTGATTACATGAGTAATGATCTTTGCTTTACTTGTCTGTAAAGTTAACGTCTTTGCCTCACAAAACTAAACACACAACTAACCATACCATTTATTCATATTTTTTTTTACATTATTCATATACAATAACACACAACATTTTGTTACATTACTTTATATAAACCGTAGTGTTTCTTTCCACCAACTTCCTAGACGCATATACCAGCCACCGTAACAAAGAGAACGCCTTAGACAAAAGCTCAAGCGTTCACAATAAGACCACCTGCACAAAATCACCTTTGCAGTTAACAGTAGCCACAAAGACTAGTATATAACACATAGACAGAAGCAGATGACTGTAGTGGACTTAGAAAATGTACAATCCGGTTAATTAGAACTTACCGTTTGGATGGAGGATCTGGCCGGTGTAGTAAGAAGAGCACTCGTTAGAAGCCAAGAAGACGTAAGAAGGAGCCACTTCAACAGGCTGAGCAGCTCTTTTCATCGGTGTCTCTGACCCGAACTGTTTGATGGCTTCTTCAGAGAAGGAAGCTGTTATCAGCGGAGTCCAGACCGGACCTGGAGCTACTCCGTTGACACGTATTCCCTTTGGTGCAAGCTGAAGAGCCAACGCACGTGTGAAGGAAACAATAGCTCCTTTGGTAGAGGCGTACTCCAGCAAACTCGAGCTCCCTGCGTATGCAACAACCGACGTCGTGTTGATGATACTACCTCCTTCCTTCATGTGCTTCAACGCATACCTATATATATACAAACATTCATTAGTCACTTTGGTCGGATCATTCTTGTTTCACGTAGTTACTTACTTGGCCAAGAAAAACTGCGAGAAGATGTTGGTACGGAACACTCTCTCAAGCCTTGTCTCATCGATCTCATCAATGGAAACCTCATGCTGCTCAGCTGCACAGTTTACTAGCACATCGATGCGTCCAAAGGCGTTTACAACTTCCTCAACGGTTCTCTTGCAGTTCTCTTCGAACCCTAAATCTGTGGCGATCATGATCGGTTCTTTAGCTTCCCTTGTCTTAGCCTCGTGAAGCAAACGCAGAGTTTCGTCTGCGTCTTTGTCCTCTCGGCCTTTGAGGTAGGTGAAAGCAACGGTCGCTCCTTCAAGCGCGTAGCAGTGACACACTGCTCTACCTATCCCCGAGTCTCCTCCTGTCACTAGCGCCACTTTTCCCTGTCGGAAAATTTTAAAAGTGCCGTGTCATACAAGCATACAATAGTTAACACTCTTAACCTTTCTAATTTTTTTTATAAGATTATATGTATATAGTTTTATACATGTTATGTAAACGTAGACATATAAAGACACAAAGGCTACATGGAGTTTGTCGGAGGGTTTGTAGTTAGGGCTAGAGAACTGTGGAGTTGGATCCATAACATGCTGCTTCCCTGGTTGTGTCTCTTGCTTCTGCGGCGGAAACCCACTCGCCATTTCTCGTTTTTCTTTTCTTTTTACAATTTTTTTCCGTGATAGTGTTTTTGTGTTTTTGGTGACCGAGAAAAATTGCCCCAAACAAATAAGAGAAAGAAAGCAGATAAAACCATGAAGCATTTTGAATGATGTACCACGTTGCATCTTAGATTGGTTGACATGCGGAAGTTACTTCAACGGTGCAGCCACGTGGTGAAGATGAGCTTATTTGGATAACCATTAGTCTCATTTACAGATAGATATATACAAATAAACTTGCAAGCCGTCTGAAGAAAAACACAAAATGCTTATTTGGAACATATCAGTTGGAAATAATATTCATAAATGCATTATGCTTCTAATGAATTGAAAATTATATTTTCAATGCAGCTTATTTATAGAGAATGCTCCATTATATTTTTGAGCTTTGATGAACATGGAAAAAATAAGTAAATGGGATGGATTCAAGTAAAAGAGGATACATGAGCTACTTTTCACAGCTCACTATATTTTACTTTACGTATTAACTTGTAATTTTCACATTGTTCTGTTGATATTATGATATGATCAATAGAGATTGAATGGATAATTTATAAAATAAAGAAAACTATATCCATATTCTTTCCCTTCTGTTCTATTGACAAATATCTCAACTCTATTTTGGCTTAGCCTTAAACTTTCTCATGTCCCTTCACGTGGACTCTACACTTGTATTCATAGCTGTGTTTCCATGTTTCTTTAGCAGAGATTCAGCTACACATCAAACTGATTTCAGTGATTCTATTACCATTCATGGGAAAGATCAAGATTCTGATTAGAGAGCTCCTCCTCAAGATTCAATCAAGAAATCTTCAAGTGTAGCAAGTGATTGTAAACGCTGGCCCAGTGAAGCAATAGTTCTCTGGCACTCTGCAAATTTTGAGGCAGCCACTGCTAGTTCCTTCTCCTGTAAATTGCCACATTGTCACCAAAGATTTTAAAAAAACAAAAGAAACGAGAGCTTTGTTGCCCTATGCATTGTGTTATCATGGAAGGTGTTATGTAATATTGCATATAGATGATAAGAGAGTCTAACCTGATGCAGCTTATAATCGTCATCAAAAGCTTTCACATGATTAGTAGGCTCATGCTCTGCTTCTTGATAATGCTCAAGTTCATGTTTTAGTTTTGAGATTTCATCTTGTAGTTCTTTGCACTTTGAAATGTGTTTTGCTGATAACGCACGTTCCTTTTCTACACTCTCTTCCAAAGATTCGATTTTCAAGACCAAAGATTCCGCTTCTGCTTCAACATCTCTGAGTCTTGACTCAACCGCTTCTGCTTTCGCGTTTGCAGCTTTTACACCATCCTCAGCCGCTTCTTTAGTATTCTTTGTTAAACGAAGCAGAGTTTGAATATCTGTTAACTTTCTTTCTGTTTCCTTTAGCCGACTTTCCGATGTCTCGAGCTGCTTCTTTGTCCCGTTTAAACATATGGTCAGTTCCAGCTTTTCTGCTCTTATAGTCTCTAACTCTGATAGATTCACTTGCGCTTGGTTTAACTGTTTTTGAAGATCTTGAATTTGACTTCCAGATTCACTCAACAACAACTCTAGATCCTGGTTTTCTCCTCTTGTAGTCTCTCGTTTTGACATATCCACTTGTGCTTTGTTTAGCTGTCTTTGAAGATCCTGAATATGCTTTCTAGATTCACCCAGTGACAACTCCAGATCTTGAGTTCTTGGTTCCAGTTTCTTCAACTTAGATAACTTCTCCTCTGTCTCCATCAGTCGACTCTGCAGTGCCTCGGTTTGCTCTCTGGATTCATTCAAAGCCATCTCCAGCTGCAGTTTCTCTACCTCTACCATCTCTACTTTTTCCTCTAGTTCAGAAATTCTGTGAAGTGAGGTTTCAAGTTCATGTTTTAGTTGGCTTGCTTGTGCATCAGATTTCCCCAATCCCTTGCTACTCTCTGAATGTTTTCTTCCCGGTTCAGAAGGCTGCCGAGCAGCCAGCTTTTCCATCTCGAGAAAATCATCCATTAAACCAATGTCTACTGAAGGAGACATGGAAGTCTTCCCAATAGACCTCTCAGAGGGACTATGCACTTCATTATCACTAAAAGAGATCCTCCCTGAGTAGTCTGATTGGTTCTCTATAGAAGACTTGATCTCTTTTGACTTTACAGATCTCTGAACCATGACTCTTAGTTTCCTGCATTCTGCTTCAAGTTTAGTCAACTTTTTAATCCCTTCCAACTGCTGTTTACTGGCAGATTCAGCAGCTTGAGTGCTCAAGTCCCTCTCAAGAGTTCTTAACTCGACTTCTTCTGTTTTTGAGAGTAGTTGTAGCTTCAAAGCTGAGTTCTCTTTCTCTAAAGCCTCGAGTTTCGGGTGAGCTGAAGCAGTAGTAGCATCCTCTTGTTTTCCAGTTAGAAGCCTGGCTTGGAGCTCCTGAATTTGGGATTCAAGTTCAGATTTTGTAGCTTCCCACTCTGAGCATTTCTTGCTTATAGCTTCTTCGATATTCTGGTTTTGCTCTTCTCTTCCTTGCCAGAGTTGCCTCACACATTCCTTAAGTGCACTATCAAGATGAGTATTTCTATCCTCAAGAGCTGAAACTTTGCTTTCAGAAGCATCAAGCTGTTGCTTCAGAACCGCAGCTTCGTTCTCTGCCTTTTCCCAACCTAAATAAGCAAAATGGCCATGTGGATTCATTCAAATTACGGAGAACTTTCTTATAAATGTTAAAAAGATACATGTGAGAACAAGAAGAAGAAGAAGGAACCTGCAACAGCTTCCTCTGCAACTTTAGCATGCTGCTTGGCAAGGTCGTCTTTTAAACTGACATTTAAAAGAGCTGCAGAGAGCCTTTCCGTTAGAATCTTGATATCTGCCGTTGCCTCTTCTTCTCCTTGTTCTTCCTTTTCTTCTTCTTCTCTTGTTACAGGTTTAGATATTAATTCCGGTGAGTGAGATCTCTGAGTTTCATACACGGTACATACCAAACACATCAAAACCATAACACAAAGGTTTATGCAAATGTGAACATGAACAAAACAATTAATCTTCTCATAGTTTCAGTCACATACGAACATCAAGATAACAAGAAGAACCATAATAAAATCTATCATGTTCTCACAGTAACTCCAATGATAGATGGAGTCAATGATCAAACAAAGGCACTGCTACAAACAGATCAAAATGACAACACAATACCAAGGTTCCTGAAGATGTGAACATAAACAACAACTAATCTTCTTGTAGTTCCAATCATATTCTACCATAACAAAATCTATCAAGTTCTCCTGAGAGTAAATCAATCCATTGATCAAGCTGGCCAACAGAAAAAGAAACAGAGAGAAGAAGAAGAAGGAAAAAAAGATGCATTTTACTACATAAAGGTCAAAACTTTCGATACAGGGGAGGCAAGAAAAAGAAAGTGTTACCTGATCGTCTGAGAATCTTTCAGAAAGAGAAGAGAGTGAGCCTGTACTCTCTGTCTCGCCAGGACTTTTCTCAGAGGACTTCCTCCGCCATAACCAACTCCTCCGGTCCATCTCCTCCACAGCCACCAAACATTCAAACACAACTCATCTGCCCATAAAAAACGAAGCTTTAACTTCCCAATAAATAAACAAATAAAAAATTTCTGTTGAGCTCACTTATAATTCACTCTCAATTTTCCCTCAAATAGAAAATCACCAAATGTATATATCTTTTTTTATTTTTTTGGGTTTGGAGAAAGCGTAGGAGCAGGTGATATTGATTGCTTGAGATGTAAAAGATGAACAAACTGAGAAACGTAACAAGATACCTAACACCAACACAACGTACCTCAAATCTCACGCCAAGAAGAAATAATTGAGGCAAGGAGATTAGTGTGTGAATCTGGCTATCATATTCAACGTCCATGTTCACTAAAGAAAAAAAAAAAACAGATTAATTAAAATAAAGTGGAAGTCTCGATGATTGAGACCCACCACATGATGGTAATAATGTGTTGAGGAGGATATCTGAATAAACGCCAAGTAGCAATTTTACTTGTTCTTTTTAAATATTTTTAGAGTTATCCGTAGAGAAAATTCGCTATTACTATTACAGCCAAACACTTAAAAACAACAAGGCAAAAAAAAAAAAAAAAAAAGCCTATTGGAGACATGAATAATTATCTGTAATTTTATTTCAATTTATTACAAATAAAGGACATAAAATCTCGAATATGTAATTGACGTAATGTAGAAGAAGAATTGTCAGAGTTTTCCAGTGAAGATCGCCGTATCCGTACAAATCTTACGATTGGGTTATACAAACATGTTTTTGCTCGTGTCATGTAGTTGTAGGCTCGTCTTTTATCCTTCTTTTCACATGCAGAGAAGCAAACAAATCGATTTTATTATTCTTACACTGTTGTCTACAACGTAAACCATGCAAGGTTCTCAAGTAAATAAATGAAATGGAATCCTGCAGTTCAAAAAATGGGATATATCACTGAGGAGGTGAAAACGTTTATGGATGGATCTACAGATTATCAGAAAACATATTTACCTTCAGTTTATATAAAGAACAATGGTCTAAACCTGTTATATGAATCATACGGTGACAGTGAAGAGATAGAGCTTCAGGACAACCGCAAGCCCCAGCTGCAATAGAAAGATGCTTGCTATTATCAGGATTGATCACTCTCCAGCGGAATTGATATGCGCTTTGAGGTTTAAAGCACAAATGTTGCAGACATGAACCCGGCTACACCCGCGATGGCCCATCTGAAGATCTCCACTGGCACAACTGAGAGGCACAGCAGAGACACAAACAAAAGATGTCAAAGACTCATTCACCACATTCAGATGTTTCGACGAGGAGAAATATTGATTAGCAATGCAGGGATAAAGATGAATAAGGAATAGCCGTAGAGACAGAAGAGTTGGACTAGGCCTGAGGGTGCAGAGAAGTATTTGAGAAGGACATATAAGGCGAGAGGAATAATCGTGACATAGCCATAGAACACTCCTGCTGACCAAGTCAGCAAATTAATATCGTAGTTCCATTCTTGTTTCTTCCATTTGTGTGCTACGTATGTGACAAGATGCTGCCACAAATATCAAGGTCGTGCATATCCAGAATGGACCATACCTGCAAAAAATACAAACTCAATTGATCTCATCTGAGTTACGTTGGAGAAGTCCGAGAAAGACTACAAGTCAGGCTTATCGGCAGTCTTCTCTGTAAAAGTTCCACGGAATGGGAAGAGAGATTCTTTGAGTCTGTCTACAACATCGGAAGTGTCGACATCAAAGAATGGCTTGTAAGCACCAACAGTGAATTTATGGAGCCAGCCACCAGAGTGAGGTTCATCTGTACTACCATTACCATGTCCAGAAAATGTATCTGCAGCACCAGTATGCCACAAGAACATACCAAAGTAATAACCAACATGAACAAGTAAGATGATATGAAAACGTTTCCAAATTCTACATCGACTACATTAACATCTTAACTAGTATAGAATAAAGAAAAAAAACTCGAGATCACGAGGGGGATTACTACCACCAGAGATCTTGCCCTGAGTAGCAGACGGAGGAAAGGTTTGAAGATTTGATTCTGCAAGACAACAACAACAATCATAGCTCAACATGAACATAACCATGTCAAATCAATTTATTTTCGATGGAAAATACATTTGCAATTATAAGATTCCTCTTTCTCAGTAAAAGAAAAGGTTCATTCATTCAAAATCCATAACACTTGCTTACAAAATGAACTGTTCTTCTTAGCTACAATCCAAAGGGCATCCATCTAATGACTACTTCCAAATCATTTGGCTCGAGAATGTTACCTGCGAATTTGACGGTGGAATGAGCTGGATCTGGAGCAGACTACACAAGGGAAACTAGATCAGATCGGAAGAATCACCTCATGTGTACTCATTCAAACTAGATCAGAGCTGGATCGTCGTCGATAGTCGTGTAGTTCCCGCCGGTCATCATCTTTCTCTCCTCCTCCTCCTTCACGATCTTCCGTCTGTCTCCTTTCGAAATTTGGGCCTTTGAAGCTAACACTTTACGGCCCAATGGGTTTTCGACCGGATCTAGAGCGTAACCTTCTCTCTCGTTTAGAAGCTTCGTCTCATTATCATACATGATGTTTCACTACTATCTTGAACAGCTTTGAAGGTAAGGTACTATTTGTTTTTGGTTTTGGTTTTGCCACACTAAGCCTTATAGCTTCATTATACTAATCCATGTTTGTTGCATTGATTTTATCCTTGATCATCAGTAGCAATGCTAAAAACATTTGTGATTGTCCATTAAATAGAGTCTCTTGGTGAACTCGAAGCCATGATTACTACATATTTCAAGTTTCAAAATCTATGCTTCTTTTCATGTATCTATATTTCTTCTTGATTAATAATCATCATATAGTTTGTAAATCATAAACTAAAATGAATTTTCATCAACTAGTTTTTGCATACTACACAAGATACACTATATGAATTGAAACTTGGATACAAATCAAATCAAAACTGCAAATTTTCGAAATACTTGTTTCAAAAGATTTTAACTGCAGTCGAGCATCCTCATTTGTGTACTCCATAGATTGAGCCAAAGAAGAATAAGAGGTGCAAGTTAATCAACGGAATAGATTCCAAAATATTAGGTCAATGCTAATATATGTCATAGTATTTGTGGCTTCACAAAAATGTTTCTCCACAATCACGATAACAACAGAAAACTCCTGCAACAAAGTCTTCAAGTTTGCTAAAATTTGACCATATCTTCACTCCTGCTGATGGACAAGGTATCTCATATGTGAGGATTCTACCTACAGCTCCATGAAAGTGTATGAAGGGGTTGGAGGGATGTATGCTATTTCCAGGTTTCTGATTCCAGTTTTGCCACACTAAGATTCATGAACAACCACTCAGAAATGGTGTTGAAGAAGAAATCTGAAAGAGAGAGAGATGGGTACATAAGAGCTCTTGTGATGAACCGACAAAGCGAAAGTGAAGCTAGGTTCAAGACATGTGAGAGCATATATATATATATATATTATGTGTTTAAAAAACTATGTTTCTTGTCATGTGTTGATATTCTTCTTGATTAGTGATCATTAAAATATTTTGCAAACCATAAACTAAAATGAAATTCAATGTACTGGTTTTTGCAGACTACACAAGATGTATGGATTGAAACTCCAATACCAATCAGCTTAACACTTGAATTTTTCAAAAACTTCTTTCAAAAGATCCTAACAGCAGCTGATTATCTCATTTGTGTACTCAAGAGACTGAGTCAAAAGAAGAAAAAGAGTTGCAAGCTAATCAATGGATCTCTAGTGGATGTATCAGTTATGTTGAGTGTTTATAGATTGTAATTCTTGAATTTTGAAGTAAGAAACTGTTTGTTCAAGACTGTCTTGTATAAGTAAAGAATTGGTTTCTATAGATTTCACTTCTTACTCATTTTTTTTCTCACAATAGTTACTAGTAGAAGACAAATTTGAAGAACAAGAGATTTAAAATTTACACAACTTTGTACCCCACAATAAACGAATTGTATAAAAAACCCAATAAAAAAAACTAATTCTATGTCAACTTCACTCACTTGAACAAGAAATAGAGTTTGAGCCATAGCTAATAGCTTGCAAGCTTGAATGAGTCATATTCGTCATCCATCTCCTTGGAACTCCTTCTGATTCTCCAGCCAGATTATATGCATACGAACTCCACATGTTTCCACCATCTTCACAATAACTCATAAACCCTAACCTTCTCGCTTTCTGAGTCCTCTCAAGAACAATGAGACTAGAGAAAGTCGAAAAGCTATTACCAACAAAAACATCCGCTCTTAAACACACCTCATAATCTATAGCAGACTGAATCAAATACGAGTACTTGCTGTAAATCTCCTCTTTAACCCCAAGCTTCTTCTTCTCAAAAGGTATCAACCCTTCTCTCCAACCCTTTAAGACCGATGATTCTTCTTCTTTCTCTTCTAAGAGACTATCAGCTACCGCTAGGTAAAGAACTGTGGGAGTCTTTAAACCTGAAATGTTCCCTACCCTCTCCATAATCTCTCTTTTACTACTACAAATCTCTGATACTTTTTGTCTTTGCTCTAGCTTCTTACAGTGTATCATCCAATCTATCTCTATCCTCATGTGAACCGCAACAAAAGGACTAGGACCCTGTTCGAGTCTCCCTCTTGCTGCATTATCCCCTGCTTCTCTGATTTTCATCACAACTTTATCTGCTTCTCTTGAGATTTCATCAACCACAACCATACATTCAAAGACCTTAGCATAGTCCTTAACCGGCCAATGATCATGCCACAAGAACGGGTTCTTCCCATTGACACGGATCACTTCAAACTCATCGATGGTTCTGTTATGTGCGGATTGTTTCAGTTGCTCCAAGTCTCTCTCCACTGTCCATCTTCTTCCACTACCTTTCTCTAAATCAAACACTTGTGTTCTGTTTCTAACGTCAGTGAACCGAGCAAGCCGCACAAACCCACTGCACAGAGAGTTGAATCTTTCGAACTGAAACACTTTCTCGAATGGAATCGGAAGAAGCTTATCTACTTCCTTGTAGAACAAGGAAGCGCTTAGACTAGGCATGAGAAGCGTTCTGTTCATCGTTCTTGCAGTCAAGCAAGCTCTAGCAAAAGCTATCTTCTGATTGTTCAGTCCCCATACGATCTGTGGAACCTCTAGAAACTTATTGGTCCGGACTCCACCGGTTGAGGAGGAATCCGACATGTAACGGGCTCGAGTCAAGATAAGGTTTCTGGGAGAGTAAGAGAGAAACAGAGCTTTGTAGAACAGAGCAATACCAACAAGAACAATACATTTGAAAGCGATGGATTTTGAAAAGAGTCTCAGATTCTTGTAACTCAACGGAGAATTCATCCGATAGAGAGACAATAGCTTCAGATTCACCTTCTTATCCAATCAAAATCTGCATGAATCGGAAAAAAAAAACAGAGCTTTAACAGTATCAGATACCAAAAGTAACATGCATGCAATTGCAGAGATAAGAAACCTTAAAAATCGAAACTTTATTCCAAATCTGAGGTCGGATGAATCAAAAGATCAGAGCTTTAACAGTAATCAGACACCAAGAGTAACATGCATGCAATTGCAGAGGTAATAAACCTTAAAAGGTTGAGACTTTATTCAAAATCTGGGGTCGGATGAATCGGTCTTAGAACATGACATGCAGATCGATTATAGAAGAGATGAAAAAGAAACCCAGAGAGATTCGTGTCTGTTAGAAGATGGGGATGCAATCAAAATCACATCTTTTTATTAGGTCTGAAGTTGCAGGGGAACATCACAAGGAATAAAACCTAAAAGAGGAAGTTAAGCCTTACCCTTTATTTTAATTTCTGATATTGTTCTATCAAATATGGTGATGGAGAGACAAAATAAAACAGATAAACCAAGAATAGAAGAAAATAAATCGGTCGAATCAGTTTTTATTTTCCTTTTTTTTTGGGAGCAAGCTTTCAAGCAAAGCAAAGAGATAATCAAAAAAGGCTAATAAATAAATTTTCTCAGACTAATATGAACCAACCCATCGTAGTCACCTGACTCACTGACAACTAATAGCCCACAAGAATATACAAAGTGAGGTTTCCATGGGTGAATAATTAATATTTTCCTTAAGAAATAAAATATTTGAGATAAACGGAGGATGATGAAGCTTCTTGAACAAAAGATAGTCACAGAGAAAAGTGCAAAAAGGGAAAAAGTTGAACGACAAATCTTGTGAATAAAATAATAAAGATAGGTAAAAGACTGAATTTAATATTTTAGAATTCCTGGTAAGGATTTGGTGGAATCAATAATTTTTTAATGTCATGCGTTCAGTCTAATTATGAGTTCTTAACGTTAATACTGAAACTATCATTAAAAGAGTTTCTATCATTCATGGAAATAAAATATTAGTCTCTTTCTTAGTTGACAATGGCCTCGAACATGTAGCTGTATCAGTTTCTTTATTTATTTTTTATAATTTAAGCAACCTTGTGCGTGTTCTTAATTCTTTGCCACACAAATAAACAACCTTTTTTCTTGTAGTTTCTAATTCATATATGTATCTTTCAAAATATTCCCATATATAAATGTATGAGAAATACCTTAAAATAATTCTAAAAAAATATTATCACCAAAATGATATTTAATAGAAGATAATAAAAATAAATCTTATTAAGAGTGTAAATATACATTTATACTTTTTGATTAATTAACCTAAATTTAGAATTTAGAATTATGGAATAAATTTTTAGAGATAAAGTTTACTTTTTTGAAAAATAAATATAAATAGTAAAATTTACAAAATAAAAAAATTATTTCGATTATTATTTTTGTTTAGAATTATTTTGTGATAAAAACTTTAAAAATAGATATTTGAAAGAATTGCCCTAAATATATTGATTTATAAGTCACTATAAGAAAATAAGATTACATCGGCGAAAGACAACAAGGATGGTTAAAAAACTTCATTGATGTCGTCTATTTGCCAAATAACCAAAAAACAAGAAATTAGATTTTGGAAGAGAGAATAGAGAGATATAGGAAGAGAAAGTAGGAGAGAAAGGGAAATATTGGTTAGTTTGTGAATTTTGTTTTTTTCTTTTTAATTATTGGGTGCAATTTCTATTTTAATTATTAGCCTGGAGAGTTGAAAATGAATTACCCATGTGCAGTTAAACAAAAGAGAGTAGAATACGGAGTACATGCTAGTATTCACAATTTTAAAAATTGCGGGGACAATGAGTATCTGTATTTATTTTCTTTTAATTGCTTGCAACATGCATAGGCATTAGGCACCAACGAGGAAGCTCTAAAATTCAAAAGTCAATTTCTTCTACAACGCAAACATGTATAATATATAGTTTGTCATGCTCAGTAACGTGCGTATATATAAGACCAACCCTTAGAAAATAGGTGTGATGAGATCGGGCACACAATCCTAAAGGAACTCTATTTAAAACTATGGCTAAAAAGAATTTTATATGATATAATCATATAGAATAGAAGTCAACTGTGAGAAATTTATTTGGAGTAAGAAAACACATGATATTTCTAATACGTTCATAATAGTTGTCCACCATTTTCATGCACGTAGCCCTACGTCATGTCAAACACAACACCGTACGTCTAAGATACTTTAGGATTAAAAATATTCAGATTCGACAAGTTCGCCATAAAGTTGGCAAGTATGCAAGTTGTTGTTAATTACAGTACTCATATATATATATACTCCCTCCGTTTTTTTATAATTGACGTTTTAGGAAAAATTTTTTGTTCCAAATTATTTGACGTTTTCAAATTTCTATGTAAAATTTATTAATAATTAATGTTAGACGACCAATGATATTATAGTTTCTATTTTATTATTGGTTGAACTGTGGTTAGGTAAACAATTAATGATGTTTTTGTTTAAAAAATAATAAAAAATTAAATGTTTCTTAATTTATATGCATAATCCTAAAACGTCAAATATAAAAAAATGGAGGAAGTATTTCATAGAGTATATACGCATTGATGAACATTAAGTGATTAGGCGAGTAGGTCTGATCTCACAATATCCCCTATATATTATTTGAGAATCATTTAAAAAGTTGTAACCTTAAGTTTGTAAGAATTAAAAATAACCCCAATCCTACGTGGCATAGCTCTTTGACTTCTATTTTCAAATCCCAAGGATTCTAGAGTATGTGATATAATGTATAGTTTAAAAATAATATTCTCTAGCAATATAATATTCCTTAGGCTATAGTTGGTCGCATATATTAAATATTTATTGTTTCACATGCTTTCCTTAAATAAAACCTACGGAATTACCTAATATGATCAAAATATATATATGACAATTAATGATTTTAAACAATAAAGATTTGATAACAATCTGTATACTTTTTTCATTTTGTTTATTTCTTTATTATTAAAATAAATTACACAATTACATTAATCATATAATAAAAATCTAGATTTTTTTTTGTGTATGTTGTATTTCGAATTTTTCAAAATGAGTATAAATTACTAAAACTGTTAAAAGTCCCACATAAACTTTTAAGATCAAGGTTTTAATTTTTTTTCTATACTAAAATATAATGATTAGAAGACCATATGAAGAAATAATTTTAGTTTATATATATTTAACATCATTTTAATTAAACTATACATCGTATGAAAATACATACTTATATTTTAATATTTGCCTTGAAACTATATTGAAAAGTTAATATTTTAATTTTGAAATATGTCATTGTTTTTTTTAAATGATTATAAATTATTGAAACTACTAAACATCTCACATTAAAAAAAATCGTTGGTGTAAAGTTTTGTTACACAAATATGTAAATAATCATAAAATCATATGAGTAGAAACCTCATTTAATTAATATCCATATTAAAAGTGTGTTATATTACTATGTTTATATCATTTAAATTTAATTATATATCATATACAATATATAAGATTGATTATTTTGCTTTATTTACCCTAATTGTGAATAAACAAGAGTAATAGTTAAATTTATATGCATACGCCAATTTATTACATAATAGTAACTGATTTCTTAGTTATTTAATATGTATTTATTATTTTATTATTTACAATATGCAGAAAAATATAAAATAAATAATAAATATAAAATACTTATTATGCATAAAATGCAGATCTTAACCTAAGTATGTATCTCTTTAATTATTTTAAATCTTATTTTCTAAAACAAACAAAATGAGAATAAAATTCAAGATAAATATTTATATCGAGTAATAACTAAAATATAAAAAAAACATAGCAAGAGAAAAATGGAAGATAAATAGGATTGACACGTGAACGTAAACTTCTCATAACCATAATTAATTTTTAAATTGTTAAATCATGATATAAAACTGAGTTAATTTTTAATTTTTTAATTTTTAATTTTTAAATATTTTAAATTATTATGGTTATGTTAAATCATGACCATAATTAATTTTAAATTATTTATTTGTATTTGAAAAACTTAAAATATTGTTTTTAAAAATAATTTAAAAATTAACATAATTTTTTTATAAATTATTTTAAAAAATAATATTTTGTAAAAAAATATAATTTTCTAATATTATTAGACAGATAAATAAATTATATTAAATTAGTTTTGAAACTTTATATATTTTAAATGCAAATATTTTACCAATTGCTTTTTAAAAAACATTAGGGAACTTGCTAATACTCTACCAATCAAGCGCAATAATACGCCATAGATAATTGGTAACGAGAGGCGTGTAAGGACTACCCGAAATTGTTTCTGATGCTACGTATAGATAATTATATAAAAATTACAAAATTCTTAAATTTCAAATACATACAAAAACAATCATATGTAAATTTTAAATTTGTCAATACTAAAATTTTATATTTTAATTACATATATTCACCCTGCGCAAGGCGCAGGTCTTATCCTAGTTTAAGGAGTAAAGCTTTGATTAGTCTATTTATTAAAAAAAAGAAAGCTTTGATAGTCTAATTCTGTCCAGTAAGTTATTTTTCAACAACAAGCAGTCCTGGGTATATCAAAATGAAACATTGGTTTATATCTTCCAAAATTTTTGAAAAAAAGAATTATAAACATATACCCCAAATTTATTGAAAAGATTTTCTCTAAATTACCTATAGTCTCTTAACTTACCCACCATACTAGTGTCTAGTGATTTCAAATTATTTAAATTCCATCTAAGAGCAACTCCAAGGAAGAATTTTAGTTCATGGATTCTAAATATATATATATATATTTAATTATAAAATTTTAAATTTTGTGAAAAATTTAACTTGTTTTTTTCTTTTTGAAAAGATACTTTAGAATGTGTTTATTGTAAAGTTGAAAACTCCATAATTAAAAAAATATCTATATATATATTATTTTATTTTTTGAGAATTTTTGGAGCTAAAACCCTAATATTATTTTATTATTTTGGATAGAGAAGCTTTCTTTCGTTGGGAAGCACCACCATGTGAGGGAGAATATTTATAAGCTTATTTTGGCCCAACCCTAAATAAAAGCGTTAGGTCGACATTTAGTAGCCCAAATTTAGTTCTGAATGGACCATATCCACTTAAGGAAATAATTTTTTTGATTTGGTCAAACGGATAGGAAAACAAAAGTTTTGATTCGAAACTTAACTAGGTTTACTTCTTGTTCGTTTCTTTTCATTGATGTGTTTCTTCAAATAATCATGAGAAATACAATACACATTAGTTTGAAAATGTGGTGAAGAAAAGAAGATCTAAGGAAAATATAGTATATGCCCTTTTTTTTTAGATCGCTTGGCAGCTACAAGTTACCTCTCCAATAACTGTTCTGAGTTTGCTTGAGTCACAAGGTAACGTTTCACTCTGCAACATGAGACAGTGTTTCTCAAACATCTCTGTTGTAATATTTAGTCTAAAATCAAGATCGAACAAGAATGTTCTCTCCAGCCTATTCATCTCTTCAGTGCTCACTCCTCCAATTTTGCCATAATACGCATTGTTATAACACCTAAACTTCAGAAAAAAACAAACTCTAATTACAATCATATAAAGTAGGAGAGATTTTAGGTTTAAGTAAGAAGATACTAACTTGCGGTCCAAGAATTTGGCTGCGACCAAGAGACTAGTGATCAGAAGGCGATGAACGTTGAGTGATGTGAGACGACGAGTCATGCTTGTATCCACTGGTCTTTCTAGATACCTCAGGATGTAAACAAAGGCTGCAACAAAGCATGCAGGGCTACAATGAGCGTACCTGTAGACTCTCTCTGTGTAACGATGAATGTTCATCGACGGTGCTCTTGATCCATGGAACATAGTGATCTCTCCCTCCCTGTCAATCGCCAGGAGATTCAAACATGAGATCAGAAAACATAGAAACTATGTATATGATAATTCTCAGCTTCACATATTGACAAGACATAACTTGTTGTGTCTTGTGTGGAATGTCTTTTCATTTTTTTGAATCATCTTCCCAAGAACTGAAGCGAGAAGAGTGATGACTCTAGGAAGGGCAGAATTAGAAGCCTGATCATAATCTTCTATAAGACCTAACCATTGGAAGAGCGATGAGTTGGTGGAGTTTATAGAAGTTTCCATCTATGCCTTGAAGGGGAACCTAGAGGACTCTAATAATCTCTCTGGTTGTTCTTAGCTTAAGTTAGCACATTGAGTGTAAAAGGAAGTGGAGAAGCAAAGCAGAAGCTTTTTGTTAAACCTTCACAGCTTTAGATTCTTTGCTTTGATTGAAATTAACGTGTATGACACCAAATATAACAAGGATGAAAGTATTAGTCAAGTTTCACCTTTAACATGCTTTTATATGTCATGAAAAGCTAAGAGAGAAACCAAGAATCAAGATAACACAATCAAGACCATTCTCTCAATAGGAGTAATACATTATTTTATGAGATTTTCACTATTATTGTTTCATTTCAAATTCTCTTTCTTATTTTAGATTCTCCCCATCGAGAATCTCTTAGGAACTATAACCGGACGCTGTCTCAAGCCACTTACCATCATCCCCATCTCATCATCATTTTTCCTGCTCTTCAATGGAGACACAAGCCTCATTGCTAGCCTTGATGGCGAAAATGACCTCCTCAGCTTCGCTGCAGTTGATAGCTTCTGAGTCTTCTTGCCCACCCTAGTAGGGGAAATAGAAGGTTTAGGTGACTTCCTTCCCAAGTCACCGTTTCTTCCAGGAGATATAAATGCTTGAAGTGTGACTCTTTTGGGAGACTTGCGGATCAAGTTGCTTCCGTTTCTCGTTGGAGTAAATGATCTTCTCAGCTTCCCAGCAGCTGATAGCTTTGGTGGAGACTTCTTTCCCAAGGAAGCACTTCTTGTCAGAGACTTTTGAGCCAAGTTACTTCCGTTTCTGTTAGGAGAAACAGAGACTTTAGGCGGGCTCTTGATCCTGACCTGAAACTTCGATGGTGATTTGGAAGGAGACTTGATCAAGAACTTGTGTGGCGTCTCTTTCTTAGTGTTCCTGCTGCTGGTTATGTCGTTTCTGGCTATGACCGGAGACATTGTTCTACTGAGCTTAGCTTGCTGCGTGGAGGAACCAGAAATAAACAAAGGGTTCGGAAAAAGAACCGCTTTTTTAACCCAAGGTTTGTGCTTTGGCGAAACCCTATTAGCCAAATGCTGAACCTTCTCTGCTTCTGTCTGTGGAGAGACGACCTTGAACACAATTCTTGAACGAGCCCTATGTATAGAAGCAGGAGAAGTTGGTTCTGACCGTTTGTTCTTCTGCTTCTCTTTCTTCCTTCTCGCTTTGATATTGGTGCTGACAGTTTCAGGGTTCTGTTCCCGGGATTTTTGATGGGTCTCAGGTGTTTTAGGGCCATCTTCTTCTTCTACTGTCATTATTGATCTCCTGGACTTTCTACTCTTCTTTGGTGCAAGGGCATCTACAATGTCTCTGGTCACCTGTGAGGCTTGTAAGATTTCGTTTACAGTCTCTCCTAGTAGCATTGCTGGTAGTGACATTTTCCTCCAGTCTCCTGCATTGGAGAAAATGTATCATACATTGCAGAATCACAGGAACTTTTGATCCAAGAATCCATCAAAGAAGAGCCTCTTTGCCTAATGCTTGTTGTGTTAGAGAGATATAAAAGTTAACCTGGTGAGGAAGCTGGAAACTTTCCTATTGGAGATTTCTTGTTAGTAGCATTCTTGATTCTACAACAATTGAGTTAATAACAAGTGAGAAATTGAAGACTAGAAAATGAACACTGATGTTTCTATATAAGTAAAAAGGTTTGAGTTTTGGTTCTTCTGGATTTTACCTTAAAGTTTCTTGCTTGCATCTAAGACTAGTCTTCAAGTAAGTTCTAGTGCTTCGAGGGCTAAGGTTCACACCAGAGACAACTTTGGTTCCTCCTGTTATTGTGTATTGCAGCTCTTGCAGTCTTTCCATACATTTATCAACCTTCACCATATCATATATCCAAAATTAAAAAAAAAACCACTAAATTGTTTGCTAGCTAGCTGAGATATATGATGATATAGCTCAAAATTGGAGGAACAAATCAGCTAAATTGATAAAACTAAGATTAAACTGTATGTTCCTCAGGTATCAAGAAGATCCCATCATCATCAATGGTGGAAACTAACATAAGATCCTCATGACATGTAAACCCATTACTTACAATTCATTGAAAAAAAAAGATAACTTATAATCCATTAAGATCCTTTTTAGCAACTTGGGGCCAGAACACAGACAATTTCATTTGCAGTGGGTTTAGTTAGTAATGGTACTAATTTAGTTAAAAGTTTCAAACATAGTGGGAAGGAGCCTAAGAGCTGGAGCGTTTGCTAATTCTGGTGAGAAGTGGATTAAAAATAAAAATAAAAAGTTGTAAACTTTATGCTAATGATGTAATATAAATAGACCAAAACATACATACCTTGTTGATTGTTTCCCTGAGAAGTTCTGAGTTGAGAGGAGGCGCCACCACCATCGCCACTTTCCTCTGCTTTTGTGGGGTTCTCGCAACCATCCTCACAAACAGCTTCTAGAAATCAAGATCTCTATTTTTCTTTTTCTTTTTAATTACAGAGAAGAACATAAACGCTAAACAAGATGAATCTTTCTCAGCTTCGGACAGGGCTTCTGTCTAATTGGTGGGGTTGTCTGAATGAAAAGTCTAGTGAGAGAGTTTGAGAGCAAATAAAGGTTCTTTTTGTAACGGATCTTTCGTTATATTATTATTTATTATTTAATTTGTATCCTTTGGTCCCCAACGGCTATTATTAATTTTTACATAACGGCTACCTTTTGTTTGTGTGCCAATTCAACCTTTATAATCTTCAAAACTAAAACTCAGAGGGATTTAGTGGCATGTGGGGTTACAAATACACTACCAGCCGTTTATAGAGTCTTTAATTTGGCTAAAAAATGTGTTTAATTTGTCATTAATTTAAATGTAAATATATGTATATACAAAATTATCAAACCATCAACGATAGTAATCAAATCTCAGTATCATTATATTACTTCTATTTTGTTCTAATCCGTGGATTCATTCATCATCATTTGCAAACTAAAAGACTGCCTCTGTTTCATCTAGAGGGTCTTCAACTACCAAAACTCAAAAATTTATAGACCTCATGGAACTGCATTCTTTGTTTATGTATTCAAGTAGAGAGAAGGCGTTAAGGAGCTACAACAGCTGTATCCATTTTGGCTTCCTCTGTATGGAAGAGAATACACCTCTTATCAGGTCTGTAACCTTCATCTAACATAACAACAAACAATTCAGAGAGAACATCATGTATAGCCTCTGCTTGTGGATGCATGTTGTCGTCAACAACAAATCTGTGTATTTGATTCTCGATTTCAATCCAACTTACACCTGTTTCTTTAGTCACTCCCATTGCTTTCATTCTCTTGATCGTCTTCTCTCTCTCCTTCCACTGTCCTCTCGATGAGTATATGTTGGCCATCAGAATATGAGGGGCAGAGCTATCAGGTGCAGACTGAAACAACTGCTCAGCTGCATATCTCCCTGTTTCCGTGTCACCATAGAAACTACAAGCACCAAGCAGTGCCTGCCAAACCAGAGAGTCAGGTTTCGTTGGCAATGAGTCTATAAAGCTCTTTGCTTCTTCTAGACGACCAGCTCGGCCCAACATGTCAACGATACAGGCATAATGAGCTGTCCTAGGCTCGATTCCATGGACATCTTGCATATGTTTTAAGAGTTCTTGGCCTTTGTTGATCAACTTTACATGGCTACAAGCATGGAGTAGTGACAAAAAGGTAACATCTGTGGGCTTCACGTCTTGCGTTATCATTTCTTCGTATAGTTCCAAGGCTGCTGATCCGTGACCATGGCGAGCAAATGATGCAATCATTGAGTTCCATGACACGTAGTTCCTTTTTGACATTCGTCTAAAGACGCTGAGTGAATCATCCAGATCTCCGCATTTCGAGTACATGTTGATCAGTCCGTTGCTAACAAAGGTGTTACCGGAGAATCTTCGTTTGATAACCAAAGAATGAAGTTGCTTGCCTAGACCCAAAGAGTTATCGACAAACGAAACTCCAAGAACAGCTGAAACTACAGTTGCATCTATCTCAACACCAGCTTGAAGCATTCTAATGAAGAAATGTATAGCTTCTTCCTCTGATCCATTTTGTGCTAAACCAACTAACATCACAGTCAATGAAACTTCATCAGTTTCTTCACTGGACTCAAAAATATTCCAGGCATCTTCAATGCTTCCACATTTAGAGTACATATCCATTAGCATACTCTCAATGCGTAACTCTGATTCAATCCCAACTTTCCACAAAAGACCATGAATCTGTTTCCCTTCCATTACCCTCTGTGAGCCTGAACAAGCAGATAGAGCACTCAGATAAGTTACTGAGTTCGGATGCACCAATCCTCTACGCATCAAACTAAACAATCTTAGACTATCTTGATGTAACTCATTCTGTACCAAACCAGTAATCACAGCCGTCCAAGTGATGACGTTTCTTTGCACCATCTCATCGAAAACACGTCTACCAGAAACCGAACACCCACATTTGTAATAAGATGTGATCAAAGAGTTCCCCACGGGGATCACATTGTCATAACCGCTTAAAATAGCTAAAGCATGAATCATCTTGGTCACAAAACAGAACTCTGGAGTATCACAAACAGATAAAGCAATCGTCAAGGTTGCTTGATCAAACCCACCAGGGCTAAGCATTCTCTTAAGCAACACAAAACCAGACTCGATCTCTCTGTTCTTCAGAAACCCATTAAAAACTGTATTCCGAGAAACATTATCTATCATAGGCATTTCGTCGAACAGCTTAAGCGCATCAGCTAACTCTCCGCGTCCAACGTACAGAGCGAGCAAAGAGTTCCAAACAACGAGAGCGTTTCGATGGATATCAGCATCTACGGGCTCGAAAAACTCAGGGTTCTTGATAAGAGAGGCGTGGAGAGAAGGACCCAGATGAGGAAACCAGCCTTCTCTGCCGCAGATGGATAAGAGAAGGCTTATATCGACATGGTTGAGGAGAAAGGTCGAGACTTTGTAACTTGGGCTCTGCTGGATTAGGATTTTCGAAGTGCATAAGATGGTAGACAAGCAAGAAGGAATGTGAGAGGTCAGTTTCTGTATCACCCATCTCGAATTCATTCACCAAAACAGAGTAATTCAAACACACAAATTTGCTCTGTTTTTGATAGAGTTTACTTGCTTCTCTATGCCTCCACGAAGAGACAGAGATTGGCTCTGAGCAGAATCGAGTGCAATGTATAGCTCAAGAGAGGTTTTTGGGTTTAAACTGAGCCTCTGGAAGAGTTACTTGTTTCAATTCGAGATTGTTAATAAAAGCGGGACTTCTTATGTAAACTTATATGAATAATATTACATTTTGTAATTTTACACAGACCATCAAACGAAAGAGTAAATTTTGGTTTTGATCCTAAAGGATAGTCTACTGAGCTTGCAAGTAGGAATAACACTTGGTTTGGTCCGATCATGGTTTGGCTAAGGGACGAGTGTTGTTCCAGAGCCATTGCTGAGTAGGACCTTCTAACAAAGGTGAAACCTGCCAAGGAAACATCAATTGGTTTAAAAACTGATGCTGTAAGTAAAGGTAAAGCCATGCGTTGATATGTTCTGGCTTGCTAGGCACATGTAGGTCTTGTGTGGACTAACCTTTTCCCAGACGTCAGCGTGGTAACTATTAAGCCAGTCAATCTCAGCATGAGATAGTAAAGAAACATCAACCATTTTTGTCTGCACGATGTGATGAGCGAGAATTGTGTTAGATAAATGAAAAGAAAAGTGAGAAGCTAGTATAAAACCCACAGGATAAGAACTAGATCACAGATGAATGATTAATAAGTCACTCTGTACCTGAATGGGGAAGAATGTAAGCTTCTCAAATCCAAGGTACGTAGCACCACCAAAACGGTTTGGTGTTTCAGCATCTTTCACATGAAGGAGATTCTGCAAAAGCAAGCCATTTAATTATTAACTAATATGATACATCTTAAAACGATAATCATGGACTGTGACCAAGTCGCACCTCAATTCTGATTCCAAAAGCATGGTCTTCATAATATCCGGGTTCATTGCTTACTATCATGCCATTTTGAATAGGGGTCATGTTTCCATAGCGAAAGCTTATACTTTGAGGACCTTCATGCACATTGAGTGCAGCACCTACACCGTGT
Organism: Moricandia moricandioides; assembly: GCA_905132885.1. NCBI lineage: Eukaryota > Viridiplantae > Streptophyta > Magnoliopsida > Brassicales > Brassicaceae > Moricandia > Moricandia moricandioides. Next base: position 287,437 of record CAJHQQ010000085.1, read on the forward strand.
CCTGTCCCTGTTAGGCAGAGATAAAATACCAGATCAACATGAGTTCCTTCTTGGGAAGAAAGTTCAAAAGGCAGATAGAGTTTACCATGGCGGTAATCAAGTCCGATTTTCCATAGAGAAGAGCGTGCAAACCCATCCAATACAAAACCAGGAGTACCTTCTGGGAACACGGCTTGATCAAGAGCTATATGACCCTACAACCAAAACAACCAATCAGACAAAGGCATCCCACACAACTCTATTTGTTCAAGATAGTTAATCAAGAAAGATGGGGAAAAGAAAAGCCAAATCTCACACCTGCAAAACTCGGGTGAAACATTCTTTTTCTCGGGCAGAAGGTTCACTAAAATGTGCTGTTCTGGTGATATCTGTTGTTCCATCGACATATTGAGCTCCACTATCGAGTAAGAAAAGTTTTTGAGGGTCTACACGACTGCAGCTCTCTGGCTCGGGCTTATAATGAATAATAGCTCCATTTGCACCAGAACCTGCAGGAATAATTGAGGAAAGTAATGCACATCAGTCACTGAATGTATATTGACTCTGTATTGAGAAACATGCTCCAACAGCAAGGATGACAATAACCAATACCACTTATCGTATCGAAGCTTGTATCCATAAATCCATCCTGTACTGAACGGAATTCCAGGAGCTTGTTAGCGACATCTACCTCTGTTAGGTTCTCATTCTTGTGCACTTCTTCTTCCAGCCAAGCCCAGAAATGAGCTAGAGCAGCAGCATCCCTGCACAATATGTGCTTAGAACAGTCTTCCACAGATAATTGAAATCCTCTAAAGGCAGTTGAATTATGAAAACATGGCACTGCACGAGTCCCTTTACCTCAAGTGAGAGTTCTTCATTCCCTGTAGTTCGGCATCATTTTTAATGGCTTTTGCCCAGGAAATAGGAGACTGCATGTAAATGCCAGAGGGTTTCGTAGGGTATCCACTGGAACCATCAGTAGACTTTGTCTTAGATTTTTCTTTGCTTCCAGGCTCCGTCGAATATTTCTCACATGCAGCTTTGTAGGTACTAATGATAGCTACATTGAGGGTTGATGGATCCATCAAGAGCTGAGCTCCTCGCGCTGCCAGACTGAGAAAGTCAAAGTGAGGTAAAATACCATTCTGAATGAAGCAGGAAGAACTTTTCATTCACTGAAACGTATAATGGACATGGAAAATCAAATCCTTACCTATCCATTTCTCGAAGAATGGAATCATAAGGTCTAAGTTCAATCCCTGCGTTTTTCAAATGTTCTCTCACCTCCGCATTTACTTTGACATTATCTATAAAGAGCTGGGCTTGGTCAACCTCTACAATCAAATATGAGTACATAACAGGTGAATGTGGAACATCGCTCCCTCTCTGCAATTCAGAAGAGGCATAATACAATATCAATACATTGGTTGCTAAGTGAAGAAAAACTGCGGTTAGTGGCACACAAATCACAGTGACAAAGGTAAGATGTTGATATGGAATATTACCAGATTAAGGACCCATGCAATCTCATCAAGCATGGATATCACAATGGCAGATGCGCCAGCATCCATAATTGCATTTCTTAGAGACAACAATTTCGATGCCACGTCTACACCAGCATACTTCAAGTCATGTATCCTTATTTGTTTGCTTGGAGGCTTTGGCCTGGAGTCCTTCCATATTTCATCCACAAGGTTTACATTGTACAGGTAAACCAACTCATGGTTCTTCTTTGCTATAGCCTCCTTCAATTCCTCAGCTGCATCCGCAGAAAAAAGGAACTGCTCCCTTCATGAATTCCAAAGTATTGTAAATACATATTACAAACTAAAAACACCAAACTGCTTTAGAAAAGGATGACGGAAACCCATATTATTTGCCTCATGCGTAGAAGTTATGTCCTCTAGGTTCAATGGTTTATACTCTATCAAACTTTTTATGTAAATTCAAAATAACATAATGATGAAAGGAAAAAAAAAGACTTTCCAAGTTTGTAACTGAAGCGTTCTAGATTCAAGGACAAATAGATACTAGAGCACAATTTAGAAGGTTCGAGAGCAGCTTACAGGGTCAATACCAACTCTTCCACCAGAAGCCAAAACATCAGCTACCCATTCACTCGCCGTAGGGACTCCCGGATTACCAGCACGCATGAGAGTCCAACTAGAGTTTAACTGCTTCTCCGCCTTTAAACAAACAAAAAAAAACATTGTCCTTTTCGAAATGTCTGTAAAAGATGGCAATTCAAAGATTTCAAATGGATTAAATGAACTATGAGCAAAACCTGAAGAAAATAGCGGCCATCTGTCCATAGAGCAGCCCTATCCTTGGTGACAACGGTGGTACCAGCACTTCCAGTAAACCCTGATATAAAAGCCCTCCTTGCATAGCACTCTGCGATAAACTCGCTCTAGCACCAATATGAAGACAAATCACACTCAAGCCATGAAATAAAACACCAACGAAGTCTATGGATCCAAAAGCAGAACAAATTTTCGATCTTCCCGCACTGACAAATGTTCTTTTTTTTTTAATAAACCGGACCTTGAGAGCCTGTCCACCGGAGACAGACAAATGTTCCAAGCAACAAGTAATAATTGATTATCTTAAGCTCCTAAAGATCTAAACTTTCAGCGAGACATCTCAAATAACAACATCAACCGCGAAAGAACAACACATTAATGTCCAGAAACAAAGACATATGTTCATGAAAACATAAGCTAACTGTAGCAGAAAACCTAGTTTCAAATCTACCTGATGAGCATCTTGTGAAGGTATGATGTAAGCATCGATTCCAACACCAGGCTTAGAAAACTGTTGCCGGAGCGCGCTGAGCTTCTCGTCCACAACTACTTCAGTTCGAGCCTTTCGAATCTCTTTGGAAGACTTTGCGGTGAAGGAGGAAGAACTGCTGCTACTAGCTTCGCACCTTACGTCGAGAAGATGGTTGTACGGTAGTTTCCGGTGGATCAAAGAGAGCGATTTGAAACTGCGGAGAAACGGAGAGTGAGAGTAACGGGAGGTGAAGAAAACGAGGCGGTTCAGGGACGGCGACGAAAGGGTTAGAGGAATCATCGCCGGCGATAGCAGGAGATTCACACAACGACTTGGCGGAGATGATAATGAATGATTGAAACAAGTCAAAAATTGCAAACCAGGCCCCATACTTGTTAAATATTTGTAACTTATTAATGCCATGCATATTCAAAGGCCCAGCCCAGCCCATTATATTCGACTGTTTAAAAGTAACTAAGCAAGAACAAAAATTTGAGCCCATATTATACTATTAATTATTTTTTGATATTTATCTGCATTAAGCTGATAATATTTTTTAGCATCTAAAACATTAATTTCATAAACTTTAGAGGTCAGATTTTTTTTTTTAAAATTGCCTATTGTTTTCTCTTGTTTTCTTCATATGTTGTACTCTGAGTCAGTGAACCAAGATTATCTTTTGATTAGACATAATTATTTTTAATTTTCCATTTTAAATTCCCATATTTTTAAATATAATCCTCTGCTTCCGGTACCACAATCCACTCAAGAAAAACTAAGATATCGACGGTTATAAATTTCTTACACCACGTGAACGTTCAGGATTAGCTTCCGATATTCAGAGTGAAACAAAATAATTAAAAAACGACAAATGGGAAATTCTGATTGGCTAAAGAAGTCTCTTCTATTCAAGTTTCGCGGCAACATCTCTTCTCATTTTCTTTCCCTAATTCTATCTCTCCCTTATCTTTTTTTTTCTTTTTTTTTTGGTTCAAAACCTTCTCTCTCTAAAACCCTTGGTTTCAAATTTCTCATCGATCTCTCTCTCTTTTTGAAAGTAAAGGCTCCTGCTTTCTCACTCCACACCTACTGCGTTTCGCTTTCTATGTCTGCTCGGCGTCTAGTCCCTCTCCAAGTCACGTAATTGGTGAGTGGATCTGTTTTCTTCGATTAGGGTTTTTCAAAGTGTTTTCCTTTTTTTCTTTCTTCAATCGATTCTCTACATGTCTGTGTTATAAGCTCTTCGTTTTCAAAATCTGCCTTGGTTTTGAATCTAGTTTCATTTTCCTCAAGCTGGGATTTTTAAGAGTTCACTCGATTGAAGTTTTTTTTTACTTCAGTTATCTTTTTGAAGAATCAGTTTCAGATTTGTAGAGTTTATTGATTGATTGATATTTTCAGGTTAGTCGATGGTAATTTCGATTCGATTTTGTGTTTCTGTTTAAACTTCTAAACTCATTTCCTTAAAATTTGACTCCTTTGTGAATGAATTTTCGTGTTCTCGTGATTTCTGAAGTTGGGTACTTTTAGTTTTTTTGAACACCCAAAGCTATATCTGATTCTGATTTTTCGTTTATTTTCCGCTTCTCGATACTGCAGATGATTATTTATCTTCCCCAACAGTAATTTTTGTCTGATCCAAGATTTGGGTTATTGTTTTTTTTAGTAAAGTTTTGATCTTTTTTAAATCTATTACAGAATATGGTAAAATGTCCATGCTTTAGAGACGAAGCTAGATTTGATTATCAATTTCTTGTTCATGTCTGTTTAGAAACCTGCAAATGGCACCGGTGGTTAGGAAGTCGAGGAGTGTGAACAAGCGTTTCACAAATGAACCCTCGCCGAGAAAAGATGCTGGAAGCTCCAGAAAAAATAAGCAGCGTGTGAGTACTTTTGTCTTCGTTTCTTGAATGTTGAACGACTTGTTGTACTCAGATGTATTATTAACTACGGTTTTGCTTTGCTCATCGTAGAAGATGAAACTGTCTGACAAGCTGGGACCTGAGTGGACCAGAGTAGAGCTTGAGCGTTTCTATGACTCCTACCGAAAGTACGGGCAGGACTGGAGAAAGGTAAGTTAACTCTTTCACTCACATTCCTTTATCTGAGTTTCAGTGGTCTTAGAGTTCTGAAGACTATTTTTTTTTTGGTCCAGGTGGCTGCTGCAATTCGGAATAGCAGGTCTGTTGACATGGTGGAAGCTCTTTTTAACATGAATCGGGTACGAGTCAATGCATCTTGTATCTTAGTTAGTATTTGATGTGGCAAGTTTTTTTTCAGATAACTTTGCATTCATAAGATTTGCTTCGTCTTCCAGGCATATTTATCTCTTCCGGAGGGAACTGCCTCCGTAGCTGGCCTCATTGCTATGATGACCGATCATTACAGTGTCATGGTGAGAATTCTATTTAACTACGGCTGGCACACCATTGACATTCGGTGAAGTTGACTGTAGATGAGAAAATGATATTTTGCGGTTGTAAATGTGGGTGGTTGGTGATATAACCTGAGTTTTGTGTTGCCCTATGTGGCAATCTGTTGGGTCAGTTTTTATAATTGATAAAGTTATGTGGACCGGTGTGTAACACATTCTTATTTCTTCTAGGAAGGGAGTGGCAGTGAAGGAGAAGGCCATGATGTTCCAGAAGTACCGAGGAAACAGCAAAAGCGCAAACGTGCAAAACCTCAGCTTAGTGATTCACGAGAGGAAGTTGATAGGCAACATCCAGTTGCGTCAACTGATGGATGTCTCAAGTTTTGGAACAAGCACGAGCTAATGGTAAAGTGCCTACGCTCTGTATTAACTCATCACTCTCCTAAATATTACTCGCGTCTGAAGGAAGCCAAATAAAATGGTTACTGTATGATTTTCCTATTCATTATATCTTTTAACTAGGTGAGGAAGTTGATAAATTGTTCTGCATTTTGTTATTGTGTTTTCTAGTTCAGCATTTAAAAGTTGGCCACCTGACTAGTATCTGTTAACTAATGTTCAAGCATGTGTAAATTTGAATCGTAATTCATGTAGGAACTCATCGACGTGCCACTGGCAAACGTACACCTCGGGTTCCTGTACAAACTTCACGGGATGATGGGGAAGGCTCTACTCCACCAAATAAAAGAGCCAGAGAGCAACTTGATGCCAATGATTATGTTGCACATTTTTTAGCATTAACATTAGCAGACGCATCCAGAAGGGAAGAGTCTCCACAAGTTTCCGAATCACCAAATAGAAGAACAGAACCCAGCGACAACTCGCCAATAAAGAGCTGGGGGAAAATGGTAACTCTCAAGCCCAAGGAGCTTAAAGCAGCTATCCTTTTATTTATTTTCTTGGGGGATCTTGATTTACTGAAAAACACGACTCAACTTTGTCCTTTGACCAGTCGCGAACGAGAAAAGCTCAGTCGTTGGTGGGAAGTAGCCGAGAAAAGAAGCTTGAATCTGATAGAGATGATGCATTGTTGATGGATACGGAAGGAGTTGGCGAAATGGAGGTCCCACGGAAGGGGAAAAGGGTCTACAAGAAAAGAGTCAAAGTCGAAGAAGCGGAGTGTAATTATTCTGATGACAATGGAGGGGCATGCAGTGCCACTGAGGGGATTAAATCAAAGAGACGAAAGGCAGGTGTTAAAGCCTCAAGAGGGACATATTCACCGCGCAGCCCAAAGAAAAGAGATATCAAACTTACTACCGGAGGTATCGTCTAATGATAATCATTTAACTTGCGGCCTGATTACAGTTTCCAAGAACATGTTCCCATGTTTAGCTCTTTCTGTCAAGGAAAGTTAGAAATATGTATCATCTCTTTTTGTTTATAAGCTTTACTGTTGTAAGATTTGATTACACTGCTCATTCAAAATAAGTATATACATCATCTTATGCATATGTTAGGAATCTGAAACTTATTGCTTGTATTTTCCTGTGTAGATGAATTTGATGCTCTGCAAGCCTTGGCGGATTTGTCAGCTTCATTGCTTCCTGCAGCATTGATGGAATCAGGTGAGCTTTGTGTGGTTTGCTTGTAATTTAAACCATGTCACCCAAATATAACTGAAACTCATGCTTTTTTTTTCTCAATGAGTATGTAGATTGGGTTGAAAAGAAGCGCCTGTCATTACTTTAATTCTACAGTTTTTATCATTGCCTCATATAATATTGTACTATATTGCATTTGGGTCCAGAATCATCTGCTCAGTTGAAGGAAGAGAAAATAGAAAACGACATGGACGAGAAATCTAGCTCACCAGAAGCCACGTGCACAAGAAGTCATGGGGAAAAAGCAGATTCAGAACCAGATGATAGTCTCATTCATGCAATTTCTGCTATTGGGAATGCTGCTTACAGTAGAAAATCAAAATCTTCAAGGCAACCATCCACTGATTGTAATGATTTTCCCACGGAGAAGCTAGAACCGGAGCCTACTAGTGGCAGTTTAAAAAGAACGCGGAAACCAAAGGTTAGCAAGATAGTTCTCTCAGATTTCTATTCACTTTCTTCTAGGCATTTTGAGCTAAATATATGAATTGTGTTCTGATTTTCAGAAGCTATGGGATGAAGCTCCAGCTGATTCTACTCGGAAGAAATCCATAAGCAAGCAGGTATTATCCATGTCTTGACTTCTATATTGCTTCATTTGTGCATTAACTTTTAATCATAGTTAAATCTCTGATCTTGTGATCACTCTCCTTTTAATCAAGTTCGAGATCTTTGACAAGGATTCCAGTTTGTGCTTCTGAATAAAACATTAACTCATATAATTTGGTCTATTGTGTTGAAGGAATTGGCTCGAGAAGACTTTAATATGAAGTCTTTGCTTAGAACAAAACGCTCTGGTCAAGGGCCCCCACAGTCAAAACAGTTGAAAGCTGTTAATGAGTTGGAGGAATCTACTACAACGAGCGATAAGAAAAGATCTGCGACGGATGTAGAAGTGGCAACTAAAGAAGTTTCTGATTCGGGTCCAGCCAGTTTACCGCAGAAGCCTCCAAACAGGCGTAAGATGAGTCTGAAGAAAAGCTTACAGGAAAGGGATAAATCTTCTGAACTCATGCATAATGCTTCGCGTAGCTCGAGATCTCTTTCAGAACAGGAGTTGTTATTAAAGGTGGAACCTCTAACTTCGTTTCTCTTACACACATTCAAAATCTTGTTCTGATATTTGATTGTTCCAATTTCAGGATAAGCTTTCTACTTCCCTATCTCATCCCTTGGCACGTCGAAGGTGCATATTTGAATGGTTTTATAGTGCTATCGACCATCCCTGGTTTGCAAAGATGGAGTTTGTCGATTACCTAAATCATGTAGGACTTGGTCACATTCCTAGGCTTACTCGTCTCGAATGGAGCGTCATTAAAAGGTTTGTTCAAATTTGTAGATGAAATGCTTCCAGAGAATATAGGTAGATATTAAAATGGTTTCTCTTTTTTTCTTTTTCTTTGCAGCTCTCTTGGTAGACCCCGAAGATTCTCCGAGAGATTTTTACAGGAAGAGAGGGAGAAACTCAAACAGTACCGTGAGTCTGTGAGAAAGCATTATACAGAGCTTCGAACAGGTGCTAGGGAAGGGCTTCCTACAGATTTGGCTCGGCCATTGGCAGTTGGGAATAGAGTCATTGCCATCCATCCCAAAACACGACAGATTCATGATGGGAAAATTCTCACTGTTGACCATAGCCAATGCAACGTTCTGTTCGACGACTTGGGCGTTGAGTTAGTTAGGGTAATTCAAAATAGTATACCGGTTTCATTTACACTTTCCAATCTTGTATGATTTATTATAGATAATAAAGTCTCAGTCGTTTGAATTTTTCCTTTTTCAACAGGACATTGATTGTATGCCTTCAAATCCATTGGAATACATGCCAGAGGCTCTGAGGAGACAAGTTGATAAGTGCTTGTCCATAAAGAAAGAAGCACAGCTAAGTGGTGTGTCTGTTATATTCCCTTCATGCGGACTTGAAAATGTCGACCTCTCCATGAATCGATCTCTGAACCAGGTAGGGGGAGATGGAATTGACTAGTTATGTCAGAGACACTAACCTTCTTAGGTCTTGTTGCACATACTCTAGATGTTTTTGATAACACATTGATTCTTGACAGGGTGATATGAATGCTCATGGTAAAATGTTAACCAACACTAGTAGTAGCCCACATCAGACTAATCAGCCATATATCATAAATTATAGCAAAGGACGAGAAGCTGAGATTCAACGAGCACTTGCGCTACAGGATGCTTCAGATGAAAAAGTAATGTGATCAAGTTAAAGGACATAGCTTGCCCCCATGAAAACTCTGCCTTCTGATTAACTTAAACTAGCTTATAAATGTGCTGTCTGACAGGAAATGGAGCCTGAGATGCTAGAGATTGTCAAGGGTTCAAAGTCAAGAGCGCAAGCAATGGTAGATGCAGCTATCAAGGTATTGATTCACCCACTTTCATATATTCTCTTGTAGCCCACTTTCATATATCCTTTTGTAACATACATATGTTGCTAAGTTGTTACTTTACGGTTCTAGGCTGCATCATCTGTGAAGGAAGGAGAAGATACCATCAAAATGATCCAAGAAGCCTTAGACATGATTGGCAAACATCAGCCGTTGCGCAGCTCTATAGTCAAACATAAAGAGCATTCAAATGGCGGCATAGACCATCAACTAAACCCATCTCCCTCAGGCGCATCAACGCCTATGGCTAACAAGGATTTCATCTTGCAAGATGGTTCAGAGAAAAACGAGGCTCAAATGCCTGCAGAGCTAATCACATCTTGTGTTGCCTCTTGGCTCATGATTCAGGTAATCAAAAAATTGCTTGGAAGGATTTGCACACCCAAAGAGATCATCTGGAAGCCTTTGTGAATCCATAATACTTAAGCTGTGCCCTGATGCCTTTTGACTTTTGACAGCGTTGAGTTCATCACTCATCCCAAAACTGGATCAAACTGCATCATCATCATAGTACTTCATTGAACTTTGCTTTCTCGTGACTTGCAGATGTGCACGGAGAGGCAGTACCCTCCATCTGATGTGGCACAGCTAATAGACACAGCAGTTACAACCTTGCAGCCTCGATGCCCCCAGAACCTACCGATCTACAGAGAAATCCAAATGTGTATGGGACGAATCAAGACTCAAATCCTCTCTCTAGTACCAAGTTGAAAGGCCAACTCATGTGGGTTAGTGTGTTTTTAGAAAAGTAGAGTAGATGATGATAGGGTGTTATGACTTCATGGGAGCAAGATAACAGCTTGACCAGAGGTGGATTAGTTACTGAAATCAAGCTTGATTCTGGAGCTTTGGGTAGTGAACCATTGGTTCTGTAACTTGAGCTGATGTTTATGGTTTTTATTATAATTTTCCATAAAAGTCTTTTTCGCCAGTTTCAAGTTCAGTCAGATAATCCTCAACTAGTAAAAGTCAAACAGAGGTGGGAGTATTCTAATTGTTTTCAAAGTTAAAACAAAGATTAGACAATCAATTGAATTAGAATATCTAATACAAACATATAACCTTCAACTTCTTTTCTTTAGATAGCACGAGGGGGTTTCTCAAGCAATGCAGAGAGATAAACCTCATCCCTTGATTTAGGTGAAACAGCCCACTTGTGTTTCTTGTACCTAAACTGCAGGAACATGTACATATAGTCATCAAGATCCTTCTTGTTACAGAAGAATCTATCAATCCACAGTAACCCACCTGGTCTCAGCACTCTATCCCAATCATACAACATGAAATCCATCAGAAGAAGATCGATCCAACCGTCCAATAACCCAGCAGTATGAATCATATCCATGGTATTGTCAAAAAACGGTAGCCTCTGGTTCAAAGTGATGTACAAAGGGATCAAACCTCTCAGTGCTATCATCTCATTGAAAGGAGCTCCCAAGTTCAGAGCAGTAGTGACAACAGTCACATTCTTCTCTCTCATTCTTGCTGCAAATGTTCCTGTCCCAACACCAACATCCAAACCAATCCTCATCTCACCTGGCTTCACTCTCAAAACATCATCAATCTTGAAATCAGCTAACAGAGTACTGTTCTTGACCCATTTAGTACTCTCTTTCTCCATTTCAAAACATCCAGTGCATTTTGTGTAACCCCTTTTAGGGTTTGTACTTGACAAGCACGCGAAGTTCCTGCACTGATAGTTTCCCCACCTTACGTTTTTATCATCAGGAAGCTTCCATAAGGACTCGTTGATGGGATAAGGTTTCTGGTAAGTCATGGATGCTCTTGTTAAGCAACGTCTTCTAGGCAACGGGTCACACCCGTTAACCATAAGCTTCTGTGCTAAGTTCCAATCATCATCACAATACGCTCCAACATCATAATCCATGTACTTCTCTAACTCCATCTTCATCAACACACATGAATGACCTATTGTGTTGTAAACTCTCTCTGTTCCAAACATGTTTACCTTCCCAACCCTATTCTCCTTTGGGGTAATGTACTTCCTTATCTCCTCAATGAGAAACTTGTTGATCAAAGGCTCTTCCTTCTCCGTTGAGTTTCTGATTCCTTCAGGGTTTGGTAACCGGATTTGCCTTAAACCGATATGAGCATAGTAAAATGGCTTCATCACTTCATCTTCAAGAAACTTCTTGATCTCTTTCTTGCTTCCGTCTTTGCTCTTCTCCATCTCTTTTACCGTCTTCTCTAGCTTGTCATACAAGTTATCCATCTTTTCAAGGACATCATCAACGCGATCATGCAGGGCCTTTAGGTCGAATCCTTCGTTCTTGACTTCTTTGATTGTGTAGATGGTACGGCAAATGTCTTCGTTGTGCAAGAAGTAACCAGCAGAATGGAATCTATAGAGACATGAGACACTCACAGTGATCACTAGTAACCCCAAGATCACTTGTAACCATGCCATTAATCTTCCTAATCGCCATCTCGGCAAACAAGATCTCCCCATAAGAACTAAGTTCTTTCAGTGAGTGGCTCTAATCTTTACCTGAGTAAAACAGAGGAAAATGTAAAATCTAAGACAGAAGCTAAGGCCAAACTCCTATCTAAGAACAGAAGTGATAGGTGAAAAGAAACATTATTACCAGATAAGAAGATATGTTCGTCCTTGATGTTTTGATGGAAACCTTTCCTCTCTGGTGTCTCCAAGAAAAGTTGAAGATGTTCATTGAGTTTGCTTTTACAACCTCTAAAGTTAAAACGCTATTTGAGATCCGAGAGCTGCGGGAGGAAAGAGTGTTTTTGTGTCTGCTTGAAGAAGTAAAGAGCTGGAGATACTTCAAGCTGAAGCCTAATGTTGACTGTTAGTTTTTTAGGACAAGATCCACTCAGTGACTCTGCCTTCACCAACGTGCTTAATCCCTTAATCTTCGGTCTTGAAAAGTCAACCATAAGTATAAAGTTTACCCACTTGCCTAATGTATAAATATATTATGTACATCCTACCTATCTAAATTCTTGAAATCTTGGCCAATATAGCACTTTCAATATTTTCTCGGAGTAATTTCAAGTTTACCACATTATTTGTATCACTATTCATATTTATTTTTATTAAATGGACATTTTTAAAAATAGTTTTTTTTTTTAAAAATAGTTTTTTTTAAAAAAAATAAAGACTCTTATAACATTGCTTTATAAATATATAAATATAAATAACTATTTAGATAAATAAAAAATATTCAAATTCAAAAAAAATATAAAACTATTTTTAAAATTTCTTTTTCGATTTTTTTTTATTTTTTAAAAAAAAATCCTTTTGAAATTCAAAATTTCTTCTTAAACTATTTTCAATTTTTAATATTTATTTATTTATTTAAAAAATCTAATTCCATCTTTCAAACTTTCTTCTTTACTTTAAATCTAAACTCTAAATTTATATTAGTTAATGTTTAATGTATAAATATATGTTTACCTCTTTAAAATTAAAAATAAATGTGATTAATGTAAACATAAAAAATGGTACAAATGAAGTGATACTTTAAGCAATTTTCATATTTTCTTGAAATAATTTTAATACTATATATTTAATGACACGAACCTCGTGGAATTTTTAATTAACTGATAATAATATGTATTGCAAAAGTTTGGTATTGACAGGATCCGACCATTGCATCTATTTATTGGTGCATCCTGATCAAATTAAAAGTCTTCCGTTTTGAACTCCATTTAAAAAAAAATATTTGGTAAATTATTAACTTAATAATGTAGTTGTGTTATTAAAATTTTATTAGTTAAAATTTATAATAAATATCTAATTACAGAAAAATATTGATAATCATTATTTATTTATTTTTAATAAATATGTGTGAAAGTTTTAAAATGTACAATTTTTTTTAAGTGAGAGTATTTATTAACATTGAAAGGATGATTGATGTGATATTACTAGTGGGATTTCAATTGCATTTATTTGATAGATTTGTTGCGTGTTTGAGTCCTGGTTCAATGAATCCAACTATTGAAAACTTGACATTTCTAAGCCCTTGATTAATGCAAGTTTTTTAGGTTGGGTTTCTTATGAAAAGTTAAAAAAAAAAAATTACTGAAAAAATTAAGAGCACTCTTAAAACTGTTAAATAAAAAACAGTTTTTTAACTTTTTTTAAAAAAACTAAAAAATAGTTTATTAATTTTCCCTAAAAAACTCAGTATAAGAAATTGTGTTAACTTCTATCCAACCGAGCACAGCGACGTACGCCATAAATTTTAAGTTCAATTCAAGTCTCTAACCAAGAGCCACACACATATATATATATTTGTTACGTGAGTATCTCAAACTCTATAGATTGAGTGACTTGTTGGTACTTCTCTTCCTTTACATTGTTCTTACGGTATCTCAAGTTGATGTTTTCTAGTCTTATAGTTAATAAATTTCAACAACCATAGCAGCAACTTGATGCTTTAGGCTAACAATCTATTATGGAGCAACATTATTTCAGTTTCAAATATTTAGATGAGCTATAACAGTTACTTTAGCCAAAACAAAACAGAACAAAACAAAACCCTATATCAGAAAATAACGTAAAAGTGTGTCAGGTGGTATATATGCTCGTTATTGGTTAGATACAAACAATGAACGTGAACTTAGACACAATATTAGGTAGATACGTGACCACGTTGTGTGAGAGGGGGCATCTGCCCCCAATAACTTTTCAATATTTCATTTAAAACATTGTATAAGTTCAGTATTCCCCTTTGTTTTTAGCAAATGTACTCCTAATTCATTCAACTATTTTACTTATGCCCCCTTTAAAAAAATTCTCTACATCCACCCCTTGATACGTCTACATCACAACATATCTTGATATTTCTATTTTTTCATCATCTTGGTCCATGGTTAACCAGGACTAGCTAGTTTAGATCAATATATAGATAAGGAGAGAACACATTCGTCTCCACAAAATTTTCTCTCTTTTTTTTTGCTCCTGCACGAAATTTTTGTCTCTTGTTCTGGTTCCTAGGGTTTTGAGTGAAGAAAATGGAGGGAGATAATAATATGGAGAAAGGATTATTATTATTGGCAAATAGGGAAGAGACTGCGAAAACAACTCTGCTTCTTGTCTTCTCCACCTTCATCATTGTCTGCGCCTCTTTCACCTTTGGTGTTTCCGTATGTTCCCATCTCTCTCTCTCTATCTCTATATATGTATATGTAAGCTCTTATTAATTATAACCAAACCTTTAGCCATGTGCTCACATTTTTTCAACTGTTAGCGTAGTTAGTGTAGGTACGTATATTTTTCTTTTGTTAATGCAAAAAGAACTAGAAACAAAGTTTTTTTTTTTTTTTTTTTTTTTTTTTTTTTTTTTTTTTTGATTAACCTGGGGGTATCCCAGGCCCATGGAGAGGCCCAGACTAATCCCCAAGGGGAGGTGCAGCCCACGGATAGACCCTCTCTCCGGGTATTCAAATGGGCCCTAAAGCATGGGCCCATATCCGTGTAAGGTGACCAGGATAATTGTGACTTAGTTTCGCGCAGCAGGTGGATCGAACCTGAAACGTGTTGGCGTCCCAGTCCCGTCTCCTTACCACTCGACCACCATCACCTGGTCACTAGAAACAAAGTTTCCCCAAACTTTGGTTATAAAACTTCGTGTTTCAATCAGAGCCATGACGTCTTGTAGTTGTGTCTGTATCAGAAGAGTCTGCGAATATTTATAACTGCCCGAAGCGAAAAATACAAAATAAAATTACTTAAAAGAAGTATATTAAGAATAATAGACAGTATCATTGTTGATAAAAACAAACAAATAAAGAACTAAATCAGCAAAAAAAAAAAACTGCCCGAAGCGAAAAATACAAAATAAAATTACTTAAAAGAAGTATATTAAGAATAATAGACAGTATCATTGTTGATAAAAAGAAACAAATAAAGAACTAAATTAGCAAAAGTAGTTCTAAAATATAGCATTTTACATTATAAAAAAACATAACCAACCAAATTTCCAAAATATTAAATAAAAAATCTTTTTAAATGGCCTTCATAAATACTTTGTATAGCTAAAATAATCAAGCGACTCAATATTACATGTAGTTATTTATTATTTATCTCACTTTAACCAAATAGATCTAAATACAACAGTATATAAAAGTTAATAGTAAGAATAATTGAATACTAACTGTGGCCAATATTGCATATTATGATACTCCTAAATATCCCTAGTATGAATACTAACCATGGTAAATACTGAATATAATGACACAGCTAAAGACTTTGACTTAATACATTTTGAGAAAATGATGTTCTAAACAAAAGTTTAGTTCTAGCAAGGGAGGCACGGCACTGTATATCAGCCGTGTAGGATAGGGAACTATATATAGATATATATTAGTTAAAAGAGTTTAGAAATCCAAACCATATAGCATCTACATAGATAATATATAATTCAGAAAGATTTGGCACTCATTGCTAAGTAACTAAAAAGACAACAAAAAAATAATAATCTTACAAGTGTGTGGATGTCTTGTTATCTTACACCGATACCTTGTGTTGCTAATTAAGACCATCATTATTGGTGGCCCTTAGGGCTAGCCCTTAACAATTATTGGGTCAAAAATAAATAAAAAATCAGTAAGGACTTTGCAAACGGACCTAAACTAAGAGACTTTTTGTTTGGTCCTTAAGGCAACGTGGCAAGACGGGATTGGCAGAAGAAACTTATTAAGAGACAAAATAAAGTCCTACCAATAATCAACATTTTTACAATTGTCCTTAACAAAATCTCTTAACACAAAAGTTATAATAAAATATGTGTAAGGGCCCAAAATTAAGGGACACCTATAATGATGCTCTAATGCCTCCCGTCGCTATGTTCATTAATAACTTTTGGACCTGAAGTAACTTTCGTTACAAAGGCAAAATAAACCAATAAACATTATTGTGTATGTGTGGCTCTACCAGAGGACATAGACAAGTTAATCATTGGTTTATGAACCCCAAATTTTAAAAATAATTAACTTTAACATATATTTTCAAATTTATTACAAGTATTCATTTTTACATTTTTTTACTAAAATGACTATAACATTTAAAATCTCAAGACCGACTATGGATTATGGGTTCAGTTTATTGAATTATTTAAGCTATACTATTTACAGTCACAATAAATATATATATATATATATATATATATATATATATGCTTATATGCTTATATACCAACTGTGTTAGAATTGTATATGTGAAATTAAACAGGTTTAGAGTGTTGCGTCGATTTATGCTATATTTTTTTGACAGAAGTTTTTCAAGATACCAAAAGTATAGGTTAACTCGTGGTGATTTTGCAAATAAAACGAGTCACATTTGTATTTATCTAATTATTAGATTTTGACCCATTCTGGTAGATATAAATTTTGTTTTAATTAATTTTATATTTTTGTAATCATATTTATATTTAATTATTAATCAATAATATAAATAATTTAATATTATTAATATAAAAATAATATATGAATAATAAATAGTTAGACTAAACATTTATTAATTGGTTATGTTAATGTTTGAATATAATAAATATAAGAAAAATTTCATTTCTACCCTAATTTTGATATTACTTTGCAAATATACTTTTAATAAATGATTATTTGCAAAAATACTTTAATTTTTTGATGAAAATATACTTAGTTAATTTTTTAAATATTAAATTAAAAATTCAATCTCACCCTTTTATCATTAAACCCTAAACAATAATCACTAAAATGTAAATCTAAATGTTAATATATTTTTGATATTGTGTATTTTTACAAAGTGATAATTAACTTATGCTATTTTTGGTAATTTCTCATAAATATTCATATTCATATTCATAACTTGATCTTTTTTTTTGACCCAGCTTGACTTAACTTGATTGTTTCAATCATCTTGTGGTACACAGGCGGGATATACTGCAGATACGGTGTCCTCCATCATGACAGACTTGGATCTTTCTCTAGCACAAGTAAGTACAGATTCAATTATATCTTACTAGTAAAAAGAGTTAAAAGAAAAGGGTAAATCAAAATAACATTACATAGATTTAGTAAAATTGCTACTTACATGACAAAATATAAAAAGATCATTAAAAATGCATTTACTAATATTTACTAGAACTGTTGAAACGTACAGTTTTCACTGTTTGGTTCACTCATGACCTTTGGAGGAATGATCGGTGCCATTTTCAGCGCCAAAGTTGCATCTGCCTTGGGTAATAAAAAGGTTAAATATCTACTATTCTGAAAATCACCCTTTTATATTATTTTTATTTTTTTGAACTTTCCCTTTTATTTCGTAAATACTAAAACACAATTGTTTTTCCTTTCTCAAAACTTTCTTAGACGTTGTGGCTTGCCGATTTATTCTGCATAACTGGTTGGCTTGCAATTGCACTAGCCAAGGTTTCCTTATAACCCATCTAATATTATTTATTACTTAATTTTGCAAGTTTCATAAACTTACATATTTTTTGTCAACGTCTTATTTGTTGTTCATACAGAATATTGTTTGTCTCGACTTGGGAAGATTTTTTGTTGGAATTGGAGTTGGTCTCATTAGCTATGTGGTAAAATAAAAAATCTCTAAATGATGAAAATAATATATACCCCCCCCAACCATTAAATATTTCTAACTTCTTAAAATTTGTATAGGTTCCTGTATATGTTGCAGAGATAACACCCAAGCACATTAGAGGTGCTTTTACATTTAGCAATCAGGTGACCTATAAATTCAAAGCTCGAGGTTTGGATATAGCTATTTATATATTGAGTTATAATTTCAATTCTTTTCAGTTGTTGCAAAACTGTGGAATAGCAATCGCATATTACTTTGGAAACTTCTTGTCATGGAGAAGCCTAGCCGTAATCGGTGATCTATCCGCATCTATTTGTTTATTCATCTTCGAGTTTCATTTTTCAAAATTAATTTACCTTATGAAAATAAATTTACTTATCTAACTAAAGTTCAATCAAACCAGGTGTTATTCCATGTGGGATACAAGTTATTGGTTTGTTCTTCATACCTGAGTCTCCAAGATGGCTGGTTAGTCGTATAAATTAAGTATATACTATATATATATAAGTGTTCCAAAAAAAACTATATACATATACATATATTCAATACAAACTGTTTTTTTGTTCAACACAAAATGTTAATTTGAAAATATTGTTATAGGCCAAGAAAGGTCGTGATAAAGAGGTTGAAGTTGTTCTTCAAAAATTAAGGGGGAAAGGACACGATATTGTGTTTGAAGCTCGCGCAATCAAGGTATCCATACATATAAATCAAAGGAAATCATTACCAAAAAATATGTTTTAACTTATTTTTAGAAGGGGAAATTTGAAAATATCATAAATTTGATAACACTTTGCAAATTTATTTTTAATTAAAGATAATTTTTTTAAAAAAAATACCTTTTAAGTAGAATAAAAATAGACTAAATTATTATTTTTTAATATTTATAAAATATTTAGAAACTCAACTCCAGACCTTCAACACTAAACCTAAAACAATAATCACTAAATTGTAAACCCAAATATTAATATATTTTTGATAATATGTATTTTTGCAAAGTGATAAAACTTATGTTTTTCTTAGCAATTTCTCTTTTTTGAATCACTTTATAGATTATCCATGCACACCAAAGTTTCTTCTAGTTTTCACGTAAATATTCTCACATTTTTCAGAACTTTTTGTAGATATCGGTAGAAGTTTCAAAGCAAAATTCAAATACCAGCATTCGTAGTCTTTTCAGAAAGAGATATGCTCATCAACTTACAGTAAGAATATTTTTTTTCATTCGTTCAAAAATATACATTAATTAAACATTTGGATTACCGTCAATAAAACATTATTTAATTTTTTCTTGGATTCGTTTAATTATGTTTAGATCGGCATAGGTTTGATGCTCCTACAACAGTTATGTGGAATGTCAGGAATAGGCTCTTATGGAAGTACTCTATTTAAACTTGGAGGTAAAAATATAATCTATTATGTTCTTATTTTAAAATTAAACTAATAATTTTGTTAGTACTATTATTAAATTCACACTTTTATTTTCCAGGATTTCCTGCTCGGACTGGGATGACGGTGTTGTCTCTTATCGTCGTACGTACAATAAATCTTAATTTGAGTTTTATTTCTCACACTGTAACCCTAATATCTTATCAACGTTCATGCATAGGTACCAAAATCTTTAATGGGTTTAATCCTCGTGGATCGCTGGGGAAGACGACCACTTCTTATGGTTAGAAACTTTGTTTGTTTGATCATATAAGCTTCCTGGTTTAATAATCTTTGTGGTGCTTAATTATAGTTTATCTTGAGCTCAAACGATTTTTAGCAGTTTTAATTAAATATAGATTTAATGGACTGAATTTGCAGACTTCAGCATTTGGATTATGCTTAAGCTGTATCACATTGGCGGTAGCTTTTGGAGTTAAAGATGTTCCCGAGATTCAAAACATTACTCCAGTTTTCACTTTCATCGGAATATTGGTAAGTTTTTCACAGTTTGATTTTTGATCTGATTAATAACTGGTTTACTGTATCTTATAGTTTATAAAAAGAAAACTCAAAGTCATCTAATTAGTATTCTATCAAATTATAGTTACACAAATTGTTAATTTGTCAAAATGTGAAGATATAACCATTCATCTTCTACAGTCATTCACGATGATGTTTGCATTTGGAATGGGAGCGTTGCCATGGATTATAATGTCTGAGGTGATTCTTTTTTTTTCTTTATGGGGATTATTTCTTATTTTATCCAAATAATATAAATTACATGTCATGTTTTTTTTTAATTTTTATATATGTCTAACTTTTTTTCATTGGCAGATATTTCCAATGGATATAAAGGTGTTAGCTGGGAGTTTAGTGACCATAGCCAATTGGTTCACTGGTTGGATCGCCAACTATTGTTTCAACTTTATGTTGGTTTGGAGCCCAGCCGGTAAGTAACTTTACTATATGCTTTTGGTTTATTTCGATTTAGATATTAAAAAAATAATCTGGTTAAAATCTAAAACTTTGTTTAAATAACTTGCAGGAACTTTTATTATATCAGCTATAGTTTGTGGATTAACAATTGTATTCACATGGTGCTTGGTGCCAGAGACTCAAGGATTAACATTAGAAGAAATCCAACTCTCATTTGCTAGTACTTAATGAAGATTGATTGGATATCGAAATTATATGTATAAAGGTTGATTATACTACTTGCTCCACACCTATTCGATTTATTTCTATGCAAAGTTCCTAGTGTTTGATTGAATTTATTATAGATTTTACTGTATATATGCATGATATTATTATCTTCCTTATGGAATTTCCATAGATATCATCAAATATCTTGATTGTATTTATAATACACAGCTTCATAATATGTATATAATGAGAAAATGTTATCATCCATATGTTTATTTACATAGAATGGTTTTATTTTCACCAACAATCATACACACCTATGAAATATAGTTGATGATAATTTGTGTATGATAATGTAAGACCCTAATGTGTTTATTATTAATCTATCATTTGATTAGAAAATTATGATAAATAATCATCAAAAATATTTTTATCAGAAATATTTTATGGTAAAAGTATATCATCAAAATACACAATTTTTTAGTAGTTACTAGTTTTGAAGTTAATATATATCATCAAATTAAACAATTTTAGCTTAACCTTCTTTTTTGTCGCCAGCTTAACCTTCTTTATTGTTTTTTTTTTTAATTAAGCATCTCCATTTAAAACGCGGTCGTTTAGTTACTAACGCAACAAGTGATAAGAAAGTCCTCTGCAAACACTCAATGAGACATCACTTAAAAGAACGGACAAGAAATGTCTCTGAAACTTTACTTCTCTCTTCACTCATCATCACCCCAAAATGCCAAACTCTCCAACCTTCTCATCGCTCAACAATCCTCCGGTGACCGGAAAGCCTCCCCCGCCGAGGAGTTCTCTCCCCTTGCTGAGAAATTCAACCGGCGGCTTCTTCTTGGTGTAGGCTCGTCCTCTCTGCTCGCCATCGGTGCGAACTTCGGAGGAGTCACCAGTTTTGTACTCGGTTTATCGGCGGAGTTTGGCCGGAACCTGAAACTCGACGTCGTGTATCCGATCAAAGGTTATAGCAGATGCATCGACACGGTTGAAGGGTTCGGTTAGCTAAACATTTTTCTATGCTCCTCATCAATTTAATACTCCCTCTGTTACAAAAAGATGCATATTCTAGGAAAAAAACTTGTTTCAAAATGATGTATTTTTTGTATTTCCAATGTATTTTTTGTCAACTAATAATGAAAAATTATGATTTTCAAAAATATTAATTGCATTTCTTGAAGTCTTATTGGTTTAGAAATATAGGAAATATAAAGTTACAAAAAACTATGCATTATTAATTAAATTGTAATGTATTTTATTAAAAAGTGTAAAAAACTTAAAACATCTATTATTTTGAAACAGAGGGAGTATAATTTTAAGGATAAACGAAGTATTTATGAAAGGTTAAATCTGTTCCTATACTTAGAATATGTATAATTAAGACGATCACGTAGAATTGTTACTATACGATAATTCTAGTATATAAATAGATGGTTTAAACTAATTTTAATGATAAATGTTATGTTACAACAATCATATAGAGTTTATATATCCGGCTACGTGGGTTGGGGACCAGACGCTCTTGTATAGAGCGGCTGAGAAGACAGAGCGGGAGATTTCTCTAGACCTTCCTCCGGCAAGAAACAGTCGCCGGAAAAATGTCAATGAACCGGTTGTTGCATTTGGGCCTCCCGGTTCGACCGGCGAGCTCAATGTTAGTGTTATCGTTTCCCCTGTGTCGCCCACTTTCTCGTAAGTAAAATGCATCATATTCCTAAATCTTTTCAGTATTATCATGAGTAAGTAAATTATGTTATGGTTATTAGTAGGTGACAGTAATGTTATAAAAACTTTAGCTAAATAATCTTTGAGATACCTAAAATAATTCTAGTTCCAAAAAGATTTGCACATGGTTCAAGTTGTAATCTTGACCTTTGATCACGAACAAGTTTGTAACTGTTCGAAACAATCAATGTGAATTGAATACATACTCTAAGTTAGTTGACACATAATGTAAGTTGGTCTAGACACCCCTTACATGTAGATGCATAGCCGGATCTCAGATTGTAAACATTTTAAACATAAGTTTTAATGTAACTTTTTATATAATTTGGAGACTATTTGACTTATGCATAATAGATCTTGGAATTTGTAGACCAATACGAATATTTCATCTGATTTTACCAGAACTAGTCATGTTTAACAACACCTAGACCTACTGATAATACAATTAAGCGAACAATTGGCGTTATCAATGTTTTAAAAATCACTAAACGGTGGCTAAACGTTTTATAGAGAATTATTGGTTAGGTGGACGACTAGACTGATTTTTTGAACACATACACCAATTTTTAGAACACTCGGCGTTATTGTCAAGACGTGAAATATGTGATTATGAACTTTGCTTATTGTTTATGATATTAGAATTGAAGCATTTGGAGGGCCAAAGGAAGTAGGAGAAGCGATAGTAAGAACAGTGACAAGATCTGGCCAACGAACGGATCTAAAAGGAACTTTGCTGGAAGCAAATCTCAGACAAGATTCAGGGAGAAACTTGAAGTACTATGAGTTAGAATTCAAAGTAGAATCACCGTCTTTCCGGCGGCATAACGTGGCCGTTTGTTGCGCAAATGGTGGCCGGCTATATACTCTGAATGCTCAGGCTCCAGAGTCAGCTTGGTCGGAGTTAAAACATGAGTTTCACACTATTGCTAAATCATTCAATATCATTTCTTGAATGTGAAAGAAAACAAGACACTACAAAAGCAATGCTTACTTTGTTTGTTCTTTATCATCGTTGGGAGCAAAACACTAGTAGTTTTTAAATTTTATTTGTTATACAAAAATAATAATTCGAAGAATACGGTAAGTTAAACCTAAAAATTTTTTTTTGTCACCAAAATAAATTTTAAAAGAAAATAGATTAAAATAGATTTTATTAAAATGTGTAAATATATTTATAATCTTTGAGTTAACTAATTTATATTTAGAGTTTAGAATTATGAGATGTGGTTTAGGAGATGTCAAACAAAAAAAAAAGATAAAAAAAAAATATTAAAATTTTAAAATAAAAAGATCTAATTAGATTATTTTTTAAAGTCTATTTTGTAACAAAAATTTTAATTTGGTGTTTCAATGTAATTTTATAGTTTTTCTCCATTTTTTCTTTATTCATTAAGATAATTATTATATAAATAAATTTTATGTACTAAAATAAGTTTATTTTTGGTAAGTGTTAAAACTCAAAAACTATAATATTTGTGAAACGGAAGGAATATTTTATCTAGTGACTAGTGACGTACCATGTCATGTGGTTCAGGTTAACCAGAAAAAATTAACCCAAAGAAACCACGTTTAAACCAACTAAATTGTCATGATCAGTGGACGATTAAGGAGAAATGAACGAAGTGAGAAACATGATTATGTCGGTCCTCGTGATCGTGTCACTAATATAAACACTGCATCGAGCATTTATAATCTCGAATAATTAAATATTTATATAATTTTCTTAATTAATTAAAAAACTAATTTAGCGTGTACAAAAACTTTGAATCTTTAAACATAAAACGAAATTAAAAAAAGCTCCAATCGCTGCTTCTCCATCTCCGATCAAATCCACGGTCGAAGGTCAGAGAAGGAAGACAAAAATGGCCATGGCTAGAGCGACATCTGGCCCAGCCTATCCGGAGAGGTTCTACGCCGCCGCGTCTTACGTCGGCTTCGACGGATCTGATTCGTCGGCGAAACACGTCAGCTCGAAATTCTCCAATGACACTGCACTACTTCTCTATGCGCTGTACCAGCAGGTCAAGCACTTCTTATTCCCGATCTCTTCCATTGCTTAGCTCACGATTGTGGATTACACGAGATCTGCTGGTTTCCTTTGTTTGATTCATCGATTCGTATCCCTCTCGTCGAGATTTGATCAGATTTTCGAAATGGCGCATTTCTCTTGTATGACTTAGCTTGATCGTCTTGCTTAGATCCATTGCTAGCTGTAAATGTTGTTTGAGATTTGATTATCGATTTGATGGAAAATGTGATTGTAATACTTTTTAATTAATCAGATCTCACGGATCGTCCGTTTATCAATCGTAGCTTACGTAGATCTGTATTGGTTCTGTAACTTGATAATGTCATTGATACGTGACTAAACACACTAGGCTCAGTGTTGATGATCTCTTGGATTTAACATGTAAACAGGCTACTGTAGGACCTTGCAACACTCCGAAACCTAGTGCATGGAGACCAGTGGAGCAAAGCAAGTGGAAAAGGTTAGATTCGGTGTCTGCCAACACTTACGTTTCTATGCTTGAGTTTAGTAAATCATACTAGTAGGAAGAAGCTTTGTGGTGAATATAATTAGGAGATGCCTTAGGTTTCATCAGTTATTAGAGAAGAAGAATCCAGATGTCTGATGAATTACAGAAACGGAGTATTCTTGATTAAGCTGCTAGATAAAAAGTAGAAATGCAGGATTTGTATTTGCAAGCATGTGATTTGGTATGCGTTCAAAAATCGTGTGGCATATTGAGAGAAGTGATTAAATGTAATTGTATTATGCAAATACATCACAGAGCTTGTTACTGCTTATGATCTTCTTAAGGAAAATAAGCCTTTGTTTTTGTGAGCCTTCCTGGGAGAAGTACATTTCTAATGTTCTGAACCATTTCCATCTTTATTTAGTTGGCAGGGGCTCGGAACTATGCCTTCCATCGAGGCAATGCGTCTCTTTGTGAAGATTCTGGAGGTAAACGACAGAGAGTTCTATGTCTAATTTTTTAGGACTTTACTGGAGAGTGGTGGTCTAGGCTTTATTTCTTCCTTGTTGCTCACTTAAATCAGGAAGACGATCCTACCTGGTATTCGAGGGCATCTAAAGATATTCCAGATCCTGTGGTAGATGTCCAAATCAATGTGAGTTTTATATCTCATGGGACGCTGTGTTCAACACATGGGAGTTATTAAAATATATATATTTTTGCTTCGTGAAGAAATGTATTTGACTCTTCTAGTGCATCCATTCTCTGTAGCAGACAACGAAAGATGAGCCCGCTGTTGAGAATGGGAACTCATTTAGCGAGACAAAGACAATTTCTGCTGAGAATGGACGTTTGGCAGAAACTCAAGACAAAGATGTAGTCTCGGAAGACCCAAATACTGTTTCTGTATATAACCAGTGGACTGCACCCCAAACATCAGGTCAGCGGCCAAAAGCCCGTTATGAGGTAATATATTTTCTCTCTCTTTTGGAAGAAATGTGAAAGGTCGTGTCTTTCATGTATTATCTCTAATTTCTAAGTCTTGATTATTGTATTTGTTTCAGCACGGAGCAGCAGTTATTCAAGATAAGATGTATATATATGGTGGAAATCACAATGGCCGCTACCTTGGTGATCTTCATGTAAGCAACTCATATGATTTCAGTTTCATTTTAGCCTAACGTTGGCGATACCACTTCCGCTGACAATTCTTTAGCATGTCTTCTACTGAATATACAGGTTCTAGATTTAATAAGTTGGACTTGGTCAAGAGTTGAAACCAAGGTTGCAACCGAATCAGAGGAAACCTCTCCAACCTTACTATCTCCTTGTGCTGGTCATTCTTTGGTTAGTTGTTAACTTCTTGCGATTTGTTTTGGTTTCTACCTTTTGGCTTTCCGGCCTAGAAATATTCAGGACAGCGGTTCAGCTAAGAAAATAGTCTCTTCGTGAAATCCACTTGCTATATTAGTTTGTAACGAAGAAGACTATTATTTTCTCATGCCTTCTTTGTTATTTTGTAGATACCGTGGGACAATAAATTGCTGTCTATCGGTGGTCACACTAAGGATCACTCAGAATCTATGCAAGGTAAGCATTTCTATACCTTCGAAGATAGTTATTTGAAGGAGCTTTCTGGAATCTTAATTATTATAATCAATTTTCTACTATTTCCTACCACAGTGAAGATCTTTGATACCCATACCTATACATGGTCAATGTTGAAGACATATGGAAAACCACCGGTATATATTCACTTCTCGCATGTTATTTCCTTTGTTTTCGTCACCTTTGCATGGAAATATTCTAGTCTTGTAAACACTTATTCTCTCGCCATCAAAAACAAAAAAAAAGAAAGCTATTTTCTTTTCCTGCTCTTCTATGATATCTTCAGGGTTGATTTATATGAATCCAGAACTTAATTGATTTCGTTTCATTCGGAAGTTATATATGCAGTTTGGTTTCTTGAATTGAGTCCTTGTTTGTCCTTTATCTCTTACTTTTCAGGTTTCACGTGGAGGCCAGTCAGTCACAGTTGTTGGTAAAACTTTGGTGATATTTGGTGGCCAAGATGCGAAGAGATCACTTCTGAACGATTTGCATGTACTCGACCTAGAAACAATGACCTGGGATGAGATAGATGCCATGTACGATTTTAAGATGTTTTTGCATTTTTGAAGTAACTCATTTAAGAGTAGATATAACCAGGATACATTTAGAAAGCCACCAACAATCTCTGTTAATATTGATAATGAAAGATTTTCAATCAGGGTTTAAACTGTTGTCAACTTGCAGAGGTGTGTCTCCGTCTCCGAGGTCTGATCATGCTGCTGCAGTGCATGCAGAACGTTACCTTCTTATCTTTGGTGGGGGGTCTCATGCTACCTGTTTCGATGATCTGCATGTCCTTGATTTGCAGAGTGTACGTTAAGATAAGCGTATAATTTTTCAGCTGCCTTTCAAACGTTCTTTGTCAGCGCCTGATATAAACTGTTACATATAGATGGAGTGGTCAAAACCAGCACAACAAGGCGAGGTACCAACTCCCCGATCTGGACATGCTGGCGTGACAATTGGGGAGAACTGGTTTATTGTTGGTGGTGGTGATAACAAGAGTGGTAGGTTTATGCATTTTTTCCTTGGGTACTTGTCTTTCTTCCTTCCTTGCATCACTCCAATAACCACTTGTGGGAATTGTGAAAATTTGATATTTGCTTAGCTTTTTCATTTTCTTTGACTGATTGTGCTGCAACCTAATAAAACACTGTAGGGGCATCCGAAAGTGTTGTACTAAACATGTCAACTCTTACATGGTCGGTAGTGGGTTCAGTTCAAGGACGTGTACCTCTTGCTAGCGAGGTACTTCAATGAACATTTATTACTCATACTAACTTTCCAGATACTAAAAAACAGGGTAGTAGCTAGCATTTTTAAGACTTCAAAAGGAATCAGTCTTTGCTTATTTCGTTTTAATCTCGCAGAATTAAGGGCTTATATTCCTTTTCTTTTCTTTTCTTGTGACAGGGGTTAAGTTTAGTCGTCAGTTCATACAATGGTGAAGATGTGCTGGTTGCTTTTGGTGGATACAATGGACGTTACAACAACGAGGTAGAGACTATGTTGTAAAGCCATAAGTTATCATGCTCTTGATTTTGCATTCAGTTCTGCTTCTAATGATTCTGCGGCTTTAGATTAATCTGCTTAAGCCAAGCCACAAATCAACACTGCAACCAAAGACTCTAGAAGCGCCTTTGCCAGTAAGTCTTTCTGCTGTTAACAACACGACGACCAGAGACATCGAGTCAGAGGTTGAGGTGAGCCAAGAAGCCAGAGTACGTGAAATTGTCATGGACAACGTTAACCCTGGTTCAAAGGTTTCGTCTTTGTCAGAACTTCCCTCTTTCAAGTCGGGATCATCGCCAGCTCTTTTTCTTAATTTGATTTTTGGTAATGAATCACCCAGGTTGAAGGAACCAATGAACACATTGTTGCGACTCTTAAATCCGAAAAGGAAGAACTGGAGGCATCACTGAACAAGGAGAAGATGCAAACTCTCCAACTAAAGCAAGAACTAGCAGATGGAGAATCACGAAATACAGATTTGTACAAGGTAATAACAATACTTCACACTGTAACATCTGGAAGTCTCAGGATTTTTCTTTTCACTGATAAATGCTGACATATAATAGGAACTTCAGTCTGTTCGTAGCCAACTTGCAGCCGAACAATCAAGATGCTTCAAACTGGAGGTATTAAAAGCATAGAGCCCACATCTCTTTCATACCATAACCTAATCATCAGTTCATTTACATGTTTCCCACCACTGAATCAATCACCTAGCTCACTGTCTGTCATCTATTGTTGATAAGCTTCATCATGCCAATAAAACCAAACCTAACTCGATCTCCTTCCGTTTGAATCTGCAGGTTGATGTTGCAGAGCTAAGGCAAAAGCTTCAATCACTGGAAACGCTACAAAAGGAACTGGAACTCCTGCAGCGCCAAAAGGCTGCCTCGGAACAAGCCGCAATGAACGCTAAACGACAAAGCTCGGGTGGTGTCTGGGGCTGGCTCGCTGGAAGCCCTCAGGAGAAAGATGATTCGCCATGATTATTTGTTTTTTCTTTTGGTATCCTCACACTCCATATTTGCCTTCAAGTGAAGAAAGATACTATATTATTCTGTAATTTTTTTATGTCTTGAGTCTCACGCATGGTTTCTTCTTCCAATAAATATTTCAGCACCCTTCCTTTTTGAGCTTTTAAATTACTAATCGATGTTCTTACCTTTTTATGATTCGGGTTAGTTCTCTGTAATACAAAGTATTCGTTTCTCTTTTCTGAATATATGTTTGAATTTTTTATAACAATAATCAATAATTCATAAAAGAACAAATGACATTATAACATCTAAAAAGTTTTAACAGTTATATTAAAACTAAATCATAAATTTTTATTTTTTATTTTTTATTTTAAAAATTTTGAGTTTTACTTTCGTTAGATTTGTTTTTGACGAAGATAAAAATAAATAATTTGTCACTTAAATACTACCATATAATTGAATTAGTTAAAAGTAGATTGTAAAATGAACGGACCAATGTTTAATGTCGATCGTAGATTTATGTTGGACTATTTGTTTCGCAATTCTGATATATACTACTCACATTATAAATCATCTTACTAATCAACTAATATTTTATTACAACTAATTGATCTGTTACTTTAAATGCAAAAAGAAAAATAACACTTTTCAATCTCATGATAGCTTTTACGCATATTAGTGAGAAAAGAATGTTCAAAGTGTTAACAACATGAGATGAAATAACGGTAAAACATTATATAGACAAGATTGTGTGACAAATTTTGTTTAGTTTTTATAGTTATTTAACTAAATTTTATATGATTTACATTTACTAGGTGTGACTTGTGAGTAAATCTAGAAGAGAAGTTACAAAAGACTTTGAACTTCAAAATTTGTATTTACATTTGATAAAACCCATAAACTGTAAAAAAAAAACAAGATCTATTTGGTGTTTATGTCGAATTCACATCGGTTTATATTCATATTTATTAGATCGGGTTCATCTGCGATTTTCATCAAATCATGAAGAAGTTGGTAAGAATTATGAAATATTTAGTTGTAAGCTACATAACAAATTTGTGGACAGCATAATTAGTTTGTTTCTCATGAGCTGACACCCCTATAAATATAAGTTCAACGCTTTTCTACACCTATTTTTTGTTTTTATCCATTTTCATATGGGTTTTTAGATCCTTTTAAGTTTATGACTCAGATTAAAAAAAATTATGGATCCGCCACTGCATAAATTTATCAAATAACATTTGAAAATCTCAGCAGTGCAGCTAATTATATGTGCAGAATTACACTTTTGTTGTTTCTTCACCTAATGTCACATATATTCTAGTACAAAGATAAGAACAAAAAATTATAGATGTACTATTTTATCTGAAAATCTCTGTCAAATGGTTGACAACTTGATATGCTTTGATATAGAAAGGTCGAGAATATATATATTAAAACCAAAGAGATTACGTTACCAAAAAAGGACCAAATATGTGTATATATACGGATTGACTTATAAATTTTTGAAATGTAATACAAGAAAGTTATGTTGTCAAATTCATGGTCAAACATTCTCATTTCAATCATGCTTTTAATATTGGGTAAGATCCATGGTCAAATTTTATATTAACTCTCCAAGATATTCTGGTCAAACAATTGGACTATAAAGATTAAAGAACCATGACGAAGAGTTAGCAAAAAGTTAAAATATTTTATCTTTGGAGAATGAAGAACGTTTCCTTTAAACTTGTGTTCTTGGTGGCTCTTCTTTCTTTTGTCTTTCGTAAGTAAATCTACTCTCCAGTCTGTAGCTATCTTCTTGTAAACACTCTTCACATGAACGACGGAATCATATCTGTTTACAGACAGAAAAAAATGATAATGTATGCAATCAAAATCTATGTTACGTTTTAAATTCATGTGATAGTTACGATCAAGTAACAAAGCAAGAGTAACATATCGAAGTTCTAAATGTGAAATCTAAAATTAATCTTTTGTATTTTTTTTCTTTTTTATAATTTTTTGGGGGTAAATATCTCAAATAGATTTTTTAAAGTTTTTATCACAAAAATAGATTTCAAAGAACAAAATAATCAAATAGACTTATTTTATTTTTAAAATGTTAATATCTTTTTTTTCTAATTTTAAGTTTCACCTCTAAACCCTATAAATTTAAACTCTAAGTCTAGATTAATTAATCTAAAAAATGGTATAAATATATATTTACAATATTTAATAAAATATATTTTAATCATTTTTTTCGTTGAAATCTATTGTGGTGATAAAAAAATTTAAAGTATATCTTATGTATTCTTTTTTTTCACTAATATATTATCACATTTGTAGGACAAGATCTTGTGGAGGGCAGGACATTGGTCCCAAATAGAACCGGAGGGGATTACCAGGACCCAGTTTGTAACCCGTATGATCCAAAATGTGACAAACCTTGTAATCCAGAGAATCCTAATTGCGCCAAGAAACAACTTAACATGGATATAAATAGAACCGGAGGGAATTACTATGACCCAGTTTGTAACCCGTATGATCCTAAATGCAACAAACCTTGTAATCCTGAGAATCCAAATTGTTAGTAGCAAATTAGATAAGGTCTAATTGATGTTATTTATTGAATAAATTTGACCCTATTTTATTATATTTGTATGACTTTATTTTTATGCAACAAACCGTAACATTTTGATATTTATAATACTTAAAGTTCTTAGACGGCGCTTATGCTCCGGCTAGGCGTCAATTTAGTTTCATCTGAAATGATTTTTCTAAAATTTGATTTATATCAATTTATACGATTCAAATCGATTAAACTATTCGAAATCGGTTAAAATTGATATAAAAATGTTAATTTAAATAATAATATTAGTATAAATCCACAAATTTGTTTATTTTTTTTATTTTACATATCTAATTTTAATAATTTATTAATTTTATATTTCTATTTAAAAACTAAAATATTTCATATAAATATCATATATAAAAAAAATTCAATAATTCGTTAACGTCTCAGTCTTACTTAAATCCCGAATAACCTGCCTAGTAGTTAGTCATCTATAAAACTCAATTTATTGAACATTGCCATATACATACATACGACTAATCAAAGTTTATTATAATTCCAACCACACACCAAAAAATCTTTTTATTCAAAGAAAGAAACAAACTATTCTTTTTAATAAAGATTTAAGCATCTGATATATATATACAAATCCAAATCCATGCATAACGATCTTCACATTACTCTGTTATAAACTCAATACATTTCATTAATAAAAATCCTACAGAAACCAAACAATTAAACATCTGTTGGTAGCTCATCGAAACGGAGCCAAAGGGCTAGGGCTATTGGGAACCCTAACACACCTCAACTCTCTACAGACATGTTCCAACATCCCAAGAAAGTCCCTAACGATCACAAAGATCCTCAAAGGGTTCTTCTCATCTCCTCTCACGTCTCCATGAAAATACTCAGCGATCTCTCCAACCCTCTCCATTATCCTCTTCTCGTCTTCCCTCAACTCCTCCAACCTCTTCTCTCCGTATCTCAAGAACGAGCTCATTGTACTAACAAACGCTCTGTTCTCCTCGTTTCTCGCTAGACACCTCAACTTCTCTAGCCCGTCTCTCAGATTCGATACCGAACTCACAAGTCCTTCAAGATCAATCGTTGCCGTCTTCTTCACGTTTCTTAGCTCCGTGTTTAGACCCGAGACAAGATCTAGCCCCATCCTTCTGTAATCCTCTTCTTTCTCCTCGGCTGTTCTGTTTTTGTTTGATCTTTGGTTCATTATCCTTCCCATGATGCTGTCTGAAACTCTGATTCCCTCAGACCTAGATATCTCTTGCACTACGAAGTGGAGCAGAGTTGTCTTCCCATCTGTGCCCTTTACATCAGATAGCTTGAGAAGAGCGTCAAGCTTGAAGGCTTTTGCGCCGCCGCGTATGGTTCCTACATTCATCCTGTTTCCAGTCTTGAGGACAGCTTCTAACAGCTTCAGGAACAACCTGCTTGACTTAAGCTCCTTGCAAGCTTCCTGTTTAGGTAACTTTAGTATTACTAACCCTACCTTGTAGCGCAAGAAATGAACACTGTAATAATACCTCAAGCATTGAGAAAGAGTTCCTGAGATGAACCACTTCGTCTTCAAAAGTTTCTCTATAAAGCATTGCTTCAGCTCTTTGAAACGCAAATGGAACTCCCACAAGCGCCCTGAGAAATTTCTCAGCTGAGCCAAGCTCATCTACTACTCCTTTGTAGCTACACAGCTTCAGCTCTTCTTCTTTTGTCGGCACCATCTTCACCAACGCTTCTAGTTGCTGTAAACACAAGCCTTCCCCTATAACAAGTAAACCGGTTGACAAAGTCTTCGGAAGTTGGAAGGGATTTTAAGTAATATTAAGTTCGAGCTGATCTTGGTTTACCTTTCCCCAAGGCAGAGCAGATTTGATCGGCGGTTGCGTTGAGAGCTTTAAAGAGAATGGTGAAGTTCTGAAGTCTTTTAGGTTCAAGAAGGTGTTTTCCCGGTGATGGAGTCTTGCACCTCACGTCTTCGTTCTTTGTGGAGTTTTGCATTGTGTAACCAAATAGAGACTCTATCATCTCTTCATCCAATCTGTGTTATCCACAAGACAAATACATAATCAGACATTCTTGAAAACTTTTGTTAAGGGCCAAAGAAAGTTGAAAACTTACTCAAAGGAGCTTGTTCTGAGCTTATCCCAGACCATAGTCCGGTCCGGTGTTGCCCTGACTTTATCCCAGTGAAGTGGTTTCAGCTTAGGCAGTGGAGCTCCATCTTTACCTAACGGTGTACGTTGAGAAAAATCAAGAGACAGAGGAGGAGGAGGGGTTTTGTTCATCACTTGAGGTTGTTGTGAAGCTAGTGACGGTGATGGCCGTAGCGGCGGAGGTGGTGGAGGTGGCGGCAGTGGTTTAGAGGAAGAAGCACAAACTTTTGCAGATAACTGTAACGAAAGCGTCTGCGGCTTAGCCGTTTCTGGCGAAGACAGAGTGTGAAGTCCTCTGTTTGAAAACTGCGGAAGCGGTGGAGGTGGTGGTGGTGGTGGCGGTGGCGGAGGAGAGATTCCGAGACCGTTACCGGAGCATTCAGGAATGTCTAGTTCTCGTTCTGAGAAGCGTTGAGAGGATCCAACGTTAAGACTACCAGAAACAGAGGAAGAAGAAGCATTTGAGAGTCTTGGATTTGAATACTGAGAAGCACCACCAACGGAGTGAAAAGACTCATCATCGTCTGAAGAATCACATCCATTAACAGGAGCAGAAACAGAGTGCTCTGTTTGTTCATCATCATTTTCATGCACCGACACAATCTCTTTAGTTGAATAACTACTAGCATTGTCCGAATCTAGTAAGATCTCTGTTTCGACACTTCTCTTAACCTCTTCTTCACGCAACTCGCCATTGTCTTCGTTTAAATCCTTCTCCGTTTCCTTAACGGGAACAGAGCTCTGTCTCTCCAAATCAACTCCTACTGAGTTTAAATACAAGAAGTCAAGAGTAGGGTTTACACTAACCTTCTGAGATTTCCTCTGTTTCCGTTTAAACGACAGCGTTTTACCGTTCTTCTTCCTTCTTCTGATTCTCCCGCAGAGACAGAGCACACCAACAACACAAACCACGAAACCGATCCCACAAGCTGTTGAGACTACGACAGGTATAAAAATCTTCTTAAAGGCTCCTCCTTTTTCGTGTTCTCGCCTCTCGATCTCGTGTTGTCTCAGTGGATGTGTCCGTTGAGGCAACGGACGACGGAGACGCGGAGGGATTGGCCGTTGAGGAGCTGGAGAGTACGCCGGAGACTCCACTGGACCACCGTTTGGATACGGAGACGGCGAGGGAGCCGGCCAAGGAGAGAAAGGAGCAGACTTGGCGAGATTTCTTCTCCGGGAAGTAGAGGGTTTGATCAAACCGAGTAAAGCTCTGAACTTTTCCAAAACGGTAAACTTTTTCTTCTCGCCTCCGTCTTCTCCGACGAGTTTTCCGATCTGGGTCCGGTATCTCTCATCAAGCTCTTTACCAACAGCAAAAATGTTACAGCATTGTAATGATATCGCCACTACAATGATCATGAGAAAGATCTGACGAAAGTAAACCATCTTTATGCTCTGTTTCAGATCTTTTCTATGTAAAAAAAAAAACAATTCTTCACATCTATAAATCCACAAAAAGAAACCAATTTATTATAGAAAACACTCTTTTTATAAATCTTTGGTGTTCTTTACTTTGAGACTTTAATGCTACTCCAAGGAACCCCTGAACTCTGCAACTGTAGTTGTACTGGTAATGGTAATGGTAATGGTAATGGTAATGGTAACACCCTCTTTCTCCATTAACTCTCCTTGCAGTGTAACACTGCTAGTTTTTGCAATTTATACCCACCATCTTTAGTAATCTCTTAAATATAAAAATATCTACTTTTGTTATTAAAAAAAGTCACTTTTAAAATCATTAGATTTTACAGTGTATTACTATGGTGACATTTGGAAGCTTTTTGTTATAAGTTGAACACTTTTTTTTTGTTTAAGGAGCAGATTAGAAACAGTTTTATAAAGAGACAAACTGATAAGCAAAGGAGAGAGAAGCATGGAGGTGTTGGTGTGAAGTGGGTCCTGCTATTGTTGGAAAACTTGGCTTGTAGAAACATTTGGTAATTTACTGTACAAGCTTTCCTTGTTTCTCTCAACCCACCATTGTTTTATGAGGCAAATACTATTAAAAAAGAATTTGTATTTATTGTATAGAATTTATTCTTGTGTTGGATATGAATGTGTATACACTACCTAATTACATTCATATGTTTTTCTCATGAGTTATAAAAAGATTTTATTTTTACTATAGAATTTATTCTTGTGTTGGAAACGTTTTTTGGCTTTGCGGATTATACTGTAGGCGATGCAGTATTTAATAAACATTTTAACATATTAAAACGAGTACATAAATTTCTGTATAGAAACAAAAAAGCTATCTATAAAGCTACTATTCTGTCTCTTTTGGTCACATCCTCTCTCAGTCCTATTATATGAAAGATTGCTACAAAGACAATTCGAGAAGATCATTTTTACATTTATTCTTGCGGTTTCTTTTTCCAAAGCTTCTGATGTATATTCATCTTTTTTTTTAAACTATGAACTTTAATTGGATTCTGGTATATCAGACCAATAGGTGGGTAGTGATGAAATATAACTGAAATAATTATTTAAGGCAGACCTCTCTATCTCTAGTCGCATTCTGAAGCTTCCCAAAGTGAGATGGTTATATATTTCATAGTTTCTCAGTTTTTATTTTTTGTTCAAACATAGTTTCACAGTATATATGTGTCAAAGATTGTTTGGTAGGATATGATGTTGATTTTCTTTGGGAGGTTCTAACATTTACCTTCACATGATGGATGGCTTTTAGAAAGAAAGCTATAGCTTTTAGCTTTTTGATTGCGCTTTTAGGAATAGTTCTAAATAAAATACTGATGATTACTTATTGATTGGTAATCTAACAAACTGTAAACGTGAAGAAATAAGCATTGAAATGATGAGAGAGATTGGGATTATAAAAAATGTATTTACTTTCTACATTTTAAAATGATCTGAGCAGAGGTTGAGATTATTTTTGAATTATGTGTTTAGTCCACTCTAATCACTTCAATGATAAGATCAGTAGATTTCTACAACATGTTTTGTTATCTTTTGTTTTCGCTATAATTATTTGGTTCTAGTTAAGTACTTTGTGTCAGCAACTCTGACATACATGGGGCCAAAGCTGAATTGACTTGTCTTAAACATTATTCAACGTATTATACTTTACTTTGTTACATTGGAATAGTATACACTTTTTTTCCTATTTTTCCGAAGAATATTAAACAAACTTTTTTTTATATACAAACTTGGTTTACTCTTTCGTCAACATAAACAACATATAAAAACCACAAATAAATTATATACATCAAACTTTCATTAAGTGAAAATAACCTTTTAATAGTTCCGTGTTTCATGGTATAAAAGGTAACTTACTTGAGACTATCGTCTGATTAACAACTCAACTGTATATTTTATTCAAGATTAAGAAGAAGAAGAAAAAAAGACAATGCGACTAATGAAAACACTATAATATAAACCACAAATATAACATCAGTTTAGTGAAAATATATTCCTTGTCATAATAGCAACTATATGTTTATCATTAGTATAGAGAATAATGATCATATTTCAACATGAATTTTATATTTTGTGTCTATTCTTTTCCGAATTTTATAACAATGTGTATTTTATTTTGAAATAAATAAAAAATTAAAAATACTATTATAAAGTTAAAGAATGAAAAACACAATACATAAATTTCATATGATTTTTAAGTTTTTGTTTAATTAAGTATAAGATGCATTACTTCAAAGTTTAAGGAAAACAAATATAACCATTAAAATTCAGATTGAAATAAGCATTTTTCCCGTATAATTGACTACGTGAGTTTCTAACAATTATATATTTATGAATATCCTACACAGTCACGGTACCGTTTATCACGTAATGGTAACGTGAAGGGTTACTAGTTTTTCAAAAGTTGGGTGCTACTTATCAATCAAATAAACTAAACGAGTTTAGAACTGAGTACTCAAAAGATTTTAGAGTCAACGTATTGAGAACACCAGTGAGACTTGTGAAACCATGATTTGGGGATGATTTTTGGCAAAAAGTATCTAACTTTTTGTCATAATTAAAAGTTGATAGCAGAAAGTTACAACTTTTGTCAGCATTTAACAGAGTCATTTCAAAAGAGTTTTATCAATCTTATATGTTCTATCTATATTTAGTAATAAATAAAAGGAATCCATATTTTACAGAGAGTTGTTTGTACCTACTTTGTCTTGAGAATAAAGTAAAGAAACATTTTTGAGAAACAAACAATAATTTAAATACAAATATACTAAACCCATGAATTGTCGGATGTATCACATGGTTGATCTAGAGGTTGTAGATTCAGAAAAAAAATGAAAAATCATTTCTTTTTTATTTTTACAAAAAAAAAAACTGAAATTAAATAATTGCCGGTTATAGGATTTGTCTCTGTCACGCGTACGCAACTGATAAACTCTGTCCCTTTTGTTTTAATAAATGCTAGTTAAGAATGCCCACCGAACAATTCATGTTTGGAACTAGTCAACACCGGCCTCCACTATCCATATATGGGCTTAATTAAACTTTGTCATTAAAAGCCCATGTCCATTACTATAGGCCCAATATATGTGAAAAATGTTGTGGATATATTTCGCGCTTTTGATGCAGCTTTCAGGCTTCCATGGCAAATCCCGCCATAAATCCACTGAGCCAAAATTTGTTTTTAGGGTTTTAAACTCTGAGTTTGATTCTCTTCACGGCGAGAGAGATCAGAGATGGAGTTCAGTGTAAGTGGCAACGCGCTCAAAACCTTCTCTAGATCCATAATCTGCCTCGCACGCGTCGGAAACGAGCTCGTCGTTCAAGCTTCTCCGACTCAGGTTCTCTTCCCTATTCGTTTTAATTGGCTTTTCGTTCGATCGTAACCCTAATTTAGACGATTTGGATAGTAATTGGTGACTAGAAGTTGATTTCGTCATACGATTAGGGTTTTCTTCCAATGTGGGGGTCGAGGTTTGCTAGTGTAGCCCGAGAATCCGTTTGATAGTTGGTTCAGATTCTATGGAAGAAGCGTTTGATTGTGTGTTGTAATTCTCAGATTGTAGCTAATTAAATTTTCTTTTGCTTCAACAAAAATTTCTGCAGATGGGATTGCACACTTTAAATGCTTCACGTTCTGCCTATCAGTCCATCACATTCCAGTCAAGTTTCTTTGATGCTTATGCTGTTCAAGGTCCTCAAGCTCACTTCAGTGTCCTTTTGAAGGTTATTTTCTACTTATCCTGAAATTTTGAGTTGAGCGCAATGATTTCATTCGTCTAAGAAATTGCTTTTGCAGGCTGTTTGTTCTGTTCTTAGGACCCCTGTCGCTAGCATTAATCATATGAGTGTGAATTTGCCAGATCATGATGCATCTAAGGTCAAGTGGGCATTGGAATGTTACAGTGGTATATTCATTTGTTCTTACACATTCTTATAATAGCAATATCTCATTTTGTAACTATTTATTGAGACCTCTCTTTCTTAAATAATGTTTTAGTAGTTTACAGATTACCTTGAAAACTATGATGTTGATTCGTTTGGAGCCTTGTTTTAGTGTTTTCCTTATTATGTGCAGGTATGAAGAAAACATATTGGATTACTTGCAATGTGGAACCAGATATACAGCATCTGTCGCTTGATAGAAGTAGATTTCCGAGTAGTTTAGTTGTGCATCCTCGTAATCTGAGCAAGTTGCTTGGAAACTTCCAGTCATCCCTCCAAGAGATTACAATCATTGCTACAGACCAAACTTCTTTTCCCTCTGATGCTGCAAGTGAAATTGGTGGGAAAGCTGTTGAGTTTCGGAGCTATGTGGATCCGACCAAAGGTTAGGACTATGAAATAATGCAAAGATTGGATTAATCAGGCTCTTAGTGTAAGGCTGCTAATAATTCTCTTTTTTTCAAACGCAGATGGTGATTCTTTGTTACATACTCAACTATGGATAGATCCATCAGAAGAATTTTTGCAGTATACTCACGCAGGTGATCCTATTGACATCACGTTTTCCTTGAAAGAACTAAAGGTTTAATATTCTTCCACCTGACGCCTGGTTTGATTTGTATCCAACTTTATTTGAGTTGATAAAGAAATGTCTTCAATGCATTCCAGGCCTTTCTTTCATTTTGTGAGGGCTGTGAAGCTGACATTCATCTCTTTTTCGAAAAAGCTGGCGAGTAAGAACCATCTCTTTTGCATCCTGTCTATCTCCCTAATATACCCATCTTTATATGTTACATTGATATCTGTTTAACTCAAGAGCAAATAGATTCTGGAAAATACTTCTAAAAATGGTTATGGTCTATAGCAAATGCATGTGCTTTTCAAATATGTTAGCTAATCACCCATGTAATTTGTTGTCAGGCCAATACTGATGGCTCCAAAATTTGGCTTGGGTGATGGGTCAAGCTCAAGTTTTGATGCCACACTCGTTCTCGCGACGATGCTTGTGTCTCAGCTTCAGGAAGGAGTTCCGCCAGGACCTCCGGAAGCAGCGAACTCCACAGGTGGCCATGCTGCTGAGCAAGTAGGATCAGAGCCTCAAGAACGGTCTAGACAGAGTGCCTTTGAGCACCCATCTGATCACACACGAGTTTGGTCTGAACTTTCAGGTAGTAACTAATCTTATAGTTCTGATTTGTATTCCTCATTTTTTCTGATAACTAACACTTGGTAACATCGATGCCTGGCACAAGGAACTGGCACTAAGAGCGGTAACGGTTCTACGGAGAGGCCACAGGCTCAGGGACAACAATACGTGAATATCCAAAGAATTAGAGATATGGAAATATCAAAAGAAGGACCAGCTGGAGACAATGCTCCCGGACCCTCTAACTCGTATCCTTCACATTATATCACTCTCAGTCACTATTACCATACACTTCTTGGCCTCTTTAGCTGATAACCATTAAATCATAGTCCATATTCCATAACCGCTTCGCTAATTTCTAATTGTGTAGTAGCAATTCGCTTCTTCTAAGCCATATCTCTAGTGACTGTCCTTCTTTCTATATATGCTTTGTTACCTTTGACTTTTTGTCAGCCAACGTCCCACACAGATGGAACACGCCGAAGGATCCCGAGGTAGCTGCAAAAACATTTCTACAGCCTTATCTTTGTCTTGTCTCGTTATTTACTCTATAAAGTAATCATTTCTCTGTCATTATTTGCTCAGTACGAGCTGAGAACAACCAAAGCTTCTCCCAGCGTCATCCTAGTAATTGGGTAGATGCAAGTGAGGATGAAGACGAGGATGACGGTGTTGAGGCGACGCCACCTCATAATGAAGATTATTAACTCAAAAGTCTCTTCCCCCTTGAAGTCATCTCATTTTAAAATGTTCTTCAAAAGGTACCAACCACTATCTCTCTCTTTCTTTATACGCTTAGATAAGTAAAAGATGGAGAACAAGTCATGAGCGTCACATATGATAAGTTTCAATCTATCTTTGTGTTATGTGTCTCCAAAACAAAATGTAAAGCTTTGTCGTCGCATTTCTAATCATTACTACTTTTATAAATGTTAACAACCATATGATTTGTTAGTAATCTATCAAAAACATTTGAAAAACACAATGGAATAATAGCAGATGTTTTATTATTAGCGTTAGATTATAAAAGAAAACTAGCCTTTGACCCGTGCGGGTGTTATTTTTAGAAATGACAAATATTTTAAGTAATTTGTTTGATATAATTGTATATATGACTGGAACTTAATATTCGATATCCGTTATCCGATCTGGGATCCATCCGCTTCGAAAAACGGATATTCGGGGATCCTGATAATGATTATACGGATTTAACTGATCCGCATTCAAATTTGGATATTAAAATTTTAGGTCTGGATATCCGGATCCAGATATTAAATATTTAAAATTTAATTATAGTTATCTATGTATATTATATATACTTTTATATAAAATAACTAAAATTTTAATTTTATTAATTTTTAATGATTTTTAAGTTTTTTTAAATAATAATTTTAAAAAGACTGAATATATGGTTAATAGTTAATTTTTGATTTATTTTTAATTGACAAAAATAGATCCGGCTATCCGTGTGTATCCAGATTTTATTCAGAATATCCTAACCCCGAATATCCGGATCCGGATAACAATTTTACGAATCCGACAAATGCATATCCAAATCCGTATATCCTAAAATACCCCGAATATTCGATCCGTCCTAGACCAAATTGTGTATATGTATTATATGGTGATTAAAATATTAAAATTTATAAATTACATAAGTTATTCTTATTAGATATATATATATATATATCGTACAAATGAAGAATACATTGTATTTGTTTGTATATATAAACATTTATAATAAATATTAGTATATATTTTAGTTATTAAATTGTTATGAAAAGGTACATGATTGTGTTACTGTAAATGAATAAGTTCAGATTATAATCAAAAATTATTAACATTATTATCTTTTCTATAGTTCAAATATAGTTGAGTAACGTATATGAATAAAAATAACTATTAACCATATATTCTATATATATGTATAATTCTGCTTTTTATAAAAATTTGGAAAATACGTATATATTTTTTATGAAATCTTCAATTCAAATGACAAAAGTTGTTAATGGGTTTAGTCAAAATTTATTTTTTTAATATCAGTGGCATTATTTGTAAATATTAAGTAAAATTAAAGATTATTTTTTATTTGTACTTTAATTTTAATAGATTAGATGGTTAAAGATGCCAGTTGGCTCTTGGGATAACTTAGTACCGCGTAAACGCCGGCCTTGGTGATCTGTGACTTGGACCCACTTTGTTCTTAACGGTTTCGGCGCATGTTACGCGCCGTCGACGTGGAGGGGAAAAAGATAGATTAATAGCCTAATAAAAGACAAGCTAGCCGTTGTTCGCTCGTTTGAAAAATGAGTTTGGTATTGGGTAAAGATTCTCCACACCATTCTTTAACCTTTTTTTTTTTGAGCCACTCATTCTTTAACTTTCTAACATAAATTTTGTGAGAAGAATGTTAACAAAATTATATAATATGTTCTGTAGAAAGGGTGAGAGTTCTGCATCATCTAACGGTCTTGACTCGCACACATTGATTATCTTTCATTTCGACCAAAAAAGAAAAAAATGATCACCTAGAAATAGTGCTACCCATGAATGGCGAACTGTATAATGATCTGTGACAGTGTTTTTTTTTTTGTTAGAGTGGTTTACATGTCTTCACTCACATTGGCTTTTTACTTGCAAGACACAGTTGCATCTTGGCCGATAAGAGCGAAGTGATACTGAAAAGGACAAACCGTTGGATCCTCTGCTGCCTAGCGATGCCCATTGCTTCACACATTAAAATAAAAGGATTACTTGAAACTTGTAACAACATTGTATATAACAAAGAGGATTGATTTGTCCATTCAAGACTCGAGTTTCTATTATCTGTTAGAAGAACGCTGTTAAATGTTGCAATGGAACAAAATTGCAATTTTTCTAAATTTTATGTTGAAGCCGTCCTGATTAACTAGGCAAAGTCATGGGTGGACGAAAACATATCTAATGAAACTTGAGAGTAAGCCAGCGAATATTTCAAAGCCTAGAGTGACTGTAATTTATGATTTTATTAATACGAATCATATGCGACAATTGCGTATAAATCATTTTAATGAATTAATAAACAAAACAAAAACGCGTACCTGTTCTTAAAAAAAAAAGTAGAAAAAATAAGAATGGCATTTTCGTTAATTTATCTAAACAGAAGCCCGTTGTAATAAATTTTTCATATTATAAGAAGCTAGACAGTACTTGTTGTCTTCAGCTAAGTACATTATCAAAAGTTTCAGACAGAGAGGAAACACAACAGGCAGACGACTAAAAGAAATCTGAAGAGCTTCTGGTTCAGCAAGAAGGTTCGGTCAAAGAAGAAGATGAACTCTCGGGCGATCTACGCCGTCATCGCGATCCTCGCGATCGTAATCTCATCCGTCGACGCGAGCGGCTTCGGAGGCTCACTTGATTTCGTAAGAAGCGGATCTTCTTCGCTCTTCTCCGGATGCAAAGGATCCATCGCTGAGTGTATAGCTGAGGAAGAGGAGATGGAGTTCGATTCCGAGATCAGCAGGCGCATGTTAGCGCGGAAGAGGTACGTTAGCTACGGTGCGATGAGGAAGAACACTGTTCCTTGCTCGCGTCGTGGAGCTTCTTACTACAACTGCCAGCGTGGCGCTCAGGCGAATCCTTACCGCCGTGGGTGCAGCACCATAACAAGGTGCAGGCGTTGAAGATGATGAGTAATTCAAATTCCTATTTTGCCCTTTTGTGTTTCGATTTATTTGTTCTTTTAATTTATTTTCCGGGATATATAAATATATAATATGAGTTTTGTTTCGAAGCAAAATGCTTATTGTTTGGTTGTTCATATAATTAATTCAGATTTGCATAGATTAAGAAGAGTTATTAGTCCAAGAAGTGATTGAGATCTGCGCTTAGCTTTGTGTTGTGGCAATTTTAAAAGTGTAAACGAAAGGTAATTATATCAATTTTTTGAATCTGAGTACTGGAACAGAGATGTATTAATATGTCGACCGTATAATTAATTATATATAGTCTGGATACAGATATAAATTCCTTTAATAGTTGTTGGTGGCATGTTGGCTAATAATGTAATTGATGGGACCATTACAGCCTAACACGCTTAAATTCAAAACATTTTCTTCCTTCATATTGTATTAGTATTTACCTTCTTGGAAACTTCGTTTTTTTCTTCTATATAACTACTATGCGTTGCTGGATATTTTATAAATATCAAGGCTCTCCATAGGTGAATATTAAACCGATCTCATATTAACCACACTGCAAATATATAAACATGAAAATGTGTGTTTATAAAACTAATAATTTGGCATGCAAATGTCAAGTACGATCAATAAACATACATTCATAAGAAAATTTATGTATATAGGTTACAAAAGTTTGTTAATACAATTTATAAAACCTAGAGATTTGTATATTTAAACTATACTTTTACTTTGACCAAAAAAAAACTATACTTTTACTCTTTTTTTTAGCAGAAAAAAGTGATGCAAACAACCACTCGTTAACATGCGTAGGCAATCGGTTATTGTACGTTCTACTGGGGCCTTACAGTAATCATAGTAATTTTAAGACGAATGAAAAAGATTCTACTGGGCCTTTTATCCGTAATATGGGCTTCACTAATCACTTAATAAGTTGGGTATCTGGTGTTTAAAAGTTCGTGTGACGTCCCTCCTAAATCCGTATTTTTCATTATTTTTTGTTGTCGCAATTACAAACCAGATTAAGTATTAAGACCACCTCCAACTAGGGTGGGCACTTTA
Source organism: Moricandia moricandioides (assembly GCA_905132885.1). NCBI lineage: Eukaryota > Viridiplantae > Streptophyta > Magnoliopsida > Brassicales > Brassicaceae > Moricandia > Moricandia moricandioides. Next base: position 332,087 of record CAJHQQ010000085.1, read on the forward strand.
CCAGATACCCGAAGCCGCACCTAAACCCGAACCAAAATCTGAATCGAAGTAGTAAAATATCCGAATGGATATTGAATTATGTGAGATTGGATATCCGAACCCGAACGGGTAATATCTGAATCCGAATGGATATCCGAAGATAACCGAACATATGTATACTTACCTTATATTTTTAGTTTATATCTCTCAATTTATTTAAAATATCTATATTTTGATGTTATACATATTTTAAAACTATATAATATACATATAATTACGAATAAAAATGATTTGATACTCACTTCAAATTTGTACTAAGCTTTTTGTTTCATGCATTAACAAAATTTATAACTAAAATTTAAAAACAAACCAAATTAGTGTCTTTTTATTTTTGAAATGTTATCTCCAAATCTATTAATCATTCAATCTATAAAAAAAAAAATCAGTTAAGTGAAATTTATATTTTTTATATAAAAGAAACTAGAGAAATGAAAATTTTAATTTTTTTTCTTTGAAAATGTTAATATCCGAAAACCCGACCCGAAATAACCGAACCCGAACTAAAAATACCCGAACCCGACCCGAAGTACAAAAATACCCGAACGGTTCTATACCTCTATACCGAAATATCCGAAAATCCGAAGTACCTGATCCGAACCCGAACGGATATCCGAACGCCCACCCCTACCTCCAACAATAGTATTAGGAAGAGTTCTCAACATTTAAATAAATAAAAAATTAATGAAATTAGAAAAAAGAATGAGCGAAAATTCTCAATCAAGAGTTTTTAAGAAAACTGTCAATATACTCAAAGGACAGAGATCATTTGAAGGAAAAGAAATAAACAATTTAGTTGGTTTTAAGAAAATGAAACATAAATGAATGATTAGATACTAGTAAATTTTAGAAATTGTCGTGGTTTCTAACCGATGGAGATGCTCTAAGATTAAACATTTCTGAATAGTGGATTCATACAAACGAAGCATGCATGATATAGTTTATTGGAGTGGCTGGTAAACTTGTGGGAAGGAATCATACAAGAAAACCAAGAGTATCCAAGCTGTTAGAAGCCCTAAACAATATAATAAGTATTTAAATATATATTTTTTTATAAATTTAGAAAAAAAATTCTTTGTAATTTTTAAAAAAATAAAAATTAAGGTCTATAAGTTAATATTTCACTTCGCTATATTCAAAAACACATTTTCTTATAATTTTGTCTAGTGGTTTATTCTTGTATCGACTATTTCTACTGGTTTGTTGTTTGCTTCATGTAGATTCGCATGCTCTTCAATAACCTTTTGTAAGCAACTTTAGTTTTGATGCATATTATACATGTGGTGGGGGTTATGAAACAAGAAAATCCCACACGTTACAATTATGTGATTCATGCTCTATTATACACATGTAGAATCTTTTTCTTTTAATGAATCTTGATTATTAATCCTTTTTCGGCAAATATATAAAAACAGTATATGGTTAAATGTTCTTTTCTTAGCTTACATACGTTTACTTAACCCACACGTCGTCAACGCGCCCGCCCGCCCATAGGATATGGATGGTTACGTAACCGAACACACGCGTAGTCTACATCATTCACACGTGCCAAAACCATCGTGTTATATATATATAAACAAACCTAAACGTACGCTAATTCCTCATCACCATTACATTGTTTTGTTCGTCAACTTTCAATTTTTTTTAAAGTCTCTCAAGAAAAATCTTCGTCTCTTCAAACGAACGATCATGGCCCAAACCGAGCAGAAACTAGATATGGTAATCATGTAATCTCAAATCTCTGTTTTTATCGTTTCTCGGATTAATTGTACGTACGTAGAGACCATAAGAACACCCCATATAGTTTTGAAGTTCTCAATATATATATAAATATTAATATTTTGTTTTAAAGTTTTTAACTTTAGGAAAACTCAACGTAAAATATCTATGCATAATTTTTTGAATTAGATTTTAAAAAGAAAATTCACAATTAAATATTTATATAAATATATATATTTTGAGATTTCCTGAGTTATAAAATAAGATTATATAGGATTTACGAATTGGAGGTTAATTACAATATATGAAACATATTTTGCAGAGCAAGGAGGAGAAAGAGAGGTTGAAGTACTTGGAGTTCGTGCAAGCTGCTGCGGTTGAAGCCTTGCTTCGCTTAGCTCTCATTTACGCAAAGGCTAAGGACAAGTCTGGTCCTTTGAAACCAGGTGTTGAATCCGTTGAAGGAGCTGTTAAGACTGTGGTCGGTCCTGTCTACCACAAGTACCACGATGTCCCCGTCGAGGTTCTTAAATACATGGATCAGAAGGTATATCCCTAGTTAGACTTTTCTGGTTATTATTATATATTCTGATACGGAGGATTGATGACGTGGGCTGACAATATCTATTGAACCGTCTTGGTCATTTGCAGGTTGACGTGTCTGTGAGTGAGCTTGACCGCCGTGTCCCACCGTGGTCAAACAAGTGTCTGCACAAGCCATCTCAGCTGCTCAGATAGCACCCGTCGTGGCTCGTGCTTTAGCCACTGAGGTTCGACGTGCTGGCGTTGTGGAAACCGCGTCAGGGATGGCTAAAACCGTATACACCAAGTACGAGCCTGCAGCTAAGGAGTTGTATGCAAGCTACGAGCCAAAAGCAGAGCAATGTGCAGTTTCGGCTTGGAAGAAGCTGAACCAGCTTCCTCTGTTCCCAAGGCTGGCTCAGGTCGCTCTACCAACAGCTGCTTTCTGCTCTGAGAAGTATAATGATACGGTTGTGAAGGCTGCAGAGAAAGGGTACCGGGTCTCATCCTACATGCCTTTGGTTCCAACAGAGAGGATCTCAAAGATCTTCGGGGACGAGAAGACTGAGATCAAGCCGTTGGAGTTTCATCCACTTGATTGATTTGTGTGTGTGTGTTTGTAGTGTGTTGTTTGGTTTGATGTGAACCGGATCTTGGTTAGCGAGTGGCCCCTTGGTTCTTGTTCCTTTGTTCCTCTTTCTGGTTCCTTTGTTTCTTTGAATATTTCGTGGAGTAATACCAAAATATGTATACTATTGGGTTGGGAATATCGTATAAAACTTATATCGTTCGTTGTTTAGAGGAATAATTTTTAAAAGTTTTTTGTTACTAAAATATATTTTAAAGAAAAAAATTAATAAAATAAATTTTATTAAAAAGTATAAATATATAGATTTATTTAGACTTAAAATTTAGATTTATGGATAAAGGTTTTTAGTTATCTTGGTATAGTTACAATTTTAGGAAATGGTAGAGAGAGAAAGTGTCTTTAGTTGGTGAATTTGAATTTTTTCTTTTTGGGTTGATTCAGTTAACCAGACCATATTCTTTGTATTGATTCAGTTAAAATTGGTTTATTTCAGGTGTACTAGATTGAAACACTCTACCTCAGTCAGAAGTTATGCCTATCATTTCTTTGAAAACAAGTTTTCCTAAGAAAATATAATATTATTTTCGTTCGTCTTCTCTTCTCATAGCAGTCGCTCTTCCTCCGGCGATCTCTGTCTCTCCGATTAGGCTATTGAGATGGCAACTCCGATGGTAGAAGACACGTCAAGCTTCGAAGAGGATCAGCTCGCGTCCATGTCCACCGAAGATATTGTTAGAGCTACTCGTCTCCTCGACAACGAGATTCGAATTCTCAAGGTTAACTCTCTCGATCTACCTTTCACTTCTGAATAACTACATGATTGTTCCTTTATTTCATAATGTTGGATTCAATTCAACAGTTGCTTAGAAATTCGAATAAGGTCTTGCATTTAGGGTTTGAGTTATTTGTAATCGAATTGCTTTGGGGAGCTCCAAAGTTTTGATTTTTAGCTCATTAGTAATTGATTTCATTGGAAGCCATGATGAATTGAAGTTGCTGATCTTTGTGTTTATTCTTTAATGTGTATGTAGGAGGACGCACAAAGAACAAATCTTGAGTGTGATTCTTACAAGGAGAAGATAAAGGAGAATCAGGAGAAGATTAAACTCAACAAGCAGCTTCCTTACTTGGTCGGCAACATTGTGGAGGTACTCAGCAAGTTTTTTTTATTTTAGCTCGTTCCGTGTGACCCCCTGTAAATCTTCTGTTTTGGAGTTGACGTATAACTGTTATGTTATTAGATCCTGGAGATGAATCCGGAAGATGATGCTGAGGAAGACGGTGCCAATATTGACCTTGACTCGCAACGGAAGGGAAAGTGTGTTGTCTTGAAAACTTCTACACGACAGGTGAAACTTCAATATCCGTTCTCCATGTACATTCTTATACGACGTTCTCTGAGCAAATCATTTTGCTTGCAGACAATCTTTCTACCAGTTGTCGGCCTGGTTGACCCCGATAGCCTGAAGCCTGGTGATTTGGTTGGAGTAAATAAAGACAGTTACCTGATTTTGGACACCTTGCCATCCGAGTATGACTCCAGGGTTAAAGCCATGGAGGTCGATGAAAAACCCACCGAAGATTACAATGACATTGGAGGACTGGAGAAGCAGGTTCTCGTTTATCTCATCGTGCTTATTTAGCGTATTGAATCTTAGTGAGTTTATTTGTGAGACAGATCCAAGAGCTTGTAGAGGCAATTGTGCTCCCCATGACGCACAAGGAGCGTTTCGAGAAGCTGGGCGTTCGTCCACCAAAGGGAGTGCTTTTGTATGGTCCTCCAGGGACTGGTAAAACTTTAATGGCCCGTGCCTGTGCAGCACAGACCAATGCCACCTTCCTAAAATTGGCAGGTCCGCAATTGGTCCAGGTATATATTGTAGTGTGACAATCAATACACTTGCCTGTTCATCCCCAGAGTTTCAAAAATTGTGTCATATCTGGATATGTGCAGATGTTTATTGGAGACGGAGCAAAACTTGTCCGTGATGCCTTTCAACTAGCGAAAGAGAAAGCTCCATGCATCATCTTCATTGATGAAATTGATGCAATTGGTACAAAGCGTTTTGACAGGTACAACACTTTTACTGTTTCCAGGTTTTCATTTCTGCAATTCATCAGCAGATCGCTAACTATATTCTGTGACTGAGATTGCAGTGAAGTAAGCGGAGACAGGGAAGTGCAGAGGACTATGTTGGAGCTGCTCAATCAGCTTGATGGATTCAGTAGTGATGAGCGTATTAAGGTGAGAATCTTTCTTTATTGCAGGAACTATTCATACTCGTCTATATATCATCCAACAAAGAAGCAGTAACAATCAAACCTCTTGAAATTTCAGGTGATAGCAGCCACTAACCGTGCAGATATTCTGGACCCAGCACTGATGCGTTCTGGTCGACTAGACAGGAAGATTGAGTTCCCACATCCAACAGAAGAAGCAAGAGCCAGAATCTTGCAGGTTAGTCTCTCAAATTTTCTGAACATGACCCTTATAGTATTAAAGCTCAGGTGACTCAGACAGAACGTACCCAAACCGAATGAATACAGATTCACTCGAGGAAGATGAATGTACACCCAGACGTCAACTTTGAGGAGCTTGCAAGATCGACAGATGATTTCAATGGCGCTCAACTGAAAGCAGTATGTGTGGAAGCTGGTATGTTAGCTCTTCGTCGCGATGCCACAGAGGTAAGAATATACATGGTTTTACGTTTCTTTATGATGCAAGTTTTGTCTGGTTAAGAAACAATGGGTTCTCTGTTGTTGATGTATGTGTTATCAGGTGAACCATGAGGACTTTAATGAAGGTATCATCCAAGTCCAGGCCAAGAAGAAAGCAAGTTTGAACTACTACGCCTAGTCTCTCCCCCATCAGTTATCTTTCTGTTTGCTCACTATCTTTCAACTCCGGTTTGGCTCTTTTCATATATTATATCCGAATCAGGATATCTGTTATATCGAATTACATTTAGTTGTGCTAATCTTGTTTTTCTTCTGAGACAAGAAAAATGAATTTTATATGGTCGACCATCTTTTTATTGCTGAATTGTGTTTGTGAGAAAAAAATCAGTTTCTGTCAAAATGTGTCTACGTATATGATATTATTCAAGAAATTAATGTGTTAAAAATTAAAACATAAGATATGCAAATGTCTTAAAATTCAAGGGAGAAAAATAGTGTAACTTTGCAGAGAAAAAGAAAAGAGAAATAATCAACACTTGATCTCCTTCAAGCCGTAGGCTAAGTAGAGAAAAGTAGGATTAACAGCTCCCTCCTTGTAGTAAGCAAACACTAAGCTCCCTTCCTCGTTCATGCCCTCTCCCACAAAGCTGTCATCATCACATTCGTTTAAATAATCACCAAACTGACGAAAATAAGGTAACAGAGGTAAGAGGAAGAGGCTTACAATTGGAAGTCTTTGAGTTTTGACACCAAAAACTTGGTAACACTCTCAATGTGTTTCTTGAACATCTTTTGTTTTTCTGAGTCCAGCTTTGGGACTAGTTGCCTTATGTATCTCTTCTCGAACGGTGGTTGCTCCTACAAGTTAATACCCCCGTCCCAATAAAATCAAATCTCACATTCACCCACAAGGTAGCAATAATAAGATTCAAAATAGATCGCCACTGAGTGTTACCTGAAGCCTAAAAGTATCTATGATATCGACAACCTTCACAGCTTGATCATCGACTCCTTCGTCTTCTCCACCTTCTTCAGCTGATGGATTTGCACCAATGTTAAATTTCATTGCTCCTTTCACAACCCACTGATGAACAAATAGTCACATAACAATATGTATATGTCAATGTATAGTTTCAACTAGAATGATTGATCATATAAAACAAAGTACCTTTCCTTCAACTTCCCATAACATTCCATTCTCGATTTCCTCATAAGGAAAGAATCAGACAGACAAAGTTAGCTTCTGATACAAGTAACACATTCAAATCAATATGCTATGAATCAACAAGACTCCAGTGAAGCCTAGAAACCAAAAGGCATACACGAACCTGTAAGAAGATCCTGGTAAACCAACATGTTTGATGAGAACGATCGAGAGAGAGCGAAAGACTTCGGTTTTGTTTGCTTTAGCTAATCTGATCAGCTTTGTTGTTGGTGAAGACAAGAGACAAGAGAGATCTATTTATAGAATTTATGGTGAGACCTGTATTAACATTACCTGAGTCAAGGAGCAATCTTCTTTCCTTTTTCATTTTTCCTTTAACAAAAAAAGGAAAGTCACAAAAAAGGAAAGTTTAATTTCTCGAATCAGAACCATTATTTACTTGTTTTGGAATTTCAACGGATGATTTTTCTTAATTAATTTCACTTAACTTTTTGACGGAAAACAGTGTTATTAAACTTAAGGAAGTCAAAATAAAATTCAAAAACCCATAGGAAAATAACAATCTCTTAATTAAATGCGGTTTTAAATTGATCTCTATATTGTATGAATCTTTTCATTGTGTTTATCATTATATAATTTAATTAAGATTTTAAACTTAAAAAGGAAGAGTTCCAACAATAGAAAGTAAAATTACCAAGGTGGTATTTAATATTTTAATTTTACCGTATTGATAGAAAAGGAAAAAAGGTAAGAAGCTGATGTCAAGTAGACAAATCAATCCGTGAAGAATAAATCTGAGCCGTCCAAAGTTTCGAGTATTTGGACAAACCCGTCCGTAACCCAATCTTTCCTTACACATAAACATCACGCCAGAAAAAAATATATATATATATAACTTCAATTTTTTTTTCTTAATATAAATTTCCTTCTTCCGGGTCTCTGTTTGTGACGATCGGAGAGAGTTCATAAGATTCATTAGCGTGAATTCGAATTCTTGGGTTGAATCGAAGAACTCGGGTTTTGAGATTTGAGTTGTTTCGATTGGATATATTGGTTATGGGATTAGGCAATAAGCTTAACAAATTCAATTTCGGTGATAATGATATCTCCGACGAAGGTGGTGGCGACGAAGGAGATGTCTTTGGTTCGGTTTCGTGTTCGATTTGTCTCGAAACAGTGGCTAAAGAAGGCGATCGAGCTTGGGCTAACCTTCAATGTGGCCACCAGTTTCATCTAGGTCTGTTCCGGTTTTTGTGTACGATTGAATTTGGTTCTTGATTAATTTCGATTTGAATCAGTTAGATCTTCCTTTGGTTTGATTCGGTTTGGTGAATTATGATCCTGTTACCTTCTGGTTTGTAGCTTCAATTGTTGGTATGATTTGAAACTAATCTGTTCATGCTTTGATATAATCATCACTGTGATCGAATTGTGTGTTTATGAGGTAGCATCGAGTAGGGCTTGATGATCATCACTGTTTGATTACAGATGCCATGTTTGTTTGATGCTATCTATTAGCTCACCACATTGTGTTTCATTATGTGTCTCTTTGCTACTTAGTCTTTGTTCACTGTTTGGCAATTTTGGATGTATAGATAGGAGTGTTTATAAGCTGACCAAACTTTCCTGATAGATTGATGACTATTTATATGAATCGATGCAAGAGAGCTTTCTTGTTATAGTTTGAGATATGAATTGCTGTTTCACAAACCCATCTCTAACTTTTCTTTTGTGTGTGTTTTAAGATTGTATTGGCTCAGCTTTCAATGCAAAGGGGGTGATGCAGTGCCCAAACTGTAGGAAAGTAGAGAAAGGTCAGTGGCTTTACGCAAACGGTTGCCGTTCACAATCTGAGTTCAATGTCGAGGATTGGGTTCATGAAGAGGAGATTTATGATATCGGAGGCTACTCTGAAGTGGTAACTCTATCCCTTCCCAAGTTCTCTTACTTCTCTGCCTTCCATGCTGAGGATTAGTTTTTTAATTGCAGGCTTTTGGAGTTCACTGGTGCCCATATGGAAGTTCAGCGCGTCTTCCTTCTTTCGAGTAAGTACACTAATTGCAAAACAGCCTTGCGTAGTTTAACACTATTTTCTGCTACTATCTTTGCTGATGAATCTCTCTTAAAACTTTGTAAGGGATGGAGAGTTTTCGTCGAGTTCATGTAAGACATTGTCAGATTGGTTATTTGTCGTTTTTCTCTCCCTTTATCGTATTTTCACGTCTCTGGCATTTTGGTTTATTAACCTGTTTGCGTTTGACATCATGGTACAGATCACGATCTCTTGGGCCAGCAAGGTTACTTTACAGAACCAGCAGCGCCAACAGCGGGTCACCCATGTCCATATGTAGCTTACATTGGCCCTGTTCATTCGTCTTCCTCAACCACTGTCGGTGCTGCAGGCGTTTCAGAGAGTTCAAGTTTCACTTGGAACACCGGCTCTTTGGTTTCCAGTGAAGTCCCAACTCCTTATGGTTTCCCTGTGGATCCGCACTATCACGACTGGAATTATCACTCGCCTCCACCACCACCGCCACAGCACTTCTCTGTTTCTGGCCCACATGTAGGCAGTCCAACTCAGCCCACCCTTCCGCCAGCTGCTGCAAGGACTTCCCGAGCCAACGGCTCAGATGTTATCAGACCCAGACCGCCCCATTTCATGCGTCCATCATATCATGGTCACAGGTACTTATTTTCTGTCTTAACTTCAAAGTGGAATTATTAAAGCCTTATATCTATTGGTGGGCCTTTTCAGTTCCAGTGGTAGAGCGGGGAGCTCGGTGGCATCTGTTCCGAGGACACCGCCTTTTCCGGGAAGCAACGCTCGGACAAGAGACAGAACGCAAGCTCTTCAAGCCTATTACCAACAGTCTACTGCACAGTCACACCAACCTGATTCGCCTGTAGTCTCTCGTGGGGCTGTATACCAGTCTGGGCGGAGGCCCGGTAGAGTAGTAGCTTCCGGGATGGGATCAACTTCAGATCAGGCAGGCGGGAGCGGGTTTCTCCGGTTTAACATATGGGAGAGGGAGCCTTATATGCCATTGCAACAGGCTTACCCGGTTAACCAGATGGACAGAGAACCATCCATTTGGACATCTTCTTTCAATGAAGGATCAGGAAGCTTCCATCAGAGGCATGGCGGCGGAGGATCATCGTGAAAGTTGAGTCAGTAGCCAGTGAGGGGCAATTCTCATGAGCTTTGGACCCATAACATTGAAAATAACATGGAATTTGATATTTGAGAAAACCTGCATGCTCAAGTTATGTGATGAATTGTTAATCTAGAAAACACACAAATGAATGGTATGTAATGGTTTGGAGAGAGACTACTTCCCCTGTTCGGTGGTGAACCTTGCGGTTCGAGCCGGTTTGGGTCCGGGATAGCATAAGGTGGTTTTGATCTTTGTTTTTGTTATGTGGCTACAATGGGAGTAGCCAAGTGAAATAACCTAATGGAACATAATCTTTTCTTATTGATATGTTACATTTTAAGTTCTTTTTGGCCTATCAGAAGGTTAAATTACCAATACTATAGTCAATGTGAGAACAAAAAATAGAAAGAAAAAAATCATGTATAATGCAAATGGCAATTTGCTTATTATTCTGTGTTATTGAACACGAGTTACTGATTTGTTAAATTGATTGAACAACTAGCATTTGCAATCTCATTTGGAGTTCTGGTTCATATTATTACTCTAATGAGAAGAGAAATGGGGGAGTAATAGTTCACATATAAAACGTTTGGGGTAATTTTGCGATGTTTAAATAACTTGGGGAGGGCTAAGGATATTTATAGAAAATATAAATTAGGGCAACAAAGACCAGTTTAAAAGCACAAAAAACCCTAGCCATTAGCTTCCGTCTCCTCAGCTAAAAAGACGCCGCTCGTCCCTTCAGAGAGTTCCACGATTTGTCCAAGGTACGCCTGTTATTACCTCTCCCTCTTTAATGGAAGCGCTCTTCATTAGACTTAGGTCGCGAGATAGTAAGATGAAATAGATGCGCACGAATTTGAAGTTTCAAGTTTCTAATGCTTCAGCTCGCGAGAGTGTAATTGACGACGATAGATTAGAAACTTGCATCTAAGAAGTTGCGATCCTCATCAGATCTCACTGTCAATTAATTACCTCTGCTTTGAGTTTTGTCATATCTTGAACATGTCTTGTTTGCACACACATGTATTTGGTGTGTCTTTTTTCGTTTTAACTGATATATAAACACTCGTCTGCTTTTGAGAAGGGTTGAAAATGAGTCGAGGAAGTGCAGCCGTTGCCAAGGGAAAGAAGAAGGGAGTTTCCTTCTCCATTGATTGCTCTAAGCCCGTCGATGACAAGATCATGGAGATTGCTTCCCTCGAGAAGTTTCTTCAGGAGAGGATCAAAGTCGGTGGCAAAGCCGGTGCACTCGGTGATTCCGTCACAATCACCCGTGAAAAGAACAAGATCACTGTCACTTCTGATGGCCAGTTCTCCAAGAGGTTTACAACTCAAACCATACTTGTTCTCACTCTCTTTCTAATAGAATACAGATCCAAATATAGTGTTTTGATTGATCTCTCTGCGTTCTTAAGTTTTGGAACTGTTTTGTGTGTCTTGTTCAGGTATCTCAAGTACTTGACGAAGAAGTACTTGAAGAAGCATAATGTGAGGGATTGGCTGAGAGTGATTGCAGCCAACAAGGACCGTAACCTCTATGAGTTGAGGTACTTCAACATCGCTGAGAACGAGGGTGAGGAAGAAGACTAGAAGAACTACACTCTTGTTTCGGTTTTGTTGTTTTTGTTGAGCTCAATACAATTTATTTTCGTCTCCGTCTCTTCTTTTTTTGGTTGAAGTTAACTCTTGTTTCAGACGATTGTTTAAGAAAATTATTATGGTACGATTCAATAATCAGTTAATGAGCTTTAAGCCTAATTCATAGTAAGTTATTGGACAGTAGTAGATTAAATATTTCGACCATTAACAATCTAAAAATCTAAAGTTATGGGCTTTATCTTATGGGCCTTAACGAAACCAGCTTCTTAGGCCAACACTAAAACTAGAGATAAAATAACGTTTATTGCATTGTGGCTACTGCCTTTCGGCCCAAAAAGGTTTTGATTCAATCTTTCCGCCCTCCAATTTATTTGGTATAGCCCATAAACATCGATAATCGAAACAAACCAACGAAAAGTAAACCGAAACCAGTATCCGGTTAGGTTGAATCTATCAGTTTTCTCTCTAATCAGAGAGAGTTGTCTGAAGAGGCAAATAGCTCTGCACTCCTTTAGCTTCTTCAGCTTCCTGCTTCTCTGCAACAGCCTTTGATAATCCAAACATCTGCAAAAAAAAAGAACAAATCAACCCCAAGTGATGATTTAAAGTTGAGATTATGTGTGTGTTAGGTAAACAATGAAGGAAGAGGAGAGAACCTTCTTGATGGTCTTGTTGAAACAATTCTTGTGATCATCCATGGAGGCATTGATGAATTCATCAATGTGATCCTTGACGTCTTCTAAGAAATTAGCATCATCCTTAACCATCTTTCTACATGAAGACTTGGCCGGCTTTGGCGGGTTTTCAGCTTGAGTGTTTGGCATCTCCATTGTTTTGTTTGTTTGTCCTAAAGAGGACTATGTAATGTAAGATCTCAATTCACACGAAACGATTCCAAAAGACAGAGAGACTCCTAAAGTGGAAGATAAGAAGAAAGAATCCTGTAGCAATTAGCTACCCAAATGTCAAATTTTGCCTCAGAGATTCCACCAATTGAACACACAAAAAAACAACATTGGAAGCAAAACATAAACTTTCCTACCAAATTTACATATCAGTCTAAGGGAACCAACGATTATGTTAAGATCACAAGCACAAAGGAAGTATTGTAATCATATACAGAAACTAGTAACACATGTCATGAAATCATACGAATCATCAAGACAGCGCAAAAAGCATGATCTAGAAACACACAGAGAAGCACTGGAGATTCAGACAGAACTCACCGATGTGTTTTGAATAATTGAACAACTGGAGATTCAGACAGAACTCACCGACAACGAGGACGGACGGGGATGATGAAGAGTCTGACTTGTGTGGAAGGAGGATCTCTGCTGATAAAGCTAAAAATGTTTGCAGCGGTTAGATTACTAAACGACCCCTATTGTAATGTTCTTCTGTTTATTATTTTTTTGGTCATAACCGTCATTGACTTACAAAACCCTAGATGATAACCACGGAGAAGCGGATGTAATCGGAACACTCATCGGATCGTGTCATAAAAACATTTCCTTTTGCCATGTATTCTTCTCTGTTACTCCATGGCAAAAGATGTATCGAGCTTCATAAATCTTGTACCTTTAGAGCTATTCCAATGAAGCTTCTTCAAAATGCATCTCCTTTTTGCAATCCCTTCTCCTCTGCATCTACTGTTGATCCAGATTCAGTTCTGAATCTTCTCACAAGTTACGGCTTCACAGACACTCAGATCTCTAGAATCATCACCACTTACCCACGATTGCTTACACTTGATGCTGAGACAACCCTTCTTCCAAAGCTTCAAGCTTTGCAGTCAAGAGGAGCTTCAAGCTCCGAGCTCACAGAGATTGTTTCAAAAGTTCCCAAAATCTTAGGCAAGAGAGGTGCAAAATCCACCGGCTTGTACTTCGATTTCATCAAAGAGATCATAAACAACGACAAAGAAGAAGAAGAAAGTGGTAAGAGCTCCAAGTTATGTCATTCTTCTCCAACGGGTAAGCAAGGGAATAAGATTAGAAACATATCGGTTTTGAGAGAGATGGGAGTGCCTCAACGGTTTTTATTCTCGTTGCTAGTCTCGGAGAGCCAACCTGTGTGTGGGAAAGAGAAGTTTGAAGTATCTGTCAAGAAGGTTGTTGACATGGGGTTTGATCCGACAACGTCTAAGTTTGTTCAAGCTCTACACGTTGTGTACGAGATGAGTGAGAAAACGATAGAGGAGAAAGTGAGTGTGTATAAAAAGTTAGGCTTTACTGTGGAGGAAGTATGGGAGATGTTCAACAAGTGGCCTTACTCTTTAAAGTTCTCTGAGAAGAAGATAACTCAGACGTTTGAGACACTCAAGAGGTGTGGTTTAACGGATGTAGAGGTGATCTCAGTGATGAAGAAGCGTCCGGAGTGCATGCGTGCTTCAGAAGAGAAGATAACAAACTGTGTAGAAACGTTTCTTGGTTTGGGATTCAGCGGAGATGAGTTTGTGTCTATGGTGAAGTGTTTTCCTACTTGTGTTGGGTTGTCTGCAGAGACTGTGAAGAAGAAGATTGAGTTTCTGGTGGGGGAGATGAAGTGGACGTTGAAGGATGTGGTTGTGATACCTCCGGTTCTTGGATATAGTTTGGAGAAGAGGATGGTTCCGAGGTGTGATGTTATAAGAGCTCTTGTGGAGAAAGGAGTGATGAGAGGAGGAGGAGATGGAATCCCTCCAATGTCTTCTGTTTTGGCGTGTAGTGATAAGGTGTTTTTAAATAGGTTCGTGATGAGATATGATAAGCTGGTGCCTGAGCTGATGGCCATCTTTGCTGGAGATAAGAAAAAAGGCTCACATGGACACACAAGAGTAAAGAAAGTCAAAGACTTGTGTCTTTCTGTGAGTTGATTCTTGAATTTGTTTCGTTGTTTGGTCTTGATCTGATTTGTCAAACAGATTTATGAAATTGATAGGGTGAAAGAATGAACAAAAGTTATTGAGTTGTTTAGCTTCAAAGTTGATCTATGAACAAGAAGCTTATCAGGCAACTGCAGAAATTAAACCGGTTAATCAAACTTTAACCGAAACATATCAATCCCAATTGAATGGTACAGTATATAGTTTGTAAATTTCAAAGAATGCCTTCTCTTTAAGAAGAGTTCACAAATGAAATCTCCATGAACCGGAGTGGTTTTCTATAAACCGGAAAATATGAAAACTCTAACCGAAAGTGAGCTGTAAACCAGATTGGTATTTCAAGTGTTGGTTGCTATAAATACCTGAGAAGAGAGGGAGAATCTATTCAGAAAAGAAACAGAAAGCAAAAGAGGATTGTTTATTCTTGCACTCTCGTCTTTGGCTTCAAGATAATTATTGTTAATCGTAGAGATCAGTGGAGAAAGATGGAAAGATACTTAACGAAGAGGATGTTTCTGCTTCTCACTCCGATCATGTTGCTTCCTCTCTTGATCTCTTCTTCTTTTGGTAAGTTTCTAATATTGGTAAAGTTTCCATCTTTCAGTTCCTTTGCATTATCTTGGTTCGTTATCATGCATCAAACCCCTTTGTATCATATTGATACCTTTTAATCTGTTTCATGCGTTGAACCATCTTGAAAAGAATGAAACTTCGCAAAGGAAAGGCTTATACAACGCAAACTTTGTTGAATCTTGAGCCTTGTTGTTCACTTGTTCTCCAGGTGAACCAGTTAACTCTACCAAGAACGGAGTATGTATCTCTAAAGAAGGATCCTTTTCATCATCCGCATCACAAGGAAAGCTTACTGATCTTGGGTTTGAGGATCTAAACGTGTGTAAAGTGTTCCATGGGAAGACTTGTTGTTCTGCTTCACGGATGCTCTCTGTCTCAAAAGCTGTAGAAAACCTGGCGACTTATGGAGAAGCTTCTAAAGAGTGCTTAGATTTGTTTGAGCTTTTGGAATGTTCAATGTGCCATTCAGGAACTCTTCGCATTTGTGCCTCCTTCTGTGACAGAGTCTTTGAAGCTTGCTCTGATGCTTACTTTAGTACTAGTGATGATGATGATGCCAGTGATCAGGTAAGACTCTTGACAGTGTTTGTAAATTCATAGGAATAACACTCTTGAGAACTCTCAAGTTTGAGATAGAGAGAGAGAGATATTGTGTCTTGTAATGTGTTAGGTTATAGTGCCTTGTGGAGCAAGCGAAAGCATCATCTGCGGGAAAGCTTCTAAATGGAGTTCTAATGGCACAACCTTCTGCTATGCAGTGGGTTTCACTGTTCAATCAGCTGATGATTCCGCAGAAGAGCCTTGTTACGGAAGCAAATCAAGTCTAGGGCCACTCATAAAAACTGAGAACTCTGCATGGTTTCAACCTCTACAGATCTATTGGCTAGTAACAGTCATTGTACTACGAACAAACTGTTGGCTAGAACTCAGGGGGCGTTATGTGCAGCAGATGCGAGCTTTGATTCAGAGAGAAAGAGTGGTAAGGAACATGAATGGGATTGCCTAAAGAGAAGAGTTTAAAACTCTTCTTTCTTTTTTTTTTTTGAGTTCCTTAGCATCATAGCTTTAAAACTTTTGAATAAGCTCTGTAAAAACTTTTACAGTACAGAAGTGAGATTGTGAGTGAAAAGCTTATGAGATTGTTTGCTGGTTAAAGAAAGCGCAAAAGTTCTTGAGTTTTCCACAGTTGATCTATGAACAAGAAGTTTTTAGTTTGTAACCGGTTAATAAAACGTTAACCGAAACTAATCAAAGTTAATTCAATGGTAAATGTTAGTCTGTAATTAATAAAACATTAACCGATACTAATCAAACTTAATTCAATGGTACAGTAACTAGTTTGTAAATTTCAAAGATGGGATGGAAATGCCTAAGAAATAGGAGAAGAGTTCAATTCAACGATGAAATCTCCATAAACCGGAGGGGTTTTCAATAAACCGGAGTGGTTTTCAAAAAACCGGAAAAAAATAAAAACTTAACCGAAAGTGAACAGTAAACCAGATTAGCATTCAAGTGTTGTTGCTATAAATGGCTGAGAAGAGAGGGAGAATCTATTTGAAAAAAAAACGAACGCGGTAGAGGATTGTTTCTTCTTGAACTCTCGTCTTCATCTTTCGCTTCAAAGATAATTACTGTAGAGATCAGTGGAGAGAGATGGAAAGATACTACACAAAGAGGATGTTTCTGCTTCTTACTCCGATCATGTTGCTCCCTCTCTTGATCTCTTCTTCTTCTTCTGGTAAGTATCCAATATTGGTAAAGTTTCCATCTTTCAGTTCTTTTGCATCTTCTTGGTTCGTTATTATGCATCAAACCCTTTTGAAACAGAGTATTTGTCGATGTTCTATTCGATACGTTTTGATCCATAGAAACCGCTTCAATGGCACGACTTGTTCTCTCTGTTTCATCTATTGAAGCTTGAGCGTTTCATCTATTGAAGCTTGAGCGTTGTTGTTCACTTGTTCTACAGGTGAACCAGTTAACTCTAACAAAAACGGAGTAAGCATTGCTAAAGAAGGACGCTTTCCACCATCAGAATCCAAAGGACAGCTTCCCAAGCTTACTAATCTTGAGTTTAAGGAACTAAACCTGTGTAAAGTGTTCCATGGCAAGACTTGTTGCTCTGCTTCACGGATACTCTCTGCCTCAGTAGCTGTCAAAAGCCTGTCTGCTTATGGAGAAGCTCTTAAAGATTGTTTGGATTTGTTTGAGGAGATTCTTCCGTCGGGAACTTATCGCATTTGTGCCTCGTTCTGTGACGGAGACTTTGAAGCTTGCTCAGATGCTTGTTTTAGTTGTGACCAGGTAAGACCGGTGTTTGTGTATTCATAGGCAAAACTCTCTTTGAGAATTCAGGAGTTTGAGAGAGAGCTTGTGTCTTGTTACGTGTCAGGTTATAGTGCCGTGTGGATCAAGCAGAAGTATCATGTGCGGGAAAGCTTTTAAATGGGGGTCTAATGGCACAGCCTTCTGCTATGCAGTGAATTTAACTGAGCCTTTTTATGGAAGCAAATCAAGTGTAGAGCCAGTTGTGGAAAAACCACTCATAAAAACTAAGAACTCTGCGTGGTTTCTAGGTCTTCAGTTCTTTTGGCTAGTAACAGTTCTTGTACTACAAACAATGCTCTTGAAGAGGTGTTGTCTCTCTCTCTCTCTCTATGTCTCTCTGTTAGACTCTATTTAACCGGTCTTGCTTTGGATTTTGATAACTCAGGTGGCGTTATCAGCAGCAGATGCGAGCTATGATCCAGAGGATGTGAGAAGATCGATAAGGAACATGAATGGGATTTGCCTAAAGGGAAGAAGTTAACTCTTTCTGAGTTCCTCACCATAGCATTAAAACTTCTAAATAAGCTCTGTAAAACTTTTACTGTACAGACGATTCAGAAAAGTAAGAGGCAAACCATGAAAGTCAGTTTAATGTGGAAAGATTAAGAAATGTAGTCACTTGATGATACAAGAAGAGTTAGAATAAAGCAAAAAAGGAGAGGCACTCTTAACTTAAACTAGGAGAGTGTTAAAAAGAATAAACATAAGAAGAATAAAACAGACCAAAGGAGATGAAAATCTCAAGAAGCAACTATACACAGAATATTTTGGATAATCTCTCTCTCTCTCCCTCTCTTTCTCTTTTGTTTATACAGATGCTTCTTCTTTGATGACTATAGTAGCCTTTGAGGTGCTCTTCTCCATTGCAGTTTACCTATCTGAAGAAATGCACAGAGCCTAGCTTGAGCTTTGTGAAGCTTTATTATTGAGTTTCAAGACTTGCCCATTTTAGGTACCTGATAAAACAGTAAACGTAAAGAATGTGTTAAGTTATGCCAAAAAGAACAAAGCTTATCATTACTTATTAGCTACACCAATCCAATTGTATAATCAGAAGAAGGGGTTCTAGGTCTTAAATTGAATGGTTGAGAACAAACCTTCTTGAGAGGAATACCGGTTGAAGATGGGGCAGGTTTCAGAATCTCAAAAGAACAAACAAGAGATTGGTCCACGCTGAGTAATGCACCTGCATTGTCAAACTCTCCACCATAGTTTGGAGCAGAGAATATCGTCACTAATCTCCTTTTTGCGAAAAACTCGTACCCATCTTCCACTACCTACAAAACACATCCCTCACATATCAAATAAAAGAATCTCAAACTAATGTACAAGTCTTTATATACCTACCTGATGGCCACGGCAAATGAGGTCAAGATCATTCTTATCCAAGAACTCAGCGACAACATCAGCTCCAAACGTACATGAAATACCTCTATCACTATCAGACCAACCTTCACTCTTCTGATCAGGATCAGACCAAAGCAAATCACAAAGAAGACCATTGTCTGGAATCTCCGTAGGCCTTTGAATCTCCCGAATCTGCTCCAAGTTCTCCAGCTCCGGTGACAACCCTCCGTGCATACACAAGATCTTGTCGTCAATGAGAGCAGCTACAGGCAAACAGTTGAAGCAGTCGGTGAATATCTTCCAGAGCCTAACGTTGAATCTCCGTTTGCATTCGTCGTAGAAGCCGTAGATCCTGTTGATCTTAGCGTCTTCATGGTTGCCTCTCAAGAGGAAGATCTTGGACGGGTAACGGATTTTGTAAGCCAAGAGGAGGCAGATTGTTTCGAGACTTTGCTTGCCTCTGTCGACGTAGTCTCCGAGGAAGAGGTAGTTAGCTGAAGGAGGGTAGCCTCCGTACTCGAAAAGGCGAAGAAGGTCTTGGTATTGTCCATGGATGTCACCTGATTTACAGATTCAAATGCAAACAAAAAAACATAAAAATCAAAACTTTTTTTTAAAGGTTTGTAAAAATCAAAACTTTATTGAATGGGGAGGGAGAGAGGGTACCGCAGATGCGAATGGGGGCATGGAGATCGAGGAGATTGGGCTGAGAAAGGAAGATTTGTCTGGCGTTAACGCAGAGTTGACGGATCTCGATCTCGGAGAGCTGAACCTGTTTGCCTCCTTTGCCTTCTAATAATCTTCTTATGATGTCATCCACCATACCTATCTCCATCATCCCTTCCGTCATCTCACCGGAATCCAGAATCAACACAAAAGGGTTCGCGGCAAATCAGGCTACAAACAATGGGTCGTTGATGGGTTAAAGGATTGATCAGAAAGTCGCAAGCTTTTGTCTTTTTTGTTCTGTCTCGGATTTTCCCGGGAAAGAGGAGGAAAGTGGATCAAAGATTAGAATAGAACAAATCCAAATTAAAAGATTTCTTTTGTTTCAGAAGAGGATTAAAACAAAAAAGCTCTCAGCTTTAGAATATTGAGGGGGGAGAAAAACGGATGGTGGAGATATCTCTCTCTCTCTCTCTCTGTATGGAAGAGAATGGAGACGGAACAAGTTTGAATACGAACCATAGCATAATAAGGTTAGAGATGGTCATCATAAAATATTTAAGAATATGATAACTATTAAATTCTAGGAGTTATTTATCAAATTAAATGCAACTTCAGAACACTTTCTAGCCATATAATGGAGTCTATTAGGTAATCTAATTATATGTACATGAATATCGATTGACGATTAGTGGATGCAATGAACTGTCAAAATGATGATTGAATAAACAAAATAACTGATGCAGAGGTAACTAGTGAAACCTTCTAAGGCAAGAATATGAGTTAGTGGGCGGTGATGAAAGGTCCAGCCTAGAAGAATGAGACGTGGAGGTAAAGGTGGGCATGGATAATCAATTTTTCGATTTATAATTTTTTGATTTGGTGTTTCGAATTGTAAGAAAATAAAAAGTAAAAAATAAAACAAATTTGATATAAATAATAACATTTTATTACAATTTTTAAAAATTATATATTTTAAAAAAGATTAATACATAAAACTAATTTAACGAATAAAAATATTAATTTTTATAAAGATATAAATTTATTTATATGTATATATATATGTATGTAGTAGATCAAATTGAATATCTATTTAAAAAACATTTTTTTTTTTTTGCAAACATTTTAAAAATATTAATATTTTGATTTGCTCATTTTAGTATTTGTTTGATTCTTAAAATTATGCACATACAAATTTATAGATACGGTGTTCTACTCCCAAGAGGTTTGTCATTGGAACTGGTCAAAGTAAAGTAGTCTTCCGTACAATTAATGATTTTATACACCACAATTGTTCCTTAGTTAATTCTAAAAAAAAATTGTATTGAGGTCGGGCGAGAAACCGCGTCTTTTGAAAAGTTAGTTTTTTTATGGTTAGAGAGAGGGAGCACTCATACGTGTGAGGTTAATACTTTGCATTTCTATATTTTTGTCAACTGTAGATAATTAAAAAATGATAGTAGAACACCTCGAATTGATATGATAGAGGATATATAAATATATATGTTTTTGTATTTATCATCTGAGAATTTGGTTCATGATAGTAGTTTCCTGATCCTGGGTCTGTTTTAACATCAAAATAACGGGCTTGGTCAACAAATAATATGGCCTGGGTCTGTTTTCACATGTCAACTAACGGGCTTGATCCATTAAAATATGATCAATTAACCGGCTTGATCGATAAAACAAAAGGGCCTGTTATTTAAATCAAAGAGTAAGTATTAAATTTTAATGGGCTTTTAATTATGGGCCTTTAGTGGGAATAAGAAAACCCTAAAATTGAAGCGCGTTTTAGTATGAGAAGAAACAGTTATAAAACATAGATTCATCACTTCTCTTGCAGAAGCTACGACGGCGGCGGCTCCACATCCCCGGACGCTACAATGGTACATCCCTCTCTATCTCTCCGTGTCGGAATACCTCTTTTGTAACTTTGAGCTTGGTTTTAGAGTTTGTTGTGACATTTGAGTTTACTTCCAATGTTGATTATGAGATCAATTCGATCGTGTTTTGCAGGGTATTGATTTGATCGCAGGAGGTAAGAGCAAGAAGACCAAAAGGACAGCACCTAAGTCCGACGATGTCTACCTCAAGCTTACCGTCAAGGTCCAAACACGAAACAGACGATCTTTGTCTTATTTTGAGTGAATCTTACTGCATACGATGAGATGTTTGACACATTTTTGTATTGCAAAATTGCAGCTTTACCGGTTTCTGGTAAGGAGAACTCAAAGCAAGTTCAATGCAGTGATCTTGAAGAGGCTTTTTATGAGCAAAGTCAACAAAGCTCCTCTTTCTCTTTCTAGACTCGTTGAGTTCATGACTGGCAAGGTTCCATTTCCTTCTAATCCATCTCATCTCTCTCTGCCTTAGTCGTAGGCTCATGATGAACCTGTTCCGTTTCGTTAGAATCAGTTTCCAAACTTTGTTGAGGTGTTCGATGTTTGATTGAAGCTTTCTTATGTAGATCATGTTTTGTCTTTTGTTTTGAGTTTTGAATGTTATTTTTCATGTTGTGGTACTATAGGAAGATAAGATTGCTGTCTTGGTTGGAACTATAACCGATGATTTGAGGCTGCACGAGATCCCAGCTATCAAAGTTACTGCCTTGAGGTTCACAGAGAGAGCCAGAGCTCGCATTGAGAAAGCTGGTGGTGAATGCTTGACCTTTGACCAGCTTGCTCTCAGAGCTCCTTTGGGACAGAACACTGTACATCTCTCAACTTAACCGCTCTTTCATCTTTTTATCAAATTCGTGTGATATAACCTTTACTTTCTTGTTTGCAGGTTCTTCTTAGAGGACCTAAGAACTCACGTGAGGCTGTCAAGCATTTTGGCCCTGCTCCTGGTGTGCCACACAGTCACTCCAAGCCATATGTTCGGTCCAAGGGAAGGAAGTTCGAGAAGGCCAGAGGAAAGAGGAAGAGTCGTGGATTCAAGGTTTAAGAACATTGTCTGCGTCTTTGAACTTGCTTCTCGAGTATTGTTGCTTCTTAATCTCTATCGTAATCGGTTATTTGTTAGACAATATTTTAAGTTTACTACATTTGTCGGACTATTCTCCCTTCACCAGCACCAAACCTGCAATTTAAAGCTGAGATCGTATGGATCATTCACTAGATGATTCATTGTGCATTTACGTTAAGCGTTATAATATCAAATCTTATTCATGATCTATTCGAAGTACAACACTTGCAAGAACGAGAATGTTATTTGAGAGGCAGCGTAACAGGCTAAATCAAGAAACCCTAAAAGCTTTTGTAGTTGTTCTGAAGCTTGATGAAGAAGTCATTGATGTGAGCAGTGACCTCTTGAGGTTTCTCTTGGTTAACGAAGTGACCAGCATCTTCAATCACAACTACTTCTAGAAGATTCGGAACATCTGCAGCAAACCCACCACCGTGAATGTACTCTTTAACCCCCGGCGTGGTGTAAACCATGTCCAAATCACCCGTCATGAACTTCACAGGAACTTGAATCTTTACCCCGGTCCATGGTGCTGTGAGTTCCCATGTCCTAACATCATCCAAGACCTGATTAATATAACTCCAAAACAGAACATCATGTTAAGAACTTACAGATCCATGGCTCTGTAGTAGTTCAGTCCACCGGTAAATCCTGTCTTCTCGAATTTGGAGACATAGAAATCGAGATCTTCCTTCGAAAACCATTCAGGCAGTTCAACTTGTTCGCAGTTAGGGTTTGCACCAAAGGGGTTGTCCTTAGGCAGAATAGGTGGGCCCAGTTCCCTCCCTGTGAAGATGTTCCTAAGAACTCTTCTTGGATCTGCACATGCAATCTCTCTTTCGATCTTACCAGGTTCCTGCAAATTCACATCGTTAAAACAAAGTGTAAAACAGTTGGATACAACCAAACTATGTCAACTGAATGGTGTAATAATGGTGTGATCTCTTATGAAACCTGAAATCTACAGATGTAGTAATCATCTCCAAACACAGCCTTAAACCCTTCAACAGGCTTGACATTAGGGTTTCTTGGCCTATACGGCACACTCAAACACGCAAAACCCTTAATCTTCTCCGGTCGAAACAAACAGAGATACCATCCGACAATAGCTCCCCAGTCATGACCCACCAGAAACACCTTCTCTTGATCTCCAGCAACACTGTCAAGAAGAGCCACAAGGTCACCAACGACTTTAAGACACGTGTACTCGGTGAAAGACTCCGGCGACTCGGAGTCTCCGTAGCCTCGGAGGTCAGGAGCTACGGCTCGGTAACCTAGAGATGATAACCCATTAATCTGGTGACGCCAGGTGTACCAAAGATCAGGGAATCCGTGGAGGAGAAGCACCAAAGCTCCTTCTTTGGGACCTTTCTCGGCAACGTGCATTGTGATGCCATTGACGCTCACCACTCTGTGATCGATTCCCTCCATATTGTTGTTTGGATTCAATAAATTGTTTTTATGTTTATGTTTTAAGCTGTGTAGTCAGGTGGTTTTGGTGGTGGTATAAATAGAGAATGGAAAATTAGTGTAGTTAATGTTGCGTAAAAACAAGTGATGCCTATTTTTTTAGATATGAGTACAAGTGATACTACTTTTAAATGGTAAACAGCTGGTAGAAACATGACTCAAAAAACCAGCGAAACCAATAGAAAATTACGCCAATGTTGCATGTTTTGAGACTACTAGATCTGAGTAGTAAAAAATATTTTGTTGAATAAAATCAAAATAATAACAATTGAGTAGTAATATTCCAGTAAGTTTTAGTCTACCTAATTTATAAATGAACATTATCGAAAATCATGTATATTGACAACTTTTTAAAAAAAAAATTGTCTGGAGAAACTATTAAAAAAGAGGCATATAAAATGTTGAGCTTCTCAAAAGAAGAGTCCTTGCTAATTGGTGAAGGAAAGAATTAAATGCAGAGAAGTAAAGCGTAGAGATATAGGTGGTTGCTTGCCAACTTGCCATAATTTGTATGTTACCACAATAAATAAAATATTTTCTATATCTAAGAAGAAAGTAAACTACGTATCCAAATTAAATGTTGGTTTAGATCTACTCATCAGCAAATTTGATTAATATGACTAAATGTTTGTCACATTTTTGTAAGAGATTATATGCTCTTTTCTTCACCGCTGATTTGATCCCTGCATGGTAGAGACCAGAGGTTTCAAGTGGAGATACCAAGTCATTCATTTTTGGTGGCTATCAAACAATTTGAATATGAATAGGAACATCATTTATAGAGAAGAGACATGGACATAGTATCTTTAACAATATGGCATTTTCTTCCTCTTTCAATTGGCAAAGAAGCAAAAAATTATCTAATTCCACCACTAGTTAGATCCAGGGCCGGTCCTGAGATTTAAGGGGCCGGTCATCGTCGTACCCGTACGAAATACCGTTTGGTTTTTTAAAGTTAGAGCTGTTCCGTTGTTCTGAGAAAACGAGATTGTGAGTTTTATGGACTCCTTCGAAAGGTTAAGTAGCTTCCTTACGAGTGTGCATCTGTTCATAGTTGTCATAGACAAAAAAAGAGTTCGTTTGTGCCTTGGAAGGTTAAGTAGCTTCCTTACGGACACGGTCAACCTGCACTGCTCTATCTCGTGCCTTGCACTCTCGGTATCTCTCGAGTCTCTCTCTCATTTTAATGAAGCTGCTATGCATTTGATTTAACCAACTAAATACTAAACACTTTTGCAGGAATCACTGTCACACTTGGGCTAGTGAGGAAAGAACTCAGAGACCTGTGGAACTATGGGACTGAGCAGCCTTCAGGTTTAGATGTAAATCCATCTCCAGATGCATAACATGCTCTCTCCTACATCAGAAAGCAACATGATTCTTGACATTTTTTTTGCTCATAAATGGGATTGACCCTTACATGTATACACACACTAGTTGAAGCCACCACTAGTATAATGTAATTGTATAAGTATACGTATTTGCACCAAACTTCTGTATCTAAAATTTAATTTATTTTTATCACTGATATAATGAACTTAAAATACAAGTAGGATAGAATGAAATATGTTTTCAACACTTATAATATTTATTTAGTCCAACGGCTAGTATTTATTGAACTGTGGGAATAATAATAATGTTGCAGTGAGTAATAATTATTTTGGTCCACTAAAGTCAAATTCAATAGAAAAGATAATATTTATTTTAGTCCAACGGCTAGTATTTATGTTGGGACTAGTGTTGCAAGAAAGAAGCACATTGGGAGTGTCGCAAAAGAGGAAACTGGGGTCTATTTATAGTACTTGTTATCAGAGAGCACAAATCAATTATTTCCTTTCTCTATCTTCTTCTTCTTCAAGTTATTTCTCCAATTACTCTGCTGCAAAGAAAAGATATAGCCGGAGATGGAGTGCCTCAGTTCTTAGAAAAGAGTTTCTACTGCTCAATGTTATACACATCAGTGAAGGAAACAGAGTCTACACGGGTAAGTTCCTCTTTCTCTTGATTTTTACCATTTGTAAAGTTGTTTTCACTACAATGTTTTTAAAAAAAAACTTTTAAACTTGGGGGAAAATTTCTAAATTATTTGGTTGATAATGAAAACTTAATGTGTAATTTGTGAAAAGGATTAGAAGTTACATCCAGTCATTGATCGTTAGAGATTGTATATTTCTTTTGTATTGACACTTATGATCATTTTGTTCTTCCTAATCAATCTCCTAATGAAGCAATTTTCCCTCTTGTTTTTTATTTTCTAAAATCAACATCACATTTGCCTTATGTTTTTGTTTCCTGTGATGGTTTTGCTTGTTTTAACTTGCTTCTTGGGTTTGTTTGTTGCTTTTTTTTTTGGATAAGAGACAAATCTGTTAGTGGGAAAGCGAATGATGTAAAGAGGATCAAAGCTTATATGGACAAGGTTGAGCTAGAGCATTCAAACTTATGTGAGCATCTCATTCCCTCAGCTTCAACAAGATGTAAGAAAACTTAAAGATTAGTAGTAGTTTACTACATGTTTCTGAAGATTTGTTTGGTTCTTTGTTGCAGGAAAGGTGACTTATTACCAGTATAAGAAGCCCCTGACCAGTCTTTGAAAGTCTGTGAGGTGAAGATTTGTTTGCGTAGATTCTTTCTTACTCACCTGAAAGGTTTTAAAATTCAGGGCATGCCACCTTGCTGATAATTAATGTAAAGAGGATCTGTTTTGTTCTTGATGCGCAGTGAACTGATTGATATATGTATGTGTTTGCGCATGGACAAACATGTTTCAAGAACAACTGAACTTGTGGTGTGAAGTGTAGAGTGTTTTGCATCATCCTGATTGCATGTTTCAGATGCTGTCTTCCACTTCAAGTTACCTAACCAGCTCTGCTGCGGCGAACTTCCTAAGCGGTGATTTCACTCATCGCCAGAGACAAATGAACGACTTCACTCACTACTGTGGTGGCGGTAAGGGACAAGACTAGCTTTGAAGATGGTTTGGTCAATATATTCATGGACAAGATTGTGTGTTAAAGATTTTTATTGTTTTGTTATGTATGATCTTGTAATGTTATGTGGCTTCGGATTGTGTAATAGTTCTCCATTTCTGTTATTTTGGAGAAAACTAGATGAGAAGTCTTTGAGTTACTTGGGTTTTAATTTTACTATCGGGCCTTTTGTATTTGTTACTCTTATTGGGCTATCAATGAAAACTAAAGGTTACCAAGAAAGAAAAAAAAAAGCCCTAGATCTTTTTGTTTATTTAAGCTCCGGGCGGGCACATAGAGATCGGAGTAGAAGATGGTAGCTAAAGCTTTGACTGGTCTGCTCCGAGCAGGAGGATCCCAGTATCAGCGGTATTTGCTTTGCAACTGTCTCTTTTGTTTATTCGAGGAAATAATAAACTAATATATTCCTATATTATTCTCTGCAGAGTTAACGAGTTTGTCAAACAGTTGGAAGCAAAACTGAATGGTGTAATAATAATGGTGTGATCTCTTACGAAACCTGAAATCTACAGATGTAGTAATCATCATCTCCAAACACAGCCTTAAACCCTTCAACAGGCTTGACCTTAGGGTTTCTTGGCCTATACGGCACACTCAAACACACAAAACCCTTAATCTTCTCCGGTCGAAACAAACAGAGATACCATCCGACAATAGCTCCCCAGTCATGACCCACCAGAAACACCTTCTCTTGATCTCCAGCAACACTGTCAATAAGAGCCACAAGGTCACCAACGACTTTAAGACACGTGTACTCGGTGAAAGACTCCGGCGACTCGGAGTCTCCGTAGCCTCGGAGGTCAGAAGCTACGGCTCGGTAACCAAGAGACGATAAGCCATTAATCTGGTGACGCCAGGTGTACCAGAGATCAGGGAATCCGTGGAGGAGAAGCACCAAAGCTCCTTCTTTGGGACCTTTCTCGGCAATGTGCATTGTGATGCCATTGACGCTCACCACTCTGTGATCGATTCCTTCCATATTGTTGTTTGGATTCAATAAATTGTTTTAAGTTTTAAGCTGTGTAGTCAGGTGGTTTTGGTGGTGGTATAAATAGAGAATGGAATATTAGTTTAGTTCTGAAAACCCCCTTTCATCAGACGGAGTATATCCTAGCAAAGGTCAAATAAGCTTGCAGTGTTATAATGTTGACAACTAATAAACATTTTGATTTGCAGATTTTACTAGTGAACTAATTTCTACATAATTCGTATTATAATTAAGATTTATAAACAACATCTTTGATATACTACCAAACATGAGTTTACAAAGATAAACATTAATCTCAACAATTTGGTAGATCAATTCTTCTAAATTCCTCAAGGTTGTGCACATGTTTTTTTTTGTCCAGGTTTTCTTGAATTAGAGTAGAAAATAAACACATTATATGTCATCTTAATAGATTTTTAGGTAGACTTTGAAACCATCATAATAGACCCTTTCGGGGAAGCAGCTGGAGAAACTGAGCCACCACCACTTGTGTCCGTGAAGGAGGAGAAGCCTGGAGCAGCTGAGTCGCTAGGGATTGTGGTTGCAGCATTAGGGTTTGCAGCCAAGAGGCCAGCAGTGTACGGGACACCTTTCCCCTGAACCCAAACATCACCTTGAATGTACTGATCCGGTGTGAACTTGAGGACCTCTTCATTGCTCAGTGTCTTAATTCCGGGCCAAGTAACCCTGTTTGCAAGGGCTGCTCCAGGTCCTGTGTTCTGCACTTCAGAGTAGAACAATGTGTCCAGGCCAAAGTTCCCGAGCCATGCTTGCCATCCTTGTGGCTGAATGAAATCAGGAATAAAAGTGTTCATTATAATAGTTCTTGAATACTCTTTCCATGGCCTTCCGAGATAGGCTTTACTAGTTTCCTTGACTGCCAAGTAATCCGGTTCGCCAGCAATTGTGCAACCTTGGAACACAAATCCAGTTGATTCCCTCGGGTCTTTACGACCATGAGCTGTGATCGGACATGCCTGGTTCGGAAGCGGCTTCCTCACCAACAAAGTGCAGTTCTGGAACACAGCAGCTGCGTCTCCAAAGAGGAAATCAATGGTGCCTGAGATGGTACAATCACGGTAGAACTGACGGTGGGAGTGAGCGTAGAGTGTGTCTTGGTAACCATCGAATCTACAGTTGAAAAATATGGACTCATCTGATTGAACCCTAATTGCAACGGCTTGATGTTTGATTGGCCCGGCAGTGTTTACAAACCCAATGTTCTTGGCAATGAAGTAGTCTCCAACGACCGCTGCATTAACCATTTACATGTATTAACATATTTGAGTTCAAAAACTTTATAATAACCTAAATATATCGTACCAACAGTGGCGGTACGGTAGGTAGTGATACCGTCCTTGTAATTCTTACTACCGGAAATGATGGTTTTGTCGGGACCATCACCGATAAACACAAGATGAGTCATGCTTTTGTTGACTTGAACATACTCCTTGTAGATTCCAGCCTTAATGTGAACCACAAAAGTAGTGTTCTTCTTCTTAGGAACGTTCTTCAACGCGTCGTTGATCGTTGCATACTGACCGCTCCCGTCCTGAGCCACTACAATGTCGGGCTTCGCATCAGAGTACCCGGAAGCAGCCTGCAAGAGCCTACGCCCTCTCTGGTCCACCCAGGAGGGAATTTCCTGGGCCAAAAGCCGGCGGCTGTTCAGCCCAGGAATATCAATTTGGCCCACGAAATTCGACATTTCACTAATGATTGCTAGCCCGTTGTGGGTCAACTCGATAGCCGTCTTCAAGGCCTTCTTCATGGTCTCGCCAGCATTCCCTTGCGTCCCTTGAAACCCTTCAAGGCAAGTCTCCTCGTGGCTAATCGCAGCGCTGAGCCAAATCCTCAGATTGATCAAAACCTCGTCGAGCTTGTGGAACTCAAGCTTCCCAAGCTCCTCAAATGAGTTGCTAAGCTCTCCCAACGCGTAATCCATTAGCTCCTTGCACTGATCTAGCGCCATCCTCGTCCTCGGATCCTTCTGAAGCTCAATCATCGTCTGCGACTTCTTAGCAGCGTCAGTGATCTGTTTCATCGTGACACTGAACGCTGTCTTAACCAACTCCATCGGGTCGGTCGTGTTATTCCCGTTCTTGATCAGACTGTCTTCACAAGTCTTTTTGTAATCCGTTGGTGCACATATGTCCTTGACGGCCTTGACTGAAGCCGTTATCTCTCCGTTACCTTCAGATTCACCGTTACCATCGTTCTTGTTGAGGCTGACACCGACGGTAACGGCGACCACCATGGAGATTAGAAGAACGGAGGAGATCGAAATAACAGCATACCTTCTCTTCCTCTTGGAATCATCGTCGTACCCGTACGACATACCGTTTGGTTTTAAAAGTTAAAGCTGTTCCGTTGTTCTGAGAAAACGAGATTGTGAGTTTTATGGACTCCTTCGAAAGGTTAAGTAGCTTCCTTACGAGTGTGCATCTGTTCATAGTTGTCATGGACAAATTAAGAGTTCGTTATTCTGGTTCCTCTGTTTCATGAGGCTTGGCGGGAATATTGGCTAGTGAGAAATTAAATTAGTCTTTTTTAGAGATTCAAAAACCTCGTTTTTTTTTTGTTTTTTGTTGTTTGTCTCTAATCTGAATAATCAGTGTCTTAATCGTGTTTAATAACTACTAACTGACATACATTCTATTTTCTTAGAGGAAAATACAGTTTCCTACAGATATTAGTATGGAGTTTTTTTGCCATTGCTTAATTTACTTTTCAAACCATTTCCAAAATTGTTTTTAATATTTGAAGTGATGTCTTTTTTGTTTCATATTCTAGAATAAATATGAGAAATTATAACATTTTTGGTATGTTATAACTAAATAGGTTATGGTTTAAGAAGAAAGAAAACATTACTGATCAAATATTTGAGATATTAAACGTAGAATATTTAGGTGCATGTATATATGTAGAATAATATACATGCATAAATTTTCTTTTTTTATATTTTGGAACGCATATGCATAAATTTTCTTGTACAAACAAGACAACACAAAACAATTTAATTGGAAAGTTTAATTTGATTAATATATGGTTTGAGTGACCAGAAATAAATTGAGATTACACCAACCCACCGGCGTAGGGAACTCCCATGCTCGGCAACCAGTAGTCTCCAACTATAAAGTTCGAGACAGTGAACCAAACAGCTTCAGTTTCATTGATCACATGATAACCGGGCCAATCAACCCGGTTAGCTGTATCTGAACCTGGTCCGGTATTATTGAACTCCGCATAATACAAAGTATGTAAAGCGAAATCACCCATCCATTCATTCCATCCCTTACCATCAATAAACCCATCCATGAAGTTTTGCAAGTAAACAGTCCTCGAGTACTCCTTCCAAGGCCGACCTAAATACGTCTTAACCGAGAAATTACTTGAAACCAATTCATCACTCGGTATAATTCTACAATTCTGTATCGAAATCCCGGTATTCTGGTTCGGATCGCTCCTGCCTTGAGCCGTTATGGCATTGAACTGTCCTTGAAGTGGTAGTCTAGGAATGATGTTGCAGTTTTGAAGAACCGTTGCTGCGTTTCCAAAAATGAAATCTACCGTTCCGTAGATGTCGCATTCTCTGTAAAATTGTCTAAGTGAGTGGACGTAGAGTGTGTCTTGGTATCCCTCGAAGCTACATTTGTAAAATGCTGACATGTCTGCACTGTTGCGGACAGCCACAGCTTGGTGTTTGGTTGGCCCGGCTGTGTTTCTCACGGTTATGTTCGCCGCCATGAAGCCTCTTCCGATAACAGCTGAATACAATGACATAAGAAAAAATAATTATATATTGTGACGTGACATCCAAGTCCCCATTGTTTTGTAGTTTAAATACTATTTGCATTTGCTAGCTAAAAGTTTTAATTATGAAACATTTTTCATAAAGACAAAGATAAGTTTTTTCATTTAAATAGGTTTTACGTTTTCGCATAGGATTTTAGATGATACTCCCTCCGTTTCAGAATAAGTGTTATTTTAGAGAAGTTTTTTTGTTACAAAATAAGTGTCGTTTTCGACTTTCGATGCAAAATTAATTAATTTTATGCTGTAAATTATTTTTCTATTGGTTGAAATATGGTTAGGTGTATAGGTAATTGTGTTTTTATATAGAAAATATGCAAAATTAATTGTTTTCTTAATCCATATGCAAAAACCTAAAGTGACACTTATAATAAAACAGATGGAGTATTTGTTTATTGACGACTTACCAAGTGTAGCAGAAGCAAAAGTGGTGGAACCATCAACGACGTTTCTATTTCCGGTGATGATTGTTTTGTCAATGCCGTCACCAATGATCATTACGTACGATTTGTTGCTAGGGACCGTGACGTACTCTTCGTAAACTCCAGCAACGACGTAAATCACGAAGTAACCGTTTTCGGATTTTGCCTTCGTCGGCGCAGCAGCTACAGCTTCGTTAATTGTTTTATAGGAATCACCATTGACGTCGTTAGGGTTAACGACTACCGTCTTGGCCACCTTTAGGCCACCATTGCCTCCAGGAGAAGACTATATAAAATATATTTTGATGTCAATCTTACATAGAATTAACATTTTGTAATTAAGGTGTAAGCAAAAAAACATTGTCTAAATAAATAAAAAGTCTCACTAAGAGCATAATTATCCGGGGTTCCTAGGAGGGGTTTTTGCACTGTTCGCGGGCCTCACTGACACGTGGGGCTCATGAACAGTGCAAGAACCGCTTCTAAAAACTACTAAATAAGAACCGGTTTTAGAGAGTTTCTTACACTGTTTGCGGACCCCACTGACACGTGGCGGCCCGCGATTGGTTCGTTTTTTAATTTATTTTTTTTTTTTTTAGAAAACAGCAAAAAAAAAAATTAAGAACCCCATTAGGGGTTCTAGAGATAATGATGCCCTAAGAGTTTAGCAAAAGTAGAACATATATGGTTGCATTCTGTTGTTAATATATATATCCCTTATATATTAGCACATGCATGGTTACACTAAGAGCACCATTAAAGGGGGTGCTTAAGGGGTGCGGTGCTTAATGGTTGGGCCCACCAAAATCATAAGCACCACTTCTTAAAGTGTCTAATTAAGCACCAGCTCTTGCACTGTTCACGGACCCCACTGACACGTGGCAGCCCGTGATTGGTCCGTTTTAATTTTTTTTTTTTTTTTTTTTTAAATGAAAAAAAAAAAAAAAAATAAGCACCCCATTTTGGGGTGCTAGGGTTGAAGATGCTCTAAATATACTAATAATTTGGCTTCGCCAGTTTCAGTTCTGCTTTTACGATAAATTGGTTATTTACGATAGTTTTTTTTTATAATACCACTATATGAAATGACTTTATATCTTTCCTCAAACTATATTATGCTAATAGGATCTAATAAAATTGCAAAGTTCAAGTTTTAAAAACAACAAAATAAATATTGTAACGTTCAAAATTTTATACGATCATAGAAAAGAACCTGAAGAAGCTTTCGTCCCAAAACCTTAACTCTCTCGTAGATCATTCTCTCACGTTCAGCCTCCTTCACATACGAAACTTCGGGCGACGAAGACGTTTTCTCCTCCGTCAGAAACCTTGGTGGTGGCTTTTTCACCGAAGCATCAGATGTTATCGGCCAAGCCTCCTTGGACAAGGCAAGAGAAACACTAATCAGCTTTATTCCATCCGAGACACGTGTGAGGGTGTCGTGGTGGTCCTTAACAAAATTATCGGACTTGACATCATGAAACGAGCCTAGGCATGTCTCGTAGTTGGTAAGAGCGGCGCTAAGCAACGTGAGGAGATCGTTGACCTCGGAGGTTCCAAGAACGGTCTCCTTGATGGAGTTCACACGTGTGAGCTGGTCAACGCTCAGACCGGCTAGTAACTGGCAATCATCAAGGGGTCTTGATGTGGGATGATGCTGGTGCAAGGAGGCGAGAAGGTGCTTAGAAGCTTCTAGAGACTTTAGGATGACAATACTAGCAAATCCTGAAACTGAAACGGGTGACCCGACGGGTAGAGCGGATTTACAGACGGGTGGATGAGGAGTGGAATCACAAAGAGCTTCCAAGGAAGTTAGGGCTTGACAATGAGAAATGATAGAGAAAATAAGCAAAGAGATGGCCATCAACAGAATACTATTTTGAGCCATGGCTACTAAAAAAGTGTAGATGTTACAAGTTTACTTCAATATGTGTTTATGTGTATTTATACTTGCAATATCCATCTAATCTTAGTTTTTCGTTTCAGTTTATAATTTTTCGTGTACATATTTTTAAACGTGCAAACAACAACACATGATTTCCAAAGATATGGCTGGCAACAATATAACAGGTATATTCAATTTCAGAATTTTTATTCCGAATGTATAAGACGCAAGATTTGAAGTGATTTGTTTGTGTAGGTGGATACTCGTTAATGAATATCTCATTTGAGATAGTGGGAGACCATATATTACAAACATTCTTGGTTTTCAAATTAGCTAAAAATATTCAAAGAAAATATATAGATAGAAGGTGTTTTACATAATTGTATAAAGAAGACATAGGCTAAAAATGAAAACATTCACATAGAAGAAACTATAATTCGTGATATGATCTGCTAGAATCAGGGCTTAAATGGATGCTAAACAGCAAAAGAAAAATAGTAGCATGGTCATAAAATTATACTAAAGTTTTATTTGAATTAATTAGCTAGGCCGGCGGTGAACGTGACACCTGTTGCCGGAAGCCACCTCCGACCGTCAATGAACGATCCAACGGTGAAGGACATTGCAGTCCGTTTGTCCATGATATGATAACCGGGCCATTTAACCCGACCAGATGGCCGCCAACCCGGCCCAATATTATTAAATTCGCCATACCACAAAGTGTCCAAAGCAAAGTTACCAAACCACTCAAGCCAGCCTCTGGGCTGGACCAGCTGGCTCATGTAAGTGTTCATGTACACCGTTCTCGAGTAAAGTTTCCATGGCCGGCCAAGATAAGTAGGTTGTGTGGCTAACACGTAACTGTTCATGATCACAAACCCTGTGTTCTGGTTAGGGCTTTTTCTCCCTTGTGCGGTTATCGTTACCTTCTGGAGCGGTAATGGAACCCTTGTATAGATCTTACAGTTCTGTAATACCGCAGCGCCGTTTCCAAATATGAAGTCGATTGTACCATAGATTTCACATTCTCTGTAGAACTGACGTAGGGAATGGGCGTAGAGAGTGTCTTGGTAACCTTCAATGCTACATCGGAAGAAGGCTGATTGGTCGGAATCGACTCTCAATGCAACAGCTTGACGGTTATGTGGCCCGGCTGTGTTTCTGAATGTTATGTCCCTTGCTATGAACCCTCTTCCAGAAACAGCTGTTCAAAACCACATTAAGGGGTTAACTTATTCTAATAGACAACAAAGTTTATTGACTAAGCAGTCACTTGTAGCACAAGAAAGGAATGAATTATAAGAAAAGAATGTAAAAAGCTTGAAAGTTTACAGAAAGCAAAGGAATATATGCTTAGTTCTGATTTTTCTGATATAATAATAAACAAAAATTGACCAAAACCAAAAAGAGAGAAAAGAACAAAAAGTTAATAAAAAGACTAATCACTAATCAACTGAACATCATCAAATAACTAACACTAATTAATCAGATAATAGATATTTGCAACACAAGAAAGGAATGAATTGTAAGACAAAACATTACTATAAACTTGAAAGCCTGCAGATTGCAGAAAGCATCTATGCTTTCTGATTTTCAGACACACAAATAAACAAAATTTCACAAAAGAAAAAAGTGAGAAAAATATAAAAAGGCTGATCAATTAATTAACTAATAATTAACCAATATTAAATTAATAAATACTAACCAACGGTTGCAGTTCTGAAAGTAGTAAGACCCTGCAAGAAATTTCTGTCACCGGTAATGATCGTCTGTCCAATACCGTCACCGACAAGCATAATGTTTGTCTTCTTCTTCTTCATATCAATATTCTCTCTATACAAACCTTTCTTCACGTATATAACATATCTCTTTGTACTATGGTTTGGAGCCTCGTTGATAGCTTCATTAATCGTCCGATACTTCCCTTTCCCATCCAGCGACACGACGGCGTCTGGATGCATCGCGTTAGGGTTAAGCCGCATCATGAGGCTTTCGTCAGTCTCTGAGAGCCACTCAGGGCTCATTATGGAGCTCTCGTTTCTAGATGGCTTGAAAGGCAAGGCATTGAGCTGCGTGTACATGTCTAGAACATTGCTCACGAGCTGAGTGACTTGTCTTAAGCTACCTTTGATCATCTCCTCGTACTTTCTCTCTGTTCCTTCAAACCCTTCTAAACATGTGTCTTGGTTACTCATCGCCGCACTTAGCCATGTCTTAAGGTTGCCTCCAGCGCCGTCGTGAGAGTCACCGTCGATTCCTCCTCCTCCGTGGAGTTTGTTCATCTCAAGCATTGACCATGCTAGCTCAGACACCGAGAAGCCTACAAGCTCTTTGCAATCCTCAATAGCAATCTGTTCACGTGAATGGAAGGATAACGTAGTGACCGTTGGGATTCCTTGCATCGCAAGCTTGGCTTTGTCGTGTGCTTCTTTGACCGCAGCGCTTAGAACCGAGTGTGGGGTTAACCCGTGACCCGATTCTTGGATGTGGGTCCGGATGTTAGAGACGCATGAGTCGTGAGCATCGATGAATTGGCACGCTTTGGCGACAAGAGACTGGACGTTTTCATCTTTGTAGGGCTTGAAAAGTTGGGTTTGGGATGAAAAAGCGTGAACGAACATAAGCGTTATAACAAAGAGAAGAGCGGTGAAACCCATTTTCTGATAACCGGTTTAGGTTTAGGTTAACAAGGAAAGATTGAAGCCATATATATAGAAGAAAACAAAGGTATTGATTGTTGGTGAAGAAATGTTCTTTGCCTCTTTGGGAACTGTAGGAACATATTCAAACTTTAATGTTTTACCTTCTTTTTTTTTTTTTACTCTTTTCTCAAGCCAAAGGTATTCTTTCTTCATTTGGAGAAAGCTCTTTGTTTTGGTTCTATAAACTTTAGATTCTGGCTTCTAGCAACCTAGCAAACTAGACTTTTTTGCTCACGAATACAAGCAATCTCAATCGGTGCATCTTATGGAAAACTCATCACCACACTTTTATGAACCGGTTGGTTCAGCAATCCATTAAATAAACCGGGATGTTCTGGTTTTCTTCTGGATTATAATGTTGTATTTTTTCCCCTCTGAGCATCTCTAACCTTCACTTCATTTTTACTCCAAAACAGAATTTGAACGAGATTCATATATAACTTTTATTTTATTCCATAAATTTATTTTTACTCCCTCTAACATCATGAACAATTAATAAATGTTATGTTTAACTGTTTATTGTATAATTATTTTTACTAATCTAAATACTATTTAGTAACATTCTAACTACATAAGTACACGATTTCAGATATTAATGATTATTTTTTCAAATGTTGATAGTTGTGAGTGGAGAACCGGTTACAGTAATAAATGTACCTCATAAAGAATATTATTATTTGTAAAAAGTTAGTAACGTAACTGTTTTCTAAAAGGAGTTATAGAACGTGATTAGTGTTTGAATATAATTAGATATACATATATATAAAAATCAGTTTTTTCAAACTTAATTTAATATGATTTTTTTTGTTTCAGTTTAAAAATTAAATATATCAATATATATATGCCTTTTTAAAGGGTGGGTCGGAATCTGATTTTTTGTTTAAAATAAAGTAGACTTATAATTAAATTTAACATATTCCATTTTGAAGAAAATTAAATAGTATATTAGAAATATCCCAACTCTTAATAATAGACAGGAATGAGGATCAAGTTTCTCTAAGTATCATATGTTACACATATTATACATGGATGATAATCTATATACTAAGTGTTTTTTTGTCTGAAACTTGAAAATAAAATCTGCTCAAAATAATAACTTTATAGTTGATATTTTTTTTGTCAACTACTTTATAAGTGTCCATTAACGGTGGATTCCACCGTTAGAGAAAATTATAACCGTCGGAAACATAACATTTCAGTAGGCTCTTCACGTGCTCAGCCCAATCATACTAAATATAAAAAAGCCCAATAACAGCTCCAAGTGCCACCAGATGCGGTCGAGCCTAAATTCGTAATTGCAGAAAAGAGCTTCTCTTCTCATCTCCTTCTCATAAACAAATCAAAACACCCTTTTCCCTTCTTTTGCTCAACCAAAAAAAAAAAAAATCGGTAAAAATTGTAAATAGAGAGGCAAATAAGGCGGGGAAAAGGATCACAATTCACACAATTAGTGGAAAAATCCAAATCAACCGGAGAGGTTTGTTTTGATTTTTCTTTTTTATTTTGGAGGATTGCAATTTTGTAAAAAAAATTTGTGTTTCTGGTTTGTTCTCCTTGTCTCTTTGGAGATTGGGAGGATTCATTTAATTTTTCTTTCCCAGATGGTAATTTCTGCTTTTGAATAGCTTTGTTTTTTTCTATAAAAGGATCGTAATTGAATAGCATTTAGTAATCAAATCGAGAGTTTGATGTGATTTATATGATTTTGATTTGTTATGTGTTTTTGGGTTGATTGCAGATCTGGAGAATTGGCGTTGAGATTTCCTGTGCGATTGGGTCTTTATTTGGTTAGGTTTATAAATTTTAGGACAAGACAAGCTGAGACAAAACAAAAACACTTGTGGAATCCTTGTTTTTTTTTTAAGTTCATGAGCTTAGGGAATTTTAGAAAATTGATCTGAGTTTAGATTTAGATTAGTGGGCTTGGTTACGGTAACCCTGACCTAATCCAGGAGAGATTATATGGGAAAGAGAAACACTTTTGGGGCAAATTTAAATAGAAGTGTTAGATGTAAGGATAAGGGTTCAGATGATTCAGATGAGGATTATGTGATATCAGACGAGGATGAAGATGAATCTGAAGCTTATCTGAATGAGTATGCCTCTTCCATTGACGGTGAAGATTCTTTTGATGGTTGTGATGCGGTGGAGGATGAGGAATTCAATGAAGTGGAAGAAGAAGAAGAAGAAGAAGGAGAAGAAGATGTTATGCTGAGGAATGTTGAGTGGCCAAAAGTGAAAACTGGTCCTCGTGGTAACCGGAAAATCACGGGATGCAGGTCAAGAAAGATGGACCAGGTTGTTTCTGATAAGGAAGATGAGAATCTTGATGATGCGGATGACGAAGATGAAAGGTCGAGTGTAAAAGAGATTGGTTTAGGTAAGCGAAGGAGAGTTTTCTATGAGGTGGAAGATGAAGATGGAGACTATCCAGAAGAGGAAGAGATGGATGTGGAAAATGGTAGCTGTGAGAAGGTGGATTTAGGTTCTGGTCATAATGGTGAAGACGGAGATATGACATTGGAGGAGCAGGACAATGTGTCACAGGAGACGGAAAAGGAAGATGATGGAGATTATGATGAGGATGAGGATGGGGACGAAGAGTTTACCGCAGATGAAGAAGATGTCTCACTAGACGAGGAAGAGGAGGAGGAAGAAGCAATTGCAAAACCACTCAAGGTTTGTAAGAGAAACAAGCGGAAGCAGAGATCTAGAGGAGGGTGGAAAAGAAGAAACAAAAGCTCTGTTGCAAAAACTCGTTTGACAAGTGGAAGAAAGAGACGAGGGAAGAACACAAAGGAAGGAGTTGATGAAAATGATGATGATGATGGTGATTTTGTAGATGACTGCCTACCTGCAAGAAAGAGGGTGAAGACGAGATCATCGAGGCCAAGGCGTCGGTGTACTGTGCCATCAGATTCAGACATTGCGTCCTCTGCAGAATCTGATTATGAGTACACAATCTCAGAAGAGGAAAGAGAGCAGGTAAAAGAAGCTAGTAGTTTGTTGAGAAATAATGTGAAGCATGTGTCATCTATAAGAAAGGCTACGGTCCACAAAGATTTGCCTCAGCCTCGTAAGTCACCTGTGAAGAAAACTGAAAAGAAGGTAGAGCTAGTGAAAAGGGATGTGATGAAAAACGTTTGTGGGATTTGTCTGTCTGAGGAAGACATGAGGAGATTAAAGGGAACACTGGACTGTTGTAGTCATTTCTTTTGTTTCACTTGCATAATGGAGTGGTCAAAAGTAGAATCTCGATGCCCACTATGCAAGCAGCGGTTCACAACAATTAGTAAACCTGCAAGATCTACACATGGAGTTGATTTGAGAGAAGTCGTGATACATGTACCTGAACGTGATCAGGTTTGTTTTTGTGGTTGTATTGTGTTTCACATCACTTCTTGTGTGATAATTTTGTTTATTTATATGGGTTCTTTTGTTGTTGTGTGCAGGTCTATCAACCCACTGAGGAAGAGTTGAGGAGTTATCTTGATCCATATGAAAATATAATATGCTCGGAATGTCACCAAGGTGAAGACGATGGGCTTATGCTGCTTTGTGATCTTTGTGATTCATCGGCCCATACGTACTGCGTTGGACTCGGGAGGGAAGTACCTGAAGGAAACTGGTACTGTGAAGGTTGTAGACCTGTTGCACTTGGATCAGCTAGCTCCCAAACGTCCGAACCACAAAGGGTGACTGGCTTTTACAATAGACCATCACCTCTTGTAGTTTCAGGGCAATATCAAGATCCGTCTGTGCTAGTCTCCCCACGTACACCATTTTCCAGTGGAGACTACCTTTTTTCTTCAAGGCTTCCTAACAGTGATGTTCAAGGTTCTTCTCCATCCGGCTTAGGGGCAACCACATTATCAAGAAGAAGGACGCTTCATAGACACATACAAAATATTATCAACAGTGATAGGCTTATTAATATGGGTAGTAGAACTGGTGGAACATCGATGGTTGCTAACTCAGGTGATGGTTTCTTGACTACACATAGTGGTCATGGCAGAGAAAGAGAACCGGCTCAACATGCAGCGACCCTTGAAACAGGGATGTCGTTGTATACAATCTCTGAGGAAAGAGTGCACACTAACAATCCATTGATTCCTACCCATGGACCGGAGGTTGTGTCTCCAAAGTTGGATCATTTTGGAAGCGAAGAAGCAGCGAGACGTTTCTCTAGTAATACATTTCCTGGTATTGATTTAGGACTGCATCATGAACTGGCTCAGGGGGACCCCTTGTTTGGTAATCAACAACATCCAAGCAGCTACATGCCAAACACAATGTCTTTGACGGGAGGTGAACGACTGCAACAAAGAGTTAAAGCCCATCTCAAGAACTTGTCTCGTCAAATCAACTTAGGTACACATAATCCAATCCCCTCTTCAAGCTCTTGGTTTAATATTTTGTTAAT
The DNA here is from genome assembly GCA_905132885.1 of Moricandia moricandioides. Lineage (NCBI taxonomy): Eukaryota > Viridiplantae > Streptophyta > Magnoliopsida > Brassicales > Brassicaceae > Moricandia > Moricandia moricandioides. Next base: position 372,994 of record CAJHQQ010000085.1, read on the forward strand.
CTTTGCTTCACATTGTAGACAATTTTATTAATCTTTAATCATTGAAAATGTTGATAATGGCTTTAGGCACAAATCTTCAACTCGTTAACTCTCTCTAAGATTAGTTTATTGTTTACATAATTCCACCCTTTGGATTATAATGTTGATTAAAATTCTTTATCTGCCTTCTGATGGTAGTTTCTTGGGTACTGTGTCTTGTACAGGTCAAGCCACGTTTGAGGAAATTTCCACGTGCTCAATACACACGATACTGGCAGCTTGTGGACTGGAACACAAGAGCAGCGAAGTCCACCTTGTCCCGCCGTCAGTGACGTGTCCTCACGATGATATGAGACCTGGGAGCAGCAGTGGTAACAACAACAGCAGCAGCAGCAGCCTGATGAAAAGGTGTTGCTCTTCTTGTTTTGATTCATTTGTAGAAGATGTAGTTAAGATGATTCTGGACACAAGACAACCCCATTGGTTGAGGTTAGGGCTCCACTAAGTCGCTACTTCTGCTTCAATTGTTCTAGAATTGTTAGAAATTTTTTTTTTTCTTTTGACTCTTTGTTCAGATATTGAACCTTAATTTTTAGCCATTGTACATGATTAAGTGGGGGGCGATTCATTATTAACAATTAAAAAGTTGATTTTATTATTCCACTATTAAGCTAATCAACTTGGATATGAACCTCCATACAAATTTTAGCAAAATGCTTGACTTGGGCCCAAAGAAGTGCGGATTATAAGAAACTGTTTCTTAGAGCATGATTAATGCAGGTTTTTTAGAATGGGATTCTTAGCGAAATATAAGAAACTGTTTATTAATCATACCTTACATAAGCCAACACAACTAGAAAGTCTTACATAGACAAACACACAACAGAAAATCAAAGGATAGAGTTGGAACAAGAGGGATAAGTTGCCAAAGCCCCCCATCATTGTTCTTCACCATTTTTAACTAATTTCACACAGAGATAACATCAAGGTTCCCTTCACCTGAAGGAGAAGATAGCCTTAGTAGAGGATGAGCCAAAGATGATTTGCCTGTTCACAGTCAAATGCAAGAACAAGAAACTTTTTCAAGACAAAAGAGTTCTCCATCTCTCTCTTGACTGAGAAACAAAGGTAAGAGGATCAGGTTTTGAAATTGCAGCAGTCATTATCCATAGATGCTGCTGCTGCAAACCACTTGCTAGGCATCACGGTGATGCCACCAAGAGGATGAACAGAAGAAGAACTCAGAAAGTAGTTCATGCTTGTAACTTCTGATCCCGACACATTGAGTCCGTGTGATAAGTTCATGGTTTCGTTGTCAGGATGAAGAACTTCAGAGCTCTGAGAGTTACTCTGCTGAGGCTGAGTCTGAGTCTGCTTAGTTTCATCAGCTTTCTTACTTTTGGTGTTCAAGAATCTCCCACCGGATCCTCTAGGACGGCGCAATGCATGGAGGTGGCGTGAATGATGCATATATGGCTGCAACATATACATTAACATCAGTGCCAAAAAAAAAACACCAATTCATTTGTAACAAAAATACCAAAAGAAGTTTACCTTACGACCTCTGCTACACAGTTTGTTGTGATCAAGAACAGAAGCAGCCTTTGCACGGGATTGGCGTCGCCTTATGATACCATGGTATTGCTTTGAGTTAACGTAGATTGTTCCATCTTCTGTTTCCATGTTTAGTGGAAGCATTACTCTCCTCTGAGATCCATAAGCTGAAACAGCAACTCCATAGGCTTCTTGTTCCACACTATGATACTTTGTGTACATCTAAATGACCAAAGGAAGAAAACAGAAAACACAAACTACACACTCAGAAACAAACTAAAGGACATTTGATGATAGGCTACACATATTGTTAGATGTTTCTCTGTACCGGTGGCTGAGAAAATCCAAGTTCCAAGGACGGTGGTTCCATTGAGAAAGCAACTCCATGAGGCTTTGGCACAACTCTTGAACTCTTTACATCACCTAAAAAGCATAATAAAATTGCATTTTTACATTCTGATGCATACAAAATGTCTTCCTTTCTCATTTTTTTTTGTGGTGTCTGAAAAATATATGATACCCTTTTAGACAATTTAGCTCAGTTACATTCATTCTCAGACACCTTATAAGTAACTATTAAAACATGTTCTACTAGTTTCCACAAAAACCCTACTTTGGAGAATTATAAATATTCACTTGAACCATTCATACAGAGAAGACAGAGGAAGTTGAAAGTTACCAAGTGAGAAAGCTAAGTGAGATGCAGAGTTGCTCTGTTTATCCACACCATGTTCTGTCTCTCCGGAAAGAATCACTGTAGCCAACGGCTGAGATACAAAAGCATTCCACCAAGGAATCTGTGGACCAGAGAGAAGACTTTCTCTCACAGTTTGCATGGCCATCTTCAAACTCCAACACAAGAAGTGAAGAAAATGACAAGAAGTCACGATTCGATGTTGCCAAGGTGAAAGATATGTTCCTGTGTGGAAGATAAACAAGAAGAAGAAGAAGAAGAAGTCAACGAAGTAAAGAGTTTCGAAGTTCAAAACCAAAGTGAGAAGATTTGGTAAGGACTTTGGGATTGGGTATTACGCAAAACCACAAGAATGAGAAAACCCATAAGCGAATCATCATCAAGAGACAAGCTTTTTTGAGATAAGACACTGAAACTGAAAATCTTGTAACGAACCAAACACTAGATAAGAGTCCTGAGTAGCAAACAAACTCCAAAAAAGAAGGTTGAGTAAGAAACAAGTTAAAACACTAAATGTTGGCTAATATCAAACACAAGAAAACTCCATTTGAATCTAAAACTTACACGTGGCAGGGAGGGAGGGAGTGAGAGCTTCAGATTCCTAGGAAGAGGCAGAGAAAAGCCGAGTTGTTAGGAGCCATGATCGTTCCAAATCAAGAAACAGAGATTCATTCAAGCAACACTATAATAGAGAGATGAAAGAGATAGAGAGAGTGGAGCCAATATATGAATTACAAGTGGAGATAGTACTCTAGCTTCATCCACCAATCACCTTCAACTTTTATGCTAACTCTGTTTGTGTTTTTTCTAATAAATATAATTGCATCTTCAAACTGTAGCGTTGGCTTTACATGCTTTCTTCAAAAGCTACAATGATCCCACTTAGTTAGAGAGCATGTTCAAAAAAAAAAAAGGTAGAGAGTAGTGATTGGGTTGCCAACTGGATCGTTTATTATGAGAACTTGTGGTCCTTGTAAGCTTTTAACATTACTGTTGTATATGCGTCATACGTTAAAAAATGATAATAAACTAAGCAACCTGGCAACTTCGACAATAACATGCCAACATTTGCTAAGCTAGTGGTTCATTCCATATCAATTATTATATAAAGTCTACTACACTCAAACCCTTGCCTAGATGTTATTATTCTTAACTAGGTTTGGTTTTCCACACATTGTCCTTTTGTTACCTCTTTTGTTATGTTACTTAAAGTGGTTCAAAGTGAAATATTTTGTGAACCTGAAGGCACGTGAATGTATATGAACATGCATGCAAAGAAAACATAAGATGATGCCTCCAATGAATGTTAGATTGAAAACAATATAGTTCAACCCTAGCACCCCTAAATGGGGTGCTTATTTTTTTTTTTTCATTTTCTAAAAAAAAAAAAAAAAAAAAAATTAAACGAACCAATCACGGGCCGCCATGTGTCAGTGGGGCCCGTGAACAGTACAAGCACCCAAGCAAAATGGGTGCTTATTTAAGATGTTTAAGAGTTGGATTTTGGGGGTGCTAGTGGGCCCCACCCCATAAGCACCCCCTAAGCACCCTTGGTTGAGGGTGGTCTAAGCTGGTTAAGTTTAGTGCTTGCTTTTGTTTATAGTATGTGCTTAAGTAATGCTTAATCTTATCCCAGTACCAGCTTTCTATCTTCGCCTTAACATATTATTCAACTATGCACTTCTAATTTCTACTATCTTCTAACAGAAATATCTACTTCCACTTGTAGAGGTTCATTACTAAATGAAACTATTGTTTTAGAGTTATCTTGGACCACAATATTTTTGTGGGATTAGATCTACGATTTTAGTGCCGTTGGCAGAAGAAGAACATAAATAGCTCATTTTTAAAATTATCTTTAATATATTCTAAGCTTCAATTAACTATAATCTTCTTTAAAAAATAATATTTTAAGAAATCACAGTATAATTTTTATCATATTCAAAATAATAAATTTATATGTTTAGAATAACTCATATTCTAAACATATATGTTATTATTCTAAACATATATGCTAGTGCATGTGTACAACTTTTTTTTTGTTAGTCGTTATACATATGTATCAATCGGCTTTAGTCTGTTCGAAGGAACTCCACGTATATTTGTTCCCTTGATCATCTCATATTAATATAAGCTCATCTCCTCAATGAAAAACATAGATTCATCTATGATTTGTCTTCTCCAAATACGTATGAATCATGATACTAAATATTGTAAACATAATATATATATCCTTAATTCTGTTTACTTAGAGCGTGGATAAAGATATTTTAACGATAATTAAATAATCATACAATTTAATTCGCTTAAAACATTAATATCTAACAACAATTAGACACATAAAATAGTTAAAAAAAAAACAATTAGACACATAAAATAGTCCCTTTGCTGTTTTTTTTTAAAGTGATTCTGCTTTTCTTTTGGGGGAAAATCGTTAGATATTGTCCATCCTAATCTCTTATGACGATTTATTTGTTAAAGTCATTCGACGGCTCCACTTTTTTCACAAACTTCCAAAAATTCATGAAATGACTAATCACCAACTATATATTTATAATAAATATTGCGTTATTCCAAAATAACATGAGATAAAATTATACTAGAAAATTGACTATCCTATTTTGTAACACGCGAGAGGATTACCAACAATATTATATGAACTAGAGCTGCATATGCATATGCTTTCCACTTGAATGCACGAACCGAGCATATTGAAGTTGAAGTCTAGTGTATACGTTTACGTGGATCACGTTAAATAACCTTGCTTTTAGGTCATTTCTTTTTCTTACTTTTGATTTTGATTCTTGGCCAGCAAAATAATATTACTTTTCATCAATTTTATCCCCTTTTTATTGAACTTTTAGAATTCGTCTTATATATATATGTATTGATTATTATCTAGGCAATCCAGATAAAAAGAAGCCTCTTGTTAAATAATAGCTTGCAACATTAAGAAACGTTAAAAAGCTTTAATAGTATAAACTGTTCTCATCGTCTCATCCTTTCTTAGATTACATTTATACTTAAGCTCACAATTTAAAAGCTGTTCTCTACATAAACTTCCTAGTAAGTTGAATTTCAACCTACACAATTATAACTCATGGACCATGTTGATCATTGCTATAGGTTAGCTTACTATTCATAACTTTAGAGTCGGCCTAATTAGAAAACTAACGTTGTATTAGTAATTGATTATTGGGCCACCAAGGATACCCAGCCCACTAGATATTCCAAACAGTAAACAAAAGGCTCTAGTATTTATTAATCCCGTCGTTCGAGCACTGAAACGGCACTCTGTGCGTATTACTGAAATAAAAACGGCGGACAGTGTGAGAAATTGCAAACGTCCCACATCGGTTACGAGAGAACGAGAAGCTTTGGAAACTCAGTATAAATAAGACAGTCGTGGGAACTAGCAAATCACTTACCTGGACGGGGTCGACTCGTGATCAAGAAGACGAGTGGCCTAGGCTAGTGACTTCCATTGCACATACCGGAAGGGTGCTTAGCCTAAGGTCTTCCCAAGTGGAAGAGCCTACGTCATTATTTGTGGCAGAGGGGGTCTTGCGTTCGCGCAGCCCCTACCATCTCTAGTTTTCAATTTTTTTTTTAGTTACCAAAAATTATTGACTTTATTTAATACTACTGTTAAGTGTAAGAAAACTAGTTTAAGAGGAGAATTAAAACAGAGGGAGGATTAAAAAACTAACTAGATTCTAGCCCTTTCTATTTTGTTTTAAATTTTTTAAAATAAATTATTATTTTTTTTATTTTTTTATTTATATTTGTGTTTAATTATTTATTAATAATATAAAAGATTTAATGTTATTAATACTAAAGGTTTAATTATTTATTAATAATTTAAAAGATTTAATATTATTAATATTAAAGAACAATAATAAATAGTTGGACCAAAGATCAAGGCCCATTAAGATTCGGTATTTCGAAACTAAGCCCAAAATTATAAGTGTAACTTTTCCACTTCACGTAACTAATTAATATACAACTTTGCTTTTGACTAAATCCTACTAATAAAGTTTTATAAATTTCCAATTAGTAAATCTGAGAGCTAACTTTCTCGTCGGAGAAGTTTAATCGCGCCGGCGATCCTCCGTTCAGTCACCCAGCTTTGAGTAGCTTCCGCCGTCGTCTATTCACAATTCGTGCTGCTCTGTTGCTTTATTTCTATGATGAAACCTTGATCCTGTTCAGATCTATAGCGGAAGCTCGAAAAATCCTATCGAGACATCGTGATCTTGGTTTCTTCTATCACTGTCTGATATGGCGACGAGGAACCGTACACTGTTGTTCAGAAAGTACAGAAACTCCCTGAGGAGCGTCCGTGCTCCGATGACGGAATCGAAATCCGGCGTAGGTCCGGTGATCGAGATGGCGAGCACTTCTCTATTGCATCCGAAACGATCTTATGCACCAGTCAGTACTGAAGATCCAGGGAACTCAAGGTACACCTTCTCTTCCTCTCTCCCCTTCGAAAGGTTCAAGCTTTGTGATTGATAGTTGTTAAAGCTGAAAACTTTTGCGTCTTCATTGGATGTAACAGTAAAGGAGCAGTTACAGTGGGGTTACCACCAGATTGGGTTGATGTCTCTGAAGAGATATCAGTGAACATTCAGCGTGCAAGGACCAAAATGGCTGAACTTGGAAAGGCTCATGCCAAAGCGTTGATGCCTTCTTTTGGTGACGGTAAAGAAGATCAGCATCAGATCGAGTCTTTGACGCAAGAGATTACTTTCCTGTTGAGGAAATCAGAGAAGCAGCTTCAGAGGCTATCTAAAGGTGGACCTTCTGAGGATTCAAGTGTCAGGAAAAACGTGCAGGTGTGTTTGTGCTTTCGTTTTAAATTACCATCTAAACGAGGAATCTTTATGTGTTTTTCTTTTTTTGTAACAGCGGTCTCTTGCTACGGATCTCCAACACCTTTCTATGGAGCTTCGAAAGAAACAGTCTACTTATTTGAAACGCTTGAGGCTACAGAAAGAGGTATGTACATTTTTTCCAAGAGTTTCTTGCTCTGTTTTGCAGCTGCGCCTTTTTTGTTTATATGAATGTTCTTGTTACTTCAATACAATTATGGGAAAATTAAGCTTTGTGGGTTTGGTGTATCATCAGGACGGAGGGGATTTAGAGATGAATCTAAACGGAAGCAGCTCTAGAACAGAAGATGATGACTTCGATGATATAGTAATATGACTCCTTTATTTACAATCTACAACCCTTGTTCCTCTTACGTAGATGATCTGCAACATATGGGTTTTTTCATTTCAGTTATTTAGTGAGCATCAGATGAGCAAGATTAAAAAGAGCGAGGAAATATCTGTAGAGAGGGAGAAAGAGATTCAGCAGGTTAATTGCTTTGCAACTCCTTATAGGTAACCTTTGTCACTTTCTAATGGTTCGGTGTAATCTACAGGTTGTTGAATCTGTAAACGAGCTCGCTCAGATAATGAAGGATCTTTCTGCGCTTGTGATAGACCAGGTATAACAAACACTAACTGTTGTCTTAGCTTGTTCTGGAAATATAAATAATTCGAAACTAAACACTTTTGTTGTTACAGGGTACGATAGTTGATCGGATTGACTATAACATCCAGAACGTTGCCAGTACAGTTGAAGATGGTCTCAAACAGCTGCAAAAGGTAAAAACCTCTTATATGACCATCTCGCTCACTCAACGTTTCATGACTAAAATGTTTTGCAGGCAGAACGTACACAGAGAAGTGGAGGTATGGTGAAATGTGCGTCTGTTCTTGTCATCCTCTGTTTCATCATGCTTGTTCTCTTAATCCTCAAGGAGATTATCTTGTGAACCGAAGAAACAAGGTTGATCTCTCATTTTTTTTCATTCTTTTATGATTGGAACCCCCACACTTCTGCACCAAATGGTCTGAATCTTTCTTGCTCCATTGCTTTGCTACAGCTTTTTTTTCTTCTGATATTTTAGTTTCTTATCGCACTGTTATATCAAAACATGTCTCCTGGGGTTCACATAGGACAGTATCACTAGTCTATTGTATTGAGTGTTTGCAAGTCTGTGGATGTTACCGAGTTTTGGTTTATTTACATGTAAAGAAGATATTAACTAATAATGTTTAAGAATCTATGGAGAAAAATAAAAGCATATTTAAATTGTACGGATTACCGTTTGTTTGAGAATACAGACTGCCAAAGACCAGTATTCTAATTATTATTCATAGCATTGTAATAACCTCTAACCTTGATTCTCAGTTAGTGTGTATGAACAAATGAGCTTAGTGTATGATTGCCCGAGCCGCCTGTCCTGATTCATCAGAAAACCACCAAACAACATATGAAGCATTTTATACGAGATTAACAGTCTAACAGTGACACTGTGCTTAGCCCTTTGATGAGAAAGCAAAAAAAGGCATTAAGAATTTACTGAAAGGTAGGACTTGTACCTCTTAAGGTCCACAGTACATCTCACCGAGAGTGCATGAGGGTGTTGGCATGTTCGCAAAGTTGTCAATTGGGAAGTACACCATGTCTTGTCTTCCTTCATCTTCCTCCTCTCCTTCTTCTTCTTCGAGCCAGTATGTTTCTAGAATCTTCACCGCCATTTCATAAATGTCACTGTTCTCATGAGATTGCAGGCTTTCTATTTTCTCCATTCCCTCGGCCTCTTCTATAAGCTGAGCATGTGGGTTTACATTTGTTTGAGTGCACTGGTAAATACCTTCAGCGTGTCTCGTGTTGCAAGCTTCTCCAGCCTTCAGTATCTTCTCAAGTGCTTCTAAACCAAGCATGACGATTTGAGTATCCGAGGATATAAGAATGTCGCACAAAGGTTTTATGCAGTCTTGCTTTACAAGATACCTGACACATTAGCAGATCATGTGTGAGGTTTTGAAAGAAAGAAAGATTATCGCACAAATGTTTTTTTTCTACGTACAGGATTTGCTTGTAAGAGCCTCCAGCTATAGCGTTGCAGATAGCCCAAGCAGCTTCATACTTGACATCAAATTCAGAACTTCGGAGCAGATTAACCAGTGCAGGACATATGTCAGCATCAAATACAGCCTACCAAAGGAGATAAATAATTGCAGACATATAATGAGAGCAACATATTTGATTAGAAACGGTTAAAAAGACTAGTTCAGGTATTATATATTGACTAACCTGAATCTGTGATTGACAACCAGCTGTGATATTAGAGACTACCCAGCAAGCTTCCTTCTTGATGGTCTTGTTATAGGGTCCTCTTAGAAGATTTAACAAGCATGGGAGCGCTTGAAGATCAATTATATACTATGAAAGTCACAAAGAAAAAAGTTCTGATTCAAAAACAAATAGAAAAGGCCATATTTAGTAGAATACTTAACAAAGGAAGTAAAAAAGAACAGGGGTAAGCAAAATATCAGCTCTAATACAAAATTTATATCTCTAGCTGCATATTTACCTGAGTTTGACTATCATTTCCAGTTACAACAATTCCAATGGTGCGAAGAGCAGGAGCGGCAACTGAAGGTGAACGATGGCTGTTCAGAAAGCAAAAAAAACCCATCAGAATTGTGACTCAGGATTTGATTGGTTAGATGAAGTCTTGAAACTCACACCGAAAGACCAATAAGTCGCGCACAAACATTGGCTTCAATAACGGCCTGTATTTTTTCATTTGAACCATCAGAAAGATACACCAGCGCCCAGCAAGTATAAGCCAAGACTTCTTTGTCATCTAACCGAATGAGATGTGCAAGAGCTGGTAATGCAGCACCCACCTGTGGGCATATAGTATAATAGTAGATAAGTGAGATGTCTGGATGAATACGACATTCATCAAATCCAATCAGGAAAAAATTGCTTAAACTCGAAAGAAAATTAGCAAAGGATTATTACGGCCGTATGTATATTAAGGCCAGTCAACCCTAAGCGTGAAAGGCTTTCAAGATGTATTTAGTGCATTGCCACAATATTGAGTGTGCAAGAGAAAGAGAGCTATAACAAAACTTAGGTTGGTTCAAAACTTACCTGATCATAGGGAGGCTGTGGCTTCCCTCTGCAAAGATTAGACAAAGTCCAAGCGGCATTTACAAGCATAGAAAGTTTAGCTCCATTATTTAACTGTAACAACAAAGATGGTAGAGCGCCATGTCCAAGGACTATATCACGGCATCTGGGAGAGTCTCCAGAAATATTTCCTAATGCCCAGACAACCTGATTGTCCAAGAAAGAAGAATGCAGCTTAGTTGCAACTGGAAACCGGGAGAGGAAAACCAAACTCAACAAAATATATTAAAGATACATTTATTGATCTTTGTCATTTTCTGTATCTTTTATTCAATTGCAGAAGCAACCACAGGCTCTAAGCAGTCATAAGCATTTGGGAACCACATAGCAGAGTAAGTGATGATCTATCACCACAAAGATATACCTGCTCACGGACCCCATCGTATGGTGAGCTTAGAAGTCTCACTAGTATTGCAACAGCACCATGATCAATCACCACTTCAGTGTTCTCAGACGTTCCAGATGCAATATTTGTTAAGGCCCAAGCCGCTTCAAACTATAGAAATCATTCAATAAAAAGAAAAAAACTCTAGCTTACTAAGGTACTGATATAACCAGACTGTACGTACATGTGTATCGATATAAGCTAACCTGAAGCTGGGGAAAGTCATCCCACGTAAGGAACTCAACAAAGCGTGGAACCAAACCAGCTTGTATAACTTCTTCAACATGTACATTAAACATTTCTACCAAAAAATAACATGTATAGCATTAGAAAGAGCGATTACATTGCTATGGCTTTATTCGTATTAACCTACACGTACAGCTTTCAGCCATAATAACACATTATCATCCCTTCTAAAAATCTCATTGCAGTCTAACAAAAGTAAATTAAATGGGATGTCTCTCACCACCACAAAGTAACGTTCTGATCTGAGTAGTAGCCTCCATCAACAGGTCTTTCTTGTCAGACCAGATACGGCTTATCAACTGTAACCAATCAAACATACGAACTTACTCAAAAACTAAAATTAACAATCCAGTAAACAAAACGTACATTCTCCATACTGAGAGATTCAAACTTCAGATGAAAACTAAATATGGAAAGTCCTGAATAGCTGATGATCATACTGAAAATGTCAGAGCATGGGAGATCCTTCAGTGGTCAGATCCCACTAACAAAAGCTACAGATATTCAGATGATTCTAGCACTATGTGATCATATCTCAGAACATGCAAATTCATCATACGCCAAAATCAATCAAGATTCAGAGACACTAAATCGATCGAAGAATGGATAAGATCATTGCGCACAAATCCTAACACGAGAAGCATGCATCTATCTATCTATCTATCAATGGCATATGTTTATCGATCTCCAGATTTTCGTGAGAAGCAAAAATACAGATAAGGTTAAAATATGCAAAACCGAACATTCTGATCAAGAGAAACGGCGGAGGGAGAATGAGGAAGAGCCTCGCGACGCTTCTTAAGCAAGCTCTCTTCTCGCTTGGCTTTGCGGATCTCAACCATGTCTTCCTCTCTTCGTCGACGTCCCCCAAGTCCGTCGACCACCGCCTTGTACCCGATCCTCCGTACCGACGTCGTCCAGCTCGTTGTTCCTCCTTTCATCTTTGATCACCTGATTGTCGACGGTTTCGTGAATATCAAAATCAAATTTCCAGGAAAAGCTCCCTACGCTACACGCTATATATGAAGGAAAATCAAAAAACTTTTTGGGCGTTAAAATAAACTTTTAAAAATTAGGGGTGTAAATTCGAATTTGTAAGATAACTTGGGGCGAACACTGATAAAAAGCGCGCACGCTGATTCGTTCCCGCCTAAATTCCGTTTCAGATATTATTATTAATCACTGGGCTAAGATGTTAATGTGGATAGACTATAAAGCCGGGCCCAATTACAAGTCACAACAGCATGGATTTCCAACTATTTATTGAATATTTCTTTGTACTAAATGAGTTCAGATATGAATTGATATTAAACAGTTTGAAAATATTTATATTTTCAGTGCTGTCGATCGAGCTAAGAGTATAGGACAAACAAAAATAAACACACTAATTTTATGAAAAAGAGAGGAAAAAAAAAAGTAATATTCTAAATCATTTGGGAATGTCAATATTCATAGGACTTCATACCAAGTGAAGATGTGGAAAGACTGGAGGTTTTGGTCACATGTATTGTGTTTTGTAACTCTATAAATAGAGAGAGAGGGAGAGAGAGGGAGAGAGAGAGAGAGAGAGAGAGAGAGAGAGAGAGAGAGAGAGAGAGAGAGAGAGAGAGAGAGAGAGAGAGAGAGAGAGAGAGAGAGAGAGAGAGAGAGAGAGAGAGAGAGAGAGAGGTCAGGCCCGGCCCTGAGAAAGCCCAAAAAAACTTGGGCTGGAAGCATCAAAAAAATTTGAAGGCCTATAAAAAATAAATAGTTCTAAATAATGGAAAAAATTGGCCGAAAACATATATATTTTTAAAAAGACCGGAAGTTTATGCTTCCATGGCTTCTGCCCAGGGCCGCTACTGAGAGAGATACACACATTCCAGTGCAATATGGTTCGAGCTATATTCCCTGGCAACAAAAGCAAACCCTTGATTATATTCAAAGCTAACATAAGCAAAAGGAGAGTCACTTAGCTAGGAAAGAAAAGGAGACCATGTCTATTTCAGGTCAAGACTACGGTTAATGTTTTGTATTGGCATTTCTCTAGAAACTATATTGTTCGTTGAAAGTTAATTTTTCTATCTATTTTTGATCATTTTTGTTGTAACGGTCTTCCCTCTTGTTTGGGTGACTTTCCTCCACCTATAGCCTCTCCCAAAATACAAGGTTTTAAACCAAACACTAAAGAGATTATTTAATTCATCCGAATAAAAAACAGAAAAAAAAGTAGAAAAAAGAGAGAATCAATATCACCATGGAGGATTTCCAATCTCCTAGAATACGATCTTATAAATCGTATGAAGGAGATCGGAACCTCCAATTGGTTGATCCTGCCGATTTAAAACAGGTGAGAGGGATCTATGTTGTTAGGGAATCAAAACGCAACCGATCTCCTATGACATCGGATCTATGGCGCAAGATCTCTTACAAAGACCTGCCCGTTAGACCGAGAAGAGCTTCTTCTCATTCAACATCATTAAAAGGTAATTTGAAAAAAAAAATGAATGATATGGTTTATAGACTACAACAAAATTTTCTATCTGCATTTTATTGCTAAATTTACAAATAATGAGTCTAGTTGTACAGGCACATCAACACATCGTTTGCGTTTAAAATTATCGTTGCTCTAATATATATTGAATGTGGTTAAATAACATTATATACGGATATGTTTGTTTGTAAACGTAATAATCGTAGGATGGTGGAACGATCCGGAGATGAAGAGAAAGAGACGAGTGGCGAGGTACAAGATTTATTCAGCTGAAGGAAAGATGAAGACATCTTGGAGGAAGAGCTACAAGTGGATTAAAGTCCAGTGCTCCAAGATTATTCATGGAATGTAGCTCTTCAATGTGCATTATTTGCTTAGCAGTTTGATTTTCAAAGGAAATTAAAACCATGCATGCATGTATTTATTTTATTTGATTCTCTTGTTAATTGTGTATTTCTGTTAATGGTGTACCCCATAACATTATTTTTCACGTTCATTAACTTGCAAATGATATATAAATATAACATTTCTCAATAGCTATACATTAACTTGCAATGTTACCACAAAAACATTAACTTGCAAATGCTATATATATAGATAATATTTTCACTTATTTTCATATAACTCACGTTTAGTAAGAAAATCGTAATACAAATTGACAAACATATTCCATGATAAAAAAAACTGTTATTTCATAAATCGAGAGGAATTTGGGCCAAAATGTATAAATCAAGAGTTAATTAGTGAGTGATTATGGGTTGTTGAGTATAGCTAGCGTTTTAGCTATATTGGATAACTCTGTTGGAAATGAATCGTCTCTTCTTGCTACTTAATTATACAGGGATGATTGGTTGAATGAGCAATCTCTTCTTGCTACTTAATTATACAGGGATGATTGGTTGAATGAGCAAGAAACAAGAAAATCAAAGTAAGTATATGATTGAATTGGTGGCAAGATAGCATGGCGTAAGCAAGTATGGATCATATTCGAGTAGTCAACTAAGCACGAAAACAGTAAAATATATGTTTAAATTTACTTCAATTCGTAGTAATTTGCTAGGATCATACATTAGACTTAGCAAACAGTGTGTATTAAACTGAACCTTGTTAAAGAAAATAGATAGAAATTCTAAGTTAGAGAAACTCCGAAAAATACCATGTTTAGTCGAGGAAAACAACCACAAACGTACATGCGGTAACAAAATTGGGTTGAACACTTCGCTAAAAAATCTGAATATAACACCGCATCTTTACCATAATATTGAACCCTCACCTCGACACAGATTTTGTCTGTTAGAAAAACGGCTAGCAAAAAAAAGAAGAAGAAGTACATGTTGATGTTGTTTGTTAAATCCCGAAATGATGCAACTAAAAAACTAGATATATATGATCAGGAAAGTAGATAAAATGTTCTGGACTTAGAGATGAGTTTAAAATTCCACAGGGAGATGGGCTTTTCTGTTGTACCAATCATGAACCCGCGTTTAATAGATGGGCTCACACCGAGCGTGGGATTAAAAAATGATAAAGTTGGGCCTAGATAGCCCATATAAGTAAGAACAAATTGTAAAAATGGCGGGAAAGCGCAGTTTGAGGTTTTATCGCGCGGAAGTCCCAACTTTTAATTAAATATCTAATCGCCGTCGGAGAATTGAGAATCCGTATTGTAAGATGAAAGGTGAGGATCTAGAACTGGAGAAAGCTCGATTGCTGAGCCTAGCTACCAAACTCGGATTCGATGAAGAATCCGCGAAGAAATGCTTGGATCGATTCGTCGATCTCTACGGTACCAAATTCGAATCTAGAGAATCCATGCTTTTAATCGATTGAATCACTATTATCTGAATATTTATTGGTTTTAAAAAAGGTGATGATGGTCGAGATTTCATCACTGTTGAGTTATGTGGAGACGATTTTCTCGCGGCGTTGGCTGATTTCGAGGAAGGGACTGAGGAATGGGATGATATACAGGCTTTAGAGACTGAAGCTCAGGGAACGTTGTCTGAACTGTTTTATAACGCTAACACTAGTGATAACGGATTCGAGACTGATGATGAGTCAAGTGCTGCCCAAGTTCATGTCATTGAGGATTCTCCTGAGTCCAAGAATAACCCTGAGGTAATGGAGCTAGACTCTTCTACTGATTTTGAAGATGATGATGATGATGATGATACACAGTTCAAGGTTCCAAGTACAGGTTCCAGAAATCACTCTTCGAGATCCATGGTAAGATTCAACACTATTTCATGGTAGTAAACTCGTTTTACATATACTAGAGTTTGTCGTTGGGATAATGATGTTTGTTACTGATGGAAGCTGTCTCTGGTTGTCTGCAAGCTGAAAACTGAAAGTTAATCTTAATATCTCTCTAAGGAAAAGTCTTTTATAAGTTTGCTTTTGTTTCTCTGAATCTTGAACATGGTTTTCGGAAACCCATTTATTATGTGGATAAACAAAGCAAACCAATTTGGTTGTAGGTCAGTGGTTTGCGAAAGAACAACTTTTATCACAAAGACTCAGCTTTTCATTCGTTTGGGTTTGATGCATAAACTTTAAAATAATTATATTTAGGGTATCGTTTGGAAGTTTATGGGTTTGCTATCTCTCTTCATTTGTTGGACAGAGTTTCCAGTAGCGAGTATGTACTGTCTTCTTATACTGAAACTTATGAATTGTTCTGCTTTGAAGGAATATTGCATGGAAGATTCAGTTACAACGATTTCTGGCAGAAAAACTTCTGTGCAGATATCAGACAAGGACCATGAAACTCCAAGTTACGAAGAGTTGCAGGCGTTGGATGATCTGGAATTTGCAAACTTGGTTATTTTTGGGAACAAGGTGTTCCGCCCACTGCAGCATCAAGCATGTAGAGCATCTATGGAAAATAAGGATTGCTTTGTTCTAATGCCTACGGGAGGGGGTAAAAGTTTGTGTTACCAGGTCATGATTCATTACCTCTACATCTAGTTTTATCAAGGAGTAATTGGATTCTGTCTAGGAATTGTTAGTCCCATTACCATTAGTTTATATTACCACAGGCTGCATGATAAAATTTATGTTTTTGTTTGTTTGTTTTACAGCTTCCTGCAACACTGAAAGCTGGAGTTACCATAGTTATATCTCCACTGTTGTCCCTCATCCAGGATCAGATAGTTGCCCTGAACCTTAAGTTTGGTGTACCAGCAACTTTTCTGAACTCTCAGCAAACATCTTCCCAAGCAGCAATTGTATTACAAGAGCTCAGGTGAAGATCCTTTCACCATTTCTTTGGCATCATCTATTTATTTATATTCTCGAATTGACATCTAGTCATCTAAATGGTTTTAATAAGCTTATATGTCTATTCGAATTTTGTTTGCAGAAGGGATAATCCGTCATGTAAACTCTTATATGTGACACCTGAGAAAATCGCTGGAAGTTCATCGTTTTTGAAGACACTAAGATGCTTAGACCGCAAGGTATTTTGTTGAGCTTTATTCTTATTATTGTTGCATTAGTGATCAAAAAGTTTCCAGCTCCAAGAATAATATCAAACATTTTTTTATCAACAACAGGGCCTGCTGGCAGGTTTTGTGGTTGATGAGGCTCACTGCGTGAGGTATATTATCGTTCTACCCTTCTCTCAGACATGAAAGTTGTCTGATTATCCGTCACCAACACCTCAACATCAAAATTAAATTTCTGGCTCCGACCTGAGAAAATTTTCCTTCAAGTTCAAATACATCTACATAATCATTTTCTGGTAACCTTGTTATAGCGTACTGATCGAGCATGTTGGAACTGGTTCAAATCTGTTGGGAGTCAGTAGTTTCATTTAACAGCATAGGTCAATAAGCTCGATCAAAATGTTAAAACTCACTCTGCATCAGAAAACTGACTATTCTTTGGGTGTCTGCATCTGAAAACTGCTAAATTTTTCTTTGTTTCAGCCAATGGGGACATGACTTCCGGCCAGACTACAGGGAACTGGGATGTCTTAAACAGAACTTTCCCCGTGTTCCTGTGATGGCTCTTACAGCCACGGCAACTGAATCAGTCTGTCAGGTACCAACCAGCACCATGACTACATCCTCTTGAAATTTATTGGAACTGTTTAAGAGCTTTGAGGATTCTCATTGCTTCGATTCTTAATCTAGCTATAGAAAATATTCTTGCTTGCACAATTTTGTAACATATGGTTAGTTCATCATGACCTGAAGACCATTGGATCACCATTTAAATTTTTTTTTCTCCTTACGACAGGACGTACTAAAAAGTCTGAGAATTCCCAGGGCTCCGGTTCTCAAGATGAGCTTTGACAGAACCAATTTAAAATACGAGGTGATCAACAAAACCAAGGAGCCACTGAAACAGCTGCAAGAGCTGCTAAAAGACCGGTTCAAGGATCAGTCTGGGATCGTTTACTGTCTCTCCAAAAGCGAATGTGTTGATGTAGCAAAGTTTCTGAACGAGAAATGCAAAGTGAAGACTGTTTATTACCACGCTGGTATGCCTGCGAAACAGAGAGTTGATGTTCAGAGGAAATGGCAAACAGGGGAGGTTCGGATTGTTTGTGCGACCATTGCATTTGGAATGGGAATAGACAAAGCAGACGTGGTAAGTCAAGCCTGTTCTTAGCTGTCGCAGTTTGTCTGCTACTAATTTTCTGCCATTTTCTTCTGTCTACTTAATCGTTTCTGTGTGTAGCGTTTCGTTATACACAACACATTGTCAAAAGCGATAGAAAGCTACTACCAAGAGTCAGGGAGAGCAGGAAGGGACGGGCTTCAAGCGCAGTGCATTTGTTTGTACCAGAAGAAAGATTTTAGCAGAGTGGTATGCATGCTGCGTAATGGACAGGGCAGAAACATGGATAGATTCAAGTCTGCCATGGCTCAGGCCAAGAAGATGCAGCAATACTGTGAGCTTAAGGTAATATCGCAAAAAAAACACAGGACTGAAAAGCAAACGCTGTTATTTGAGATTTTTCTTAATTTATCCTTTACGAAGTCTTAATCTATGAATTTTTCAGACAGAATGCAGAAGACAGATGTTACTAGACTACTTTGGAGAGTCATTCGACCGAAGGATTTGCAAAAGCAGTCTACATCCGTGTGATAACTGTGAAAAGAGCTAAACACATCTTCGATGACTTAAACTGTTATGGATGTATAGTTTTGTTTAAATAACTGTAGTGATATACTAAATCAATCTATCTCATTCAGATTCAGATAATCTAGTTGTGTTTTTTCTTCTTCGAGTATTATTATTATCATCTCTCTTTTTTTTTTGCAGGTAAAGCATGTATGGGTTTTAATTGAAAAGCGTAGTGAAGCCCCAAGCAATATAACACATTGTGATAAACTTCTCACTGCGGTTCAAAACAAGAGGCGGCTCATTAGAAGGTCCCTCGAACTGATCTTTGCATGCTTGAGCATACTCAAGTGCTTTGTAAGCAGACCAATTTGCTTGTTGGTAAGAGCTATTTCTTAAAAACTCTTTAGCTTCTTCAAGCTGTTTGATCGCTATGTCATAATTAACCGCACATTCCTCGTAAGCGTTCTTGAGCTGCTTGTCATTGTCTGCGCCTCTTGCTAAGTCGTTCATCAGCGCTAGGTTGTTCAGACCAAGCGCTCGAGTTTTTTCGACCGTGAGTTCCATAAGGCCATGAATGGTCATTGAGGTCTTTTTAGTATCTCCGGTTAGCCATCTGACGCAAAAGGGACTGCGGGTTGTTCGTGAGCAGAGTTGGCCGAGGAGGTCTTTTGTTACGATGTCTGTGGGAGAAAAGGAAGAAGACAAAGGGGTGGTGATGACTATAATCACAAAAATTAGCTGGAGGATGGAGTATGCGTTTCTTCTGATGCAAGACATTGCCATTGCTTGCCTTAGATGTGAAGCTCCTCTCTGTTTTCCAATTGTTAATATATGAATATGGTTAAGAAGAGTTAAAGTAGTTCACTCTATATATAGTTTTTTTTTCTCGTGGAAATTAATGTAACTCCTGTTTTAATGTGGCTTAAACTGTTATAAGTATGAATGCGTTATTGATTAATTAAATTAACCATTGACCGCTAAACCTTATGTTATTTTTTTTTCTGATATAGTAGAGGATAACGCAGAATATTAGACAAGTTTCTTCATGTGTTACATATATAGTCTAAGAATGTTAACACATACTACTAGTGTATATGGAGATGAGATGACCAATGAGATTCGTATATCAACAAAACAAAACAAATTGCTAAAAATTCAACCAGCGTTGATATATATTCACCATGGCTTCCATCCATGTCCTCCTCGATGTTAAAAGGTTCATGCAAAAGGCGAGAGAGTCTATGTAGCTAGGTAGATGTTGAGCCGCACACCTGATCACAATCCTGGTGACACACAAGTTCTTATAATTTCTACACCGACAAAAAATTGGTAAAGATATTGCTTTACTTGATCTCTCTGGTGTGTTTCTGAAAGGATTTGTAATACGAAGTATTGACCGTATATTATAATATATGTGAAGCTTAGAAAATATCAAAAAGGATTTATGATATTATTTTATAAATAAAGGTACGATCGTGGTTTAGAAGGGTGATGATTGCGTTCAGCACTAAACAACATTCTTTGGATTATTGAATGCCCCTGCGTAAGATAAATTCAAGCTCGACAAAAGATATTGAATGATCCGAGTTAAATTCACCTGTTACATACTGACCAATGCAATGAATGTACCTGTATAATTTGATGTTTTTCAACCTGAGTATAGAAAAAAAAAGAAAAGAAACTGTGTATATAATACTAATCCAATTTTTTTTTATTAATTTACAATTCGTATATAACACTAATCCGACTGGTTCATAATACTAATCCGACTGGTTCATAATACTAATCCGACTGGTTCATAATACTAATCCGATTGGTTCATTCTGTTAATCAACAAAAATAAATAGTATTTCAAAAAAAAAACAGTACAGCATTTTTTATTTTTTTTGCCGTCAAACAGTAACAGCATTAACATTCTCATCTGTACTAAGCCAAAAAAAAAGAATCATAATGATATAAAAAAGTCTTAAAACTTTTAAGACAGAAAACAATGTGACATTTAATATTCAAGAGGTGGAGTGAGAAAGAGGGGAAAATTCAAAGTTAGAAGTCACATCAATTCACACATACACACACACAGTCTTGCATCGTTTTAATTTTTTCACAAGCGCTCTCTCCGCTGCTTCTCCTTTACGCCTCTCTCTCTCTCTCCGCTTACTCTAATCCCAATTCGTAAATCGATGAATCTCTTCTTCGTCCTCACTCTCTTTCCCCTCTGTGATACATTTCTCAAAAAACTCATCTTTTTGATTCTTTCCATTGTTTTGTTCCTCTCTCTCGTCGTGTTTTTACCCAATTGCGATTTTTATAGGAGAGAGTGAGAGATAAAGTGAAAGACTTTCTTTGATTTTAGGGTTTCATTCTTCACTATCACACTTTTAAGCTGTGCGAGGCTTCTGGGTTTTTTCGTCTCGGCGCCTACATTTATCTCCTGAAACGTTTAGAAAATTAGGTACTACTCAATTCTTATTGTTTTTGTTTTGGTCTTATGAATCATTTGATTTGTCTGTATTCATGTTTTTATCCTGTTCCTGTCTAAAGTGTGCTCCTTTTTGTCCTTATCATTGAAATTCAGCTGTTCTATTAAGCTCCCATGTCCTGTCATGTACAGTAATGATGCTTTCCCTAATTCAACTGCTGTCATGTGTAGATGATAGAAACGGAGGCTGTTGAGAGGAAACGATCCAGAGGAGGGTTTTTAACTCTCTTTGATTGGTCTGCCAAATCCCGGAAGAAGAAGCTCCTCTTCTCTAGCACCTCCTCTGGACCCTCCGGTAATGTTTGCACAACAACAACTACTCTTATCACTTCTTACCAATTGTCTTGTTTAACTGTATAATGCTTCTTGTCCTGGAGGCCTTGCTTGATTGATACTTCGATGCATAGTCCTGTGTCTGGATGAAGATAATGCACTTCTTGATTCAAAGAATTTCACTTTCTGATCTACTTTAGCTTCTTGTTTAGTAGACTCAAAGTTTTTTTTTTTTTTTTGTATCAGAAGCATCAAAGCAAGAGAAACAAAATGCTCAAAACTCCTTAAAGTCATGCCCCTCTGTAAGCATTCTCAATACCATTATTTTTTTCATTGTTCTTTTGGGATCCAGTGAATACAGGAAGCAATAGTCTTTGATCTGATCTTTTTAAACAGGCTGAGTTTGAGGAGACTGGAAAGAGTTTGACTTACAGTCCGAGAAGGGACTCTAGTTGTTCTACATCCACTGTTACTAGTGATGATAGACAAGGGTCTAAAGCCCCGAGTGTGGTCGCGAGGCTCATGGGTTTAGAGTCTCTACCTGTGCCAAATTCCCTGGAACCTAGGTCTAATCCTGATTTTGATCCATTCTTCCTCACTTCCTCAAGCAAGGCAAGCACATGGGATGCATATGAGAGTTTGGGTTATGTAAATCTCCGCAGTCACTATGATGGCATTTCTTGGGATCATTTGGATTCAAGAACGAATAACGAGTGTAAACGGCCTATTAACCGCTTTCAAACTGAAACGTTGCCTCCAAAGTCGGCTAAACCAATCTCAGTCACTCACAATAGGCTCTTATCACCTATCCGGAGTCCTGGGTTTGTTCAGTCCAGGAACCCTGCTCAAGTTATGGAAGCAGCTTCGAGAATGATTGAGCCAAGTCCTCGGATAGCTGCTAAAGCACGGTTTTCATCATCTGAGTCTTCTTCATCAATTCCAATGAGGATCAGAGATTTGAGAGAGAAACTAGAAGCTTCACAGAAAAGACCAACTCCACAAATCTCCAATGGTAGCAACAATAAGTTTTTAAGAGGGAAGAACGAAGACAAGAGAACTAATTCATCACTCAAGA
This sequence comes from Moricandia moricandioides, assembly GCA_905132885.1. NCBI lineage: Eukaryota > Viridiplantae > Streptophyta > Magnoliopsida > Brassicales > Brassicaceae > Moricandia > Moricandia moricandioides. The sequence goes on from CAJHQQ010000085.1 coordinate 395,271, forward strand.
CACAAGAGGCAAATAAGTTATTGGGTAAAAACAGTTTTGATGGGTTGAAGGGTAAAGTGAAGCCACCTTCTGTATCTGGACACAAAAAGGCTAATACTATTCAAAAGCAAGGCAGCTCAACATCCTCAAGTAGCAACAGAGCTCAAAAGGAGAAGATGGAAACCAAGAACCGCATAGTTAAAAAGGATCTAAAAGAATCTTCTGCTAGCACTGGGAAAACTGTGGTTAAGCAAAATAACCAGAAACAGAACCAACTCGCTGTGACGCCTGTTTCAAAACAGAAAGGCAGCAAAGTGATGAACAAAGTTGTAAACAAGGTTTTGGTGGAAAGCGGAAGTACATCTAAAAAGCCTGGTTTTACAGCAACATCGGTGGAAAGAAACACTACTTTATCTTTGTCTCGCAAAAAGAATCTGCCCCGCAACAAAACACCTGCAAATGGGGTGCAAGAACCTGGAATGATCAGTGATAAACGGATCAAAAGGGGTGAAAAGTTGATGAAATGTAACACCATTGTTGATGGTGGGCTGAAGACAGGGGAAGATGATAGGAAGAAGGACATGGATGTGATTTCGTTCACTTTTACATCCCCTATCAAGGGTATATCTTCCACTAAAAAGACCAATCAAGATAGAGAATCTGGACTTAGTTTGAGTGCAATCAACGGTGATTCTCTAAACATTCTGTTGGAACAAAAGCTTAGGGAGCTAACCTCTAAGATTGAGTCATCTAGCAGTAGCCTTACCCAAGAGGGAGAGTCTTCAGGTTCCATTTCAAAGGATTGGGTGAATGGGACGATTTCATTGCCATCAGATGATCTGGATAAAGTTTCATCAGAGAGCGAATCTGTTTCTGACTGTACTTCATTTTACAATAACCAAAAATTTCAGGTTAGTCAGGCTCTCTTTGAACAAAGATTGCTCTGCTCTTAGTAGCTTCCCACTGTGTCTATTAGTTGTTACTGACCTTTGAAAATTTTGATATATACTATATTGATACAGGCAGAAGAGCATGAAGTTAACAGCTTTGGAACAGAAGCTGAAGATCTCCATATCTCCTGCAGCAAGAGTTGCTCAAATTCACGCAATGAACCTGACAATGAGATTGAAGAAACAGAACTCTCAGAATCAGTCACTTTAGCAGAAGCTGAAGAAGGCCATGACTGGGAGCTCGAGTACATAACCGAGATCATAGCCTCTGGCCAACTGATGGTTAAAGAAATCTCCTTAGGGATGGCTACTGATATATTACCTTGGAGCCTCTTCGATGAACTCGAAGCTAAAAGAGACCCACATGGAAAGCTAGAAAGAAAAACGCTGTTTGAATATGTGAATGAGTTCTTAACCCTCAAATGCGAGAAGATGTTCATGGGAAGGTGCAGAGGATTGCTGGGGAAAGAAGGGATAGTGTTTGAAAAGAAAGAACTTTTAGCTGAAGAAGTGAAGAAAGAGACTGAGAGATTGAAGAAGATGAGAGAGATGATGATGGTGGACGAGCTCGTTGACAATGAGATGAGTAGCTTTGAAGGGAGATGGCTTGATTACAAGAGAGAGACATACGAAGTTGGAAGTGAGATTGAAGAAGAGATTTTGTCTGATGTAGTTGATGAGTTAGTTAATGATCTTCTCTTGTCTTATTAACGACCTGGTTGGCTTTCTAGAAAGAATTGTTTCTATACATTTAGAAATAGTAGCATTCACTGAAGATCTCTCAATGACAAGGCAAATAATTTTAAACTTCCTTCGTTGAGGGCATAGTCATATGATGCAGGGGAACTTAGAAACGGCAGGGAGTTCTAGTTCATAATGAGAGAACGGGGAGTTGTTTAAATGAACGTCGGACTAAAAAAACTGTGAAACCTCCTTACGGGGGCGTTCCGAGAATCGAACTCGGGACCTCTCGCACCCGAAGCGAGAATCATACCACTAGACCAAACGCCCAAGTCGGTTATGGATCAGTGTTAATCGAAGAGATCGCCGTCTTGTGCGGACTCTATTATGTTTCATCAATTCGAATCATCAGTGCTTCCTCTCATTCATCGTCTTCACCGATGGCTTCAAGCAACAGCGTAAGCTTACGATTGATCCTCTGGTTCTCTCTGGCTACTTATGGTTAAGTGTAAGAATACGATTGTGAGCTCGATTTGATTTGATTTTGTAGACTCGTGGGGTTGATAATACATTCAGAAAGAAGTTCGATACGGAAGAGTATCGGGAACGTGCACGTGAACGCGAAAAGAAGGTTGGTTTCTTTCTACCAAAGTTCTCTCTTTTTTAAAGTTCTCTGAGCTGTTCAATTTTTTGAAAAGGGTTTTCTTGTGGATGCAGGAGGCGGATCGGTCTAAATCTCAGTGTAGGGTTTACTTTTCTGATTCAGGTTTATGATAAAGTTTCAATTTTTTGAGATGGGGTATGTTGATTTGTTGGCAGCTAAAGGTCCTCCTGTGCAAAGAGCTCCTTTGAAGCATAGAGATTATCATGTAGACCTAGAGTCTCGTCTGGGCAAGACCCAGGTCAGTTTCATATCTCTTGACCCTCTTTTTTTGTGTTGTACTTGTATTGGATTTAAAGAGCTTAGCTTTTGTTTTATCGTTAAGACAAAGAATTTATGTAAGTATATCTATATACCTGCTCTTGGACGAGAGTCTACTACTTAGCTGAGTTACGGATGATGAGACTCTTTATCTTGGGTCTCTTTTACATGAGAAGTCCACTCTAAAAGGTTTTGTGACTTGGAATGTGTTAAACCTGTATTGATCCTTCTTCAGATTAGCTGGTATTTTCTGGGTGCAAGTTTGGTAGCTCAGTTCTTCTAGTCCATGAAAAACCGACGAAGGTTGTGAATGATCAATCACCCACTATCTTGTGTACTGTTATAGGGATGGCATTGATGTTGAATTAGCTATTGCAAAAGTGTTTTAATATATATGAGATGAATCAAAATTGGTTGGTTTGGTTATCAACTCGGAAATTTCTCATCTTTTGAGGGCTTCTCGATAATCTAATGTCCTTGTTTGTATCACCAGGTTGTTACACCGGTAGCGCCTCTAAGTCAGCAGGTAATGGCTGTTTCTAGCTTTACTCGCATACATAAGCTTAAGCAAAACACTTGTAATCCACATGGTTATCTGCTAATGATCTTTGTCTTCGCACAGGCTGGTTATTTCTGTCGCGTTTGTGACTGTGTTGTTAAAGATTCAGCAAACTACTTGGATCATATAAATGGGAAAAAGCGTACGTGGTGCCTCTCACAATATTTTTAACATGTCAAACTAGATTCATTCTGAAGCCACTATATTGTTTGATTGAATATTCAGTTTGTTTGCAGTTTGTACTGAAGTAGACGGTTTTGTTTTTGTTTCACACAGATCAAAGAGCGTTGGGAATGTCTATGCGGGTGGAGAGATCGTCTCTTGAACAGGTAAACTTTTTCTCTCACATGCATTGTATATAATGCTTTTATGGGGTTTCACATATGTCTGAAAGTGGTTCTTGTTTGACTGGCATTAGGTCCAGGAGCGGTTCGAGGTGCTAAAGAAGCGGAAAACGCCAGGAACTTTCTCAGAACAAGGTAATACCTCTGAGAGAAACCTTCTCTTAGTTACGTAGTCTGCTGCATAGTAGAATTCAGATAACTGATTTTGATCATTAACTGGGAATAGACTTGGACGAACGGATCCGGAAACAGCAAGAAGAAGAGGAGGAACATAAACGGCAGCGGAGGGAGAAAAAGAAAGAGAAGAAGGTAAGTTCCCTCCTTGTTTTTTGTTTCTTCTTTGATTGGTTATTATGATTGACTTGTGAATTTCTGGATTCAGAAAGGGAAGTTGATGGAGGAGGAGCCTGAGATGGATCCTGAAGTTGCAGAGATGATGGGATTTGGGGGTTTTGGATCTTCCAAAAAATCATGATCATTTTGTGCCTTTATGTTGTAATGTTTTTGAAACTTTGTCATGTAACATCGATTTAAGAAAACAATTTGTTTAACTCTCTTGTAGAAGCTTTGACATATTTTCTACTGACTAAAGTTTGTGTGATGTCAAAGAAAAAGAAGTTAACTCTGTGATCTGAGGTGAGTAACAAAATAAGCTTAGAGAATGCATCTGGCTTAAAAAAATTCAGTGCATTGTGTTCCTTTAATCTTGTAAGTTGTCTTTGATCACATACTAACATGACTAAAGACCATGATATGGTGTGACACACTGACTTATTGATAAAAAGAGGATACATGGACCCATTGTGCCACATAAAACATCCCAACTTGTAAGTTGTACTTGTAAGAATGATAGTCTTAGCTGTAGTGTTGTGATGTATACATGGAATGTTAACAGTATACATTGAATTATTTTATTTATTTGGATTGAATAAATTGTAAAAAATTCATCTCCATACTTTTCAGAAAGAAAAATCATCACAGTAAATCAATGGTCGAGAAGAACAATCTCCCAAAATTAGGGTTTGACCAAACAGAGTTCTCACTTTATGCATTACTAACCCCAAGGGGTACTGAAAAATAAAATTAAAAAAAAAAAACATGAGGAAGAACTTATAGGTAAGATGAAGCAGAGGAAGAGGAAGCAAAATCTCTAAATAATATACATAATCATATCTACGAATAAGGAAGCAGTGGACCATTGATGTTGTTGAAGCATTGATTACAATAACATTCTCCGTTGGTCTGAAACTGACGTATGCATTTCATGTTCTGTATCACTTCTTCTTGAGCTAAGATGTCTTGTAGATACGGTCCAATCATCAGGTTAGGTTGTGTCTCTTGCGCATATACTTGAGTTCCAAGTAACTCTCCTGTATAACTCGTTTGGCGCTCATCTTGGATCATCGGATTGTTAAAATGTGACCCGCTAATAGACATTTCCATGTTGATCATCAGCTGAGATGATGAATGGATAACTTGCATCTCAGGTAATTGACTCATAGTTTCATTCTGGTGATTGTCTTGAACAAATGGGTTCATTTGATTATCCACGCAGAACTCAGTTGCCATCATGTTGATGTTTACGTTCTCCACTGGAACATGAACAAGTCCTATCAAAATAATGGGTTATTTTGGTACATATACTAACGTATAAAATGATAGAAAAATCTCATATATGGTACTAAAAAAATTATAACAAAAATAACACTTAAAAGGTAAAATTCTTCGAAATCATCAAACAAAAATTACTCTAAACTCTATCATACACATTTACCATCTAAATATTTTAGATTTTTTTTAGTATTTTTATTTTCCATATAACAAATTCACCATTTTATTCTAAAAATTAGTTTAACTTGGTAAATCGGGTTTAAGGGAAACAAATTTTCAAAATAATTTTTTAAAAAATCAATCTGGACATTGAAAAATTAGCTTAAGCTCCCCTCTAAATATTAATTCTCTATAAAACCACCTATCGATTTTTGAACATTTTGTTCGATAAATGATGGTCTAATAGTTGTTTTAGAGTTAATCGAGAGTATTTTTATAAAATAATTTGCGTAAGGTTCAAAGTTAAGTACCTTGAGGATAGTGATGACGAAGGTCACTATTGCCGTCGAAGCCAAGTGGTCTGCAGTGTCCGTAGGGAGACAAGTTGGTGTTATCATTGTTGTTACTGTTTCCATCATCGAAGTAAAGAGATTGTGGTCGAGTTGGGAACTTGACTTTGGCGAGTTTTGACCAGAAGCTATCGACAGACACAAGCTTGTCCAAGTTGTTTTTCAGATCTCTAGGGGCACAATGAACTGTATGTCTCCTGTTATTATATATAAAAAACATGAGGCTGTAAATAAATCGATTTCAAATGCTACTAAAAACAAAATAAAAGGGTCAAAAGATAGAGAATATGAAACCTATATTTAGAAGCAGATTGACCTAAGGTGAAATCTTGATCCAACTGTTTCCATTGAGTGTGTTTTCCTGGCTGTGGATTAGTCTCCATGAAGAACGTTGGACACTTTCGCAACTGAAGAAAAAAACAGCTCAAGATTTGAGATAAATGTGTAAAAGATTTGATATATATATAATATATATATTGTATAGTACCTCGACTTCTAGGGTTCCTGTTTCATCTTGTGGGTCAATAGTTGCTTTAAAAGACAAGACATTAGACCATTGGATCTCGATTTTTCTCTTTAGTTTTGACTCTTCGTCGAGAATCTCCCACATAAGTTTCCTCTTTGCAAAGTAGACTTTGGCCTTAAGATCATCCGGGTAGACCGACTTGTGAGTCCATTCACCAATTGTGATCTTGGAGATTTGGAAATTCATAGCCTTTTGTTTTTCAATATTTTTAGGAGTTTCATAAGTAGTTATGGTCTTTGTGATCTCTGTGGAATAAGGTAGGTTTTGCCCATCTTCTTGAAATGTGGATTCGATAGAGTTTAAACATTCCTGTGCTAATGTAAAAGACAAGTTTAAAGGTGGACCCTGAAAAAAAACAAAATAGAGAGTAAATCATAAGTTTATACAATTGATTTATAAAAAAAAAAGAAAGCCAGAGATAAATATGCAAGACGAATATACGATAAACACACAATTTCTAACTTAATGTTAGAATATATGCATGCAAGAAGATAAAACATAATTAAATGAATAAACTAAAAAGTAAACACCACAAACATACGAATAAATAAATCTTATTAATTGAAAGATATAGATAACGTTTTGACTTTAGTATGTTTAAATAAACACAAGATATACAAAAGTTATCTCGTGCAAAATCCTAATGAGAAAATAAGTCACCAAATCAAATTTAATAAAGATGACTAAACTACAAACATTAGTTGATATAGAACAGTTTGTATTACCTTTTGGACCAGGGTGGTGTCCTGGCCTCCCAAACCCCCAAACCAGAGTGGTGTTGTTCCATGAGATTCCTCAAGGGGATCTTTAACCATCTGTATAGAAAATTTAAAGTCTATCGGCAGTTACAAACAATTTTGGTGTGAGTGAATATAAAGAGCATATATAAAACCAATAACTTAGATTAGAAAACAATTTGTAATAACTTAAAACCTAAATCCTTATTGTCTTCCAGATCAGGAAAAATCATAAAACATCTGAAATCGTTATATAGAAGAACAAAGATAGTGTACGAGAGAGATATATAACATATCATAAAACATGAGGAGACGGGAAGAACCAAGTAGAAACAAAGTAATAATGAATAGGAAGAGCAAAGTAGAGACCAGACCTCTGCAGTTACTTGGCTTGGGCCGCCTTGAGCTTCTTCTCCGTATCTACTCATCATCGAGTGATATCTTAACAACACCTCTCAGGTTTTGTTTTGGCTTTTGCTGCTTTAGCTTTATCACACCGTATTCAGATATTGCCTCGCTATATATATAGGTATATTGAAATCAACACTTTATTAAATTTACCAATATTTTAAATAACAGATATTGCCTTGCTTAGAGAATATATATAAGTTTACGATAACTTTGGAGTTTGTATTCCGGATGTAATTAGGGCCCTTCTTAATTATACTTATTTAAGTTTATGATAATTAGGAGTTTGTATTCCGGGTGTAATTAGGACCCATGAAACAAATTAAGTTTTCTCATTTTTTTTGGTAATTATTTTAAATAGACATTTTAAGTTTTTGTCACAAAATAAAACTAAATAAAAAATGATGAAAATATTTTTTATTTAATTTTAAAAACTTTAATATTTTTTTTAATTTTAAATCTCGCCTTTAAAACCTCACTTATAACTCTAAACCTTAAGTATATATTAGTTATCCAAAGGGTATAAATTTTACTAAAAAATTATTTTGATGATTTTTGTTTTTGAAAGCTATTTTATGACAAAAAAAAATTTAGCTCTATCCTAAAGTGTTTTTTTTTCTTTTCTCCATCCACATTTTATTATGATATAAGAAACAAAAAAACATATATATAACAATAAGGATTTTGCAAATGCGGACGTGAATAAAAATTTATGATCACTAGATTGAACATCTCTAAACGTATTTTTGATGACTTATCCACTCATGAGTTGAAAAGGAAAGCTAGAGACTCCATCATATATCAACGTCAGATTGTCTCTTTTGGCTTATAAGGCATTTCACACCACTCTGATTGGTTAGTACAAGTATATAATATCCACACACACTTATTTTATTTACTATAACACTCAAAATCACATGTGATTTTATCTTATATATGTGATATGTCTATGATAATACACATGCATATAAATATATAATTGTGAAATTATATATATATTGATGAGGCAAGCATAGATCATGTGTGTGTCTTGAAATCTCTGTAGGCATTTTAATGGCTTTCCATTTATGGAATGTTAACATTGTAACTCTTTCATCTTATAGGTTACTTTTTGTTCTTTATTATGTGATTCATGCATCTCTAGATTCTCTACCGTACCACAAGATATATCCTATCATTCTTCTTTAGTTCAAAATGGATGGATGACTCATTAACTCATAAGTTTCCCTTATTTAATCTCAAATATAAATTACTTATAATCAGTAGAAAATATTACATAATCCATGCCATGTCTCTTGTCACGTTTCATCTTTATTACAGAAACCCCTGACTCCTTTATCTTTTTGTAAGAAGAAGAGTTTAAAATAAGACCGAGCTAGAGAAGTAGGTACCAGTGACATATATATATAGTTAACACAACAACAATAGAGGAAGATCCCAAGCGAGTTTAGACTTCTTCTTTCTAGTGGTCATACCCAAAGGGTAGCTCAAAAATCTGCTCATATTCATCAACAAAATGAACCATCGAGCCCATCTTTCACGTTTCCTGGGAGCTCATCAAAATCTTTACGGTTAGCCTCTGGAAATATTATCATCTTCACTTGACGATCCTCCTCGCAGCTATAGTCTTCTCCTTAACCTGTGAGAGACATTTTTGTGTAATCAACTTAAATAGAATTCTTGAAAGCTAAAACATAGTAACATGTAGAAGTTTATAATATTCTCTTTCATCACGTGAAGATTTTCTATCAGTCTCCACGCCAAGCTCCTGCATTGGAACAACTCCATACTTATTATCAATGATAATGTATACATTGTAAAGAGAAGCCATGACTTGAGAGGCGAGATGAAAACCTTTTTTATACTACTGAGCTGCTCTTTTAGAAAGATACGTCGTCTCGCACCACTAAATTTATCTTCAACAGTTTATTTTCTTATATCGTCGTCTAAACCAAACCGGACCGGCTAGAGTTTGGGCCAAATATAGTAACCTACATTTATCTTGGGCTTTATGTTGATACTCGTTTTCAATTTTAAAATGAAACAAAGTCTGACACAACAAGGAATCAAATCATTGTCATCATTAGTAGTTTTGAATGAGGATAACAACTAATCATTTGATTTGAGAATAATAAACAAACAAAAAGGGAAAAATTAAGAATATGATATCAAAGCGTGTCTGACGCAAGGAGGCAAATCTCTCTGTCATGAGTCACTTTTATTTCTAAAACCCCCCACATTTACTTTGCAAATTAGATACTTTTGTTTATTAATTCTTTGTATTCGTTTTAATTTTTTTAATTTACATACATCTGCCAACTGAAATTTCCCAGTGTTTAGCCCAAATTCAACTAAACTATATAGTAAATCTTTTCCTTATAATGTTTTCTTGTTTGTTCATATATAATAAATTATTTTATCTGTGTTTTAAACCTATTGCTTCAATTTTACGAATACACTACCTGGCACGCGAGAAGACTAGTGTTATTTTGAAAAATTGTTAGAAATACCACAAGTTAAATATCAATTTTTAAAAATATCATCAATAAAAAATATACTAACATTTAAATTTATACTTTAGTAATTATTGTTTATGGTTTAGTATTAACGAGTTGGAATTGAGTTTATAAATGTTCTATAAATATTTTAAAAATTAGCTTAGTGTTACTTTATCACACATTTAGGATATTTGTGAAAATAATCATTCATTAATAATAAATTTGAAAAAGTAATATCAAACTTGTGGTATAATTGAAAAAAATTTGTTAATTTTGAGTACACACGAGCCACGTTATTTTAGCCATTGAGGCTAATGAGATAGTTTGGAGGGGTGAACAAACCAAATGCATGGTCGATATTGCATTAGAGATCGAGTTATGTGTGTCTTCTTTTGTTGTAGCACGATCCTAGTAAGTACTTCATATGGCCGGATATAAACTATTGTACATTTTAAGATAAAACATAATGTTATCTAATAGGCACGGCACATATACAATTCGTATTTCTTTTCATAGACTGATTGACAAGTGCAATCCAAAACTTAAATTTAATGTTTTCGTAAAAATCAACTTAAATCAAAATATTTATTTTCGGAAAAGAAGAATAAAGAACATGTTATATGTTTCACAAAACACCAAATATCCAAAGAATCAAATTTAAATATCGAGGAATCACTAGCGAAAATTTTGTGGATGATAGATAGCCACAATGCTAAACATTAAGTGAGGAGGTCGTGAAAGAAAACAACATCACATATTCATATGCATCTTCTCCTTTTTTCCTATTCCTTCCAAATTGTTGTTGTTTCTTTATGTTAAGTTTTTGTTTTATAGCTACGTGTTCGTATCTATTGGTTATATTCACTTTGTTTTTGGACTTTTATACCCCTATTATAACGGATAGCTTATATGTTAATAGAGATAATTGGATATTTTTTATAGTTTATTTCTTCCATATTTCTTCTACTGTCATTTTTCTCTCATTTTTTTTCTTCTCTGCTTCTTTTTTTCTACGATGAGTTGATTCTGATGAGATTTTTTATTGATAATTTTTTTTAAAAATTCACTTTAAAAGTTCTGAATTCAATTAAAACAGGATAAAAAAGATCTTTGCTCCTCTTCTTCGTCTTTGCTATATTCATTGTCGGTGAATATTCTTGCCTCTGTGTTGCTACAGTCATATGTTTGACGGTTCGTTGTGCCGGTAGTGTAGTTGTGACATCGAGGATCTTGTAGATGGAAAGTGTTTTGTGGGGAAAATGTTAGATTGCAGCAACATACCAGATTTTTATTAGCTTTAGTTTTTCCAACAGAAAATCGTAACGAAGGTGGAATCTGCTCTGATAGACGGTAGATTAGTTATTGATTAAATGATACAATGGGATAATCATTTCATATATGATACAATGTCAAATTATAGAACATATATCTTATTTACTGAATTTTGGAATCTTTTGGAACTAGGTAGATATGGAGTTCTAGGCAAAATGAACTCATAAAAACTATATATATGTTTAATTCATCATAAAGCACTAATCACTTGCTTATATATATGTTTACTCCCTTGTCGGTATTAATATATATGTTCAGATTAAAGTGACCAAAACAAAACGTGAATACGTTCAACCTAGTTTCGGCCTTGAACAAACAGCTTAATAAAGATTTCATCCTTTATTAATGTTTAGAAAACTCTTTCAAAAACTAGACAAAGCTATTGTTCTTTTCTCTTAAGATTTCTCTTATTTGTTGGGTAATTCCAATCTTGTGGAAACTTAACATATTATTAGATGTTTAATATGTTAAGAGATAAATACAAAAAGGAAATCTAGAATAGAAAAATGAAGTTTTCTATTAGATTAGGTTTATGTTTTCCACATCCCACATGTTAGAGGGAATTGTCCTTCACTATAAATATAGGTTTCATGGAGAGGTGTTCCATAAGAGATCTAAGAGAAACATTGAGAGCTTTAGTTTTGAGTAGTTTCTAAAGCAATAAGAAAAGTTGTTCTTATTATCATTTGTTCTAAGAGATCATTCAATTGGTATCAGAGCTTAAGTTAAAGCTTCGATCAAAGCTTAAGTTGAAGCTTCGATCCTGGTGGCTGTGAAGCAAGAGTTCACGACACAAGATGGCTGACGTGAATAGGGCTCCACGCGCGAATGACCTTGGATCCGCATCCATCCAATGTCCGATGTTGAACTCTACAAACTACACAGTTTGGTCGATAAGGATGAGGGTGTTACTCCGTGTTCATGATGAGTGAGACACGATAGACCCTGGTTCGGATGATCAAAAGAAGAACGATGTTGCGATTGCTCTTTTGTTTCAATCCATTCCCGAAACTTTGATTCTACAGGTGGGAGAACAAACCGCAGCAAAAGACATCTGGGACGCCATCAAGTCACGACACCTTGGAGCTGATCGTGTAAGGGAGGCGAGACTTCAGACATTGATGACGGAGTTCGACAGGTTGAAGATGGATGATAGTGATATCGTGGATGACTTTGCGGGAAAGCTATCAGGGTTATCATCCAAGGCAGCCTCGTTGGGAGAAAACATAGAAGAATCCAAGATGGTTAAGAAGTTTTTGAAGGGTCTTCCAAGACACAAGTATATCCAGATCGTAGCGTCGCTTGAACAAGTCCTAGAACTCAACTCTACGGGTTTTGAGGACATAGTCGGAAGGATAAAGGCGTATGAGGAGCGTGTAGGGGAAGAAACTCAAAAAGAAGACCAAGGGAAGCTTATGTTTTCAGATAACAATCACCAAGTTCAGAGGAACTATGGAGATTTTCGTGGTAGAGGTAGAGGACGAAATGGAAGAGGCAGAGGTCGAGGTAAGTTTCACAACCAAAGTCATGTGTCACACACCGAAGACAAAAACTCGAAGAAGGATCGTTCAAAGCTGATATGTTGGAGATGTGACAAGCCGGGTCACTATGCGAATTCATGTCCCGAGAAGTCAGTGAAGAATCAAGAAACCAACTTAAATGAAACACAAGAGGCCGATGCCCTCTATGTACACGAGGTGGTATTCTTGAATGAAGACAAGGTGATTCCGAAGAATCTTGATATCGACAAAGGCAATGCAAGTGTTTGGTATTTGGATAATGGAGCGAGCAATCACATGACGGGAAACAAGGAGTTCTTTTCGAGTTTGAATCTGAACACCAAAGGGAAAGTGAAGTTTGGTGTTGGATCGTGTGTTGATATCTTAGGAAAGGGGGTTGTTACCTTTGTGTGCAAGACTGGAGAGAAGAAGGCACTCAAAGACATATACTACATACCCGACCTGAAGCATAACATACTGAGTCTTGGACAAGCAACAGAGAACGGATGTGAGGTTAACATGAAATATGTCTATTTAACACTCACAGATTCGTGTGGCAGGTTGCTTGTACGTGTAACAAGATCTCAAAACCGTCTCTACAAGACCCCGATGGAGATTAGCTATCCGCAGTGTTTACATGTCAGAGATGAAGATGCAACATGGAGGTGGCCTGCTCGACTAGGACATATAAGCTATGGCGTGATGAACAACATGGTAAAGAAGGAGATGGTCGTAGGAATGCCGTGTGTAACACATGAAGAAGGCGTGTGTAACACAAGTCTCGCAGGGAAGAAAATCAGAGATGCATTTTCGACCAAGGCCATGGTTCGTATATCAAAGCTACTGGAATTATTGCATGGAGATTTGTGTGGATGAATCACACCACCATTGCCAGAAAATATTCCTGAGGTATTCTATCGGTTCAAAAGATATCACACCGATAGAGGAGGAGAGTTTGCCTCATGTAAGTTCAATCTAGCTTGCACCGATGGAGGAGAAGAGTTTACCTCAGCTGAGTCAAAGATGTCGAACTACTTCTGGGTTAAAGAGATGGTAGCCGAGTTGGAGTCTATCAAAAAAAAATAAGACATGGGAGCTTGTGGATAGACCGCCTGATATTGAACCTATAAGGTTAAAGTGGATCTACAAGATTCAAGGAGCAGACGAAATCAAGATAAAGGAGGAGAGTTATACTCAAGGAATCATGTGTGACACAAAGATGGAAGTGTGTAACACAATCCACGTAGCAATGGTGTTGAGTTCAAAGATCTCAAAGGTTAGAGATGAACCAGAGATAAATGCTACAAAATTCAAAAGAAGCATAGGATGTTTGGGGTATCCACTTCACACAAGACTAGGTGTGTGTTACACAGTTGGTGTACTAAGTCGATACATGCAAATGCTGGGTGTTGAGCAGAATGCCGACATCCTAACCAAGCTATTAGCAAGGATTAAGTTCAAGCAAATGAGGATCTTAATCGGAGTTCAAGAAATTGATCTCCCTAATTCATGTTGGAATTAAGGGGGTGATTGTTGGGTAATTCCAAGCTTGTGGAAACTTAACATATTATTAGATGTTTAATATGTTAAGAGATAAATACAAAAAAGAAATCTAGAATAGGAAAATGAATTTTTCTATTAGATAAGGTTTGTGTTTTCCATATCCCACATGTTATAGGGAATTGTCCTTCACTATAAATATAGGTCTCATGAAGAGGTGTTCCATAAGAGATCTAAGAGAAACATTGAGAGCTTTAGTTTTGAGTAGTTTCTAAAGCAATAAGAAAAGTTGTTCTTATTATCCTTTGTTCTAAGAGATCCTTCATTATTCTCTCTTATTTTGTCTTATGATTT